>JADRCH010000090.1:7680306-7732383 GCA_019843965.1 Rhynchomys soricoides
GAAGAAGAAGAAGAAGAAGAAGAAGAAGAAGAAGAAGAAGAAGAAGAAGAGACCTCATCACACTTTCTTAGATTTCTACATGTATGTTGAGAGCATTACGCCTGAGGATTTTCCAGTGACCAACACCACCTCATGCTCACCACATGGTGGAGGTTGATGGAAAGAGAATGTTTAATTCTGATGCTGGTTCTGAGTCTCCCTCCAGCTATTTTCTCTCACTGGTGATCTTACGGTAGGTAGATATTCCTGGCCAATGTGGCATGGGCAAACTTCGATTTTCTAACAAAAGTGAGTTAAAAGAAAAAAAAAAAACCAATAGCAGTTCTGTCTTTGAATGCATCTGAAGAGTTCAAAGGCAGTTAACTATTTTGTTAGCTAGCAGTGGGTGGGTGTTTTTGACAGAGGGAAAGACGAATTAGGTATTAGTTTCCTCTGATTAAGAAAGGGTAAGTTTTCTAAATAACGTCGCAAAAAGTTACGCATTCCCTTGTTGAATAAAAAAACCAAATAAAGAGGAAAGGAAAGAACATGACGGCCCTTAGACATGGTGGAGGAGAAAGTTTACTATAGAGATGTAGGAAAGCATAGCCAGAGGCAGGCATACCCGGGGAGTCCCAGGGGTCATGACCAGACTGAGCTAGGCCAACTGGGGAAAGGCGGAGGGAAGGAGATGGCGGGGGAGAGGGGAGTCAGGGGCAGCATCCAGAAGGCCAAAGGTACAAAGGGCAGGTAACTAAGAGCTGGTTTGTGTAGGGAAGAGCTCTTGGGCAAGGGCAGTCCAGCCCCTGGGCTGAGAGTTCAGGGTAGAGGGTGGGTATGCCAGCCATACCCTGTAACAGGTGGGGACTGAGGGGTGCTGGGAGAACCTGGTGGCCAGGTCCCCTTTGATATGTTAAATAGGCACCTAACCATGTGTCCTGGGTATGAAAACTTAACACTTGTAACCTGTGCAGAAATGAACAATGGAAGAACATAGGCACCTTGCTCCCTTTCATCCTCAGCTTCTATTACTCAGAGGCAGCTTTTATTAAGTCCCTTGATTTTCAGTGTCTTTTAAGAGAATACTCTAAACATGTTGATTCTCTAGTGAGTTGACTTAAGAAAGATACACATGGCTCATGAGGTTTTAGAAAGTGTTGTGACCTTGTTCCCTCACACGCACCCATAAATGTCGCTTCTCTGTGTGGTAAAGTTTGGCTGTGACTTAGATTTACCATCAGGTGGCAACCTAGAGGAGATCCTGTAAGAAGTGAGTTCATACTTAATAACGGGCTCTGAACAATCCATCTTAAAAATTACAGCTTTGCACAGATGTTTTAAATCGTGTGTTTGAGTGTGGTTGGAGCTGCCAAGTAGCAAGCTGTCTGGGAGACAATTCTCTTCCCCATTAAGGCTTCTCACTCCTTGCCCATCTCCTGAGCTGCCTGAGAGCCAACAGTACACAGAAACCTGCATCACAGCTGTGCAGAGATGTGGAGGACGGTTATTACAACACAGAAGGGGGTTGCTTTATGGCCACTTTCATTGGCATGGTTGATTTTAAGTGGCATAGTCTGAACTATTCATAGTGTGTATGTATAGACTAACTACCATAGATGCAGCAGTGGAAAACTTGGTATTTATCTTCATTCTCCTTAAATCTACTCAAACTCAAGTCTAAGATCTTACTGTTCTGCTGGGTTGGCAGGAATTAAGTGTAAACACTTGTTAATACTTTCGTGCTTCGAACATGGTACAGCGGTGACAGTCTTTGGGGGTGAGGTGAAGTGCATGGGATCACTGGTCACTGGGATGACATCCATCTATGGTGTCCTTTCTGGACTGCTTCTAGTCCATGTTTGGATTCAGGAAAGCACTGGCGTTCAGTATTTCTGGAGTACCATTTCTTGTATCATTGGACCTTCTGAAGGTTGATCTCTCCTCAGTATCAGGGAGGGAGGATCCAATTCCCTCTTGCTGTCTAGGAAGTAATGGTCTTTCCCATCTGCCTCTGGGCTATGAACACAAACATCTTCAATGAGCGTAGTCTTAAACAAAACAAAACAAAACAAAAAATCAGAACTCAGCTGGGCAGAGGTGGTGTGCCCCGCGCTACGTCTCGCCAGCTAGAACGACGCGGCACACATAGGATCCTTCTGCAGTAAAGCTTTAATGCATCTTGAGAGGGAGAGCATAAGCTTGCCACGAGTGGAGACCCCGAACAATAGAACACCCGCCCTTTATATGGGTCACAGCGCTTGCCTGGGACATGGAGCTTCCCCATTGGCTCCTGCACACCAGGCCAGATGCCGCCACGAGAGAGGCTGAGATTCTGAGGTGGAAAATTACCAGGTGCATGCGCACTAGCCTGTTTACAACTTGTCCTCGGCCGAATGTAGGCGCCATCTTGTAATGGCGGATGTGGGTGCTCAGGCGGCTCCCAACAGTGGCGCACGCCTTTAATCCCAGCACTTGGGAGGAAGAGACAGGCAGATTTCTGAGTTCGAAGTCAGCCTGGTCTACAGAGTGAGTTCCGGGACAGCCAGGGCTACACAGAGAAACCCTGTCTCAAAAAACAAAAAATGAAACAAAACAAAACAAATCAGAACTCTAAAAGATAGGCCGTTTTCTCTTTTTTCCACACAGGCTTTGCCCTTGTTGGGTTTCTATTGCTGTGATAAACACCATGACCAAAACAGATCCGGGCTTTTCTTCATCCAGTATGCCATGTGCATTTCCCCCTCCCCCCACCCCCAATGTTTGGGCAGTCACATTGGTAAGACTTTACAGGCAGAGCTTCTGATGTCATTAGGAGACACAGTCTCACACCCAACTCCCTAATCTCCTCTGGCTCTTACAATATTTCTAGTCCACCTTCTGCCATGTTTCCTGAGCCTTAGGTGTGGGTATGTTCTGTAGATGTGATTGGTTGTGGTTTTTCTGTAGTGGTCTCCACCTGTTGCTTTGTTTGTTTGTTTGTTTGTTTGTTTTCCAAAACAGGGTTTCTCTGTATAGCCCTGGCTGTCCTGGAACTCACTCTGTAGACCAGGCTGGCCTTGAATGCAGAAATCCGCCTGTCTCTGCCTCCCAAGTGCTGGGATTAAAGGCGTGAGCCACCTGTTGCAAAGAGAACTTCATTGATGAGGGCTGAGGACTACACTTATCAGCGGGTATAAAGACAAATATTTATAGACTGCCTTAGGGATTGTGTGGTTTAGTAAGTGAGCACCCGCAGATTCTCCTCCAGTGACCATGATTTCCTTAACACAATGAACTACAAGTGACTGAGTAAAGCTGGGAGCGGGAGAGATGGTCCTCCCTCCCCAGGGAGGAGCACATCAATTGGTTGTCCAGCGCCAAATGGTCATACTTGAAAACATACCTACAGGTAACACTATACAAACTCAACAGGTTATATTTAGGAACACACACACACACACACACACACACACACACACACTGATTAAAGAGGTCCTGAATTTGAAGGAGAACAGGCTAGAAGTATCTGGGAGGCCATGAAGGGAGAAAATGTAATTGAATTACAATCTCAAAACCAACAAAGTGTCAAACCAAAACCAAAACCGAAATCACAAGACTTGGGGGAGAAAAGAGTTTGTCTCAGCTTACAGTTTGTAGCCCATCCTACAGGGAAGGCCAATCAGGAACTGCAGCAGAAACCGGGGAGGAATTCTGCTTACCAGCTTGCTCCCCATGGCTTGCTCAGCTTACTCTCCTACCAAACCCAGGACCAAGTGTGGCACATTTCACAGTTGGCTGGGGCCTCCCTCATCAGTCCTCAATAAGAAAATGCCCCCCCCCCCCCGACATTCACAGGGCAGTCCAATAGAGGAATTTTCTCAATGAAGGGTCCTTCCTCTCAGGTGTCTAGTTTGTGTCAAGTTGACCAAAGCCAGACAGCCCAGCCTCCTTTCCAGCTCCAGCAGGAAGTATAAAAGGTAACAACTTTACCAAAGCTGTGCACAGAGCAACACCCAGACTAAATATGGTCCCCACTAGCATTGCACATGCTCAGCTTTAGCATGGCGGAATTTTGGTGAGCATACTCCTGCTTGTATGTGCCGATTCTGGTGAAGAGAATATTCAGTAATTCCTTTATGAACTCCTGGATGTATCTGACTAAGGATCCATTTCTCATCCCATGACATCTTAAAATGAGAGGAAAAGCGAAGCACTTCTTTGGTAGTTCTCTGAGCAGTAACTATAATAGTGTATTATTTACGCATGTCAATAAACAGCTCCCATAACATTACTGAGCGTCGCTTCTCTGTGCTAGTTATTGGGTTGGGATTTTTAGAGCATCATCTAAACCAGGGAAGCTGTACTGTCTTTTGTTTGTTTGTTTGCTTTAGGGGACGGGTGTTAGGAATGATTAGTCTTGATTAAATTATCATTGAATTAGTCGGGAATTAACGGCTGTGACTTAAAGGTATGGGCGCTTGGCATTTAGCAGATAAATAATGAGAGAAAATGTTTAAATTTTTATTATAGAAAAATCTCTCTCTTTCTTCTCCTTTCCTTCATCTTCCCCTCCCTTCTTTTATCCTCTTTTTCTTTGTTTTTTTTTTTTTGGAGACAGTGTCTTACTACATTAGCCTAGGCTGGCCCCAAACTCTTTAATCGTCCTGGCCCAGTCTCCTGAGTACTGGGATTTTGGGTGTGCGAACACCCAGGCTCAGCCAACAATTCCAATAACAGCCAAAGCTAGAGATGAGAGAAGAGTCTTATGAATAAATCAATTTAGGACAATCTTATTTCTTTCATCCTTCTTCAACTTCAACTTACACTTGGCTTTAAAAAGCCATTACTGCTGGAACTTAATTTTCAAGAGGCAATTCAGAATTTGTGTGTAAACATTTCAGGGCATATCTTTCAGAGATCAGAATCAAAAGCATAATGACAATGCCGTCACCACACTTAGACTTAAACAGTGATGAGCGAGTAACAGTTTCCTTATCTTTTATTATCTACTTATTTAGGTTCAGTGCAATATTCCCATCAGCAGATTCAATGGACGAATCCCATGCTCACGCATCCTACAGATATCCAGGGTGCGCTGGCGAAAAAAAAGCAATTCATAGTGTAATGTTTTGAAAATGGTTTACTTTCCACTTTTAAGATGACCAAAGTCAGGTGTAGTGGCTGTGTTTATAGTCCAAGTACTTGAAAGGCTGAGGCAGGAGGATTACCATGAGTTTTAAGCTGCAAATTTGCAGCCAGCCTAAGAAACATAGTGAGTTCAAGGCCAGACTGGAATAGCCAGACTCTGTTTCTCCCAGCTCCACCGAAAAGCTATACCTGTGTTTAAATGTGACCAGGTTAGAGGCATAATTTTTCCTGCCGAGAACAGAGGCGATTTTAAAAGAGGGCAGGAGAAGTGACCAGGCAGGTATAGGTGGTTGCTGTGATGACCTGGTCATCTGAGTTCCAACCCCATGAAACCATGTAAAAGTGGAGAGAATAACTCTACCAAATTGCTCTCTGACATGACCACATGCATATCACGGCATGGACACCCCCCCCCCACCCCCCCCACACACAGAGGAGTAGGAATGGGTGCATTTGATATTGGAGGTGAAGATAAGCTTCTCACGTTTAACCTATTGAGTGTTTTTTAATCTTAAAAAAAACTTGTTGGAACTAAATATTCAAAGAGATTCTGGAAAGGAAGGACTTGAGTCAGCTATTAGAATAGGAGATGGGAGACTTCTCAGGTCAGAATATCATGGCGAATTGTTGCTCCTCAATTGCCTGGTCCTCCTCCTGGGATAGACAGGGCAGCAGCTAGCATGGAGGGCTGCTGGATGTCAGGTGCTTTCCCGCTGATGATTTATTGCACACTGTAACCCTCTGGGGCAGGGGGTTCATATTCAGATTAAGAAAGTATCCAAAGGAATTAGTGGTTTGGAGAAAGTTGAGTCTGTCTGGGTTCTGTGCTGGAGGGAACCTCTCTCCACGATCTCAGCGTCCTCCGAAGAGCTCACGGGTGCAGGGTTAAGGTAAGATCATGGCTGTGCATCTCTTTGTTGCTGGTTTTCCATAATAGCTTTGGGTGTTTTATATTACCATTGACTCCTAAGCTCAGGCAAGACAGTGTAGCAGACCCCCCTGTTTTAGCTCCCTTGAGTAGAATTAGTGGCCAGAGGTTAATGAAGGGGAAACAACCTCCAGAGAACTTGGTGTTGTTTGGTCTTTTGTCAGCCTGTCACATGCTAGAGTCACCTGGGAAGAAGAATCAGCTAAGGAATCTCCTGCATGCCTGTGGGCATGCCCAGGGGGGGGACATTCATTCTCATTCCCCCCCCCCAATTATTTTATTTATTTACATTCCAGCCATTACCCCCTCCCAGTCCCCCCTCCCACAGTTCCTCATCCCATTCCTCCTCCCCTTTGCCTCCAAGAGGGTACTCTCCTCTACCAGGCATCTCCCTTCCCTCAAGTGTCTCAAGGATTAGGCGCATCTTCTCCCACCGAGGCCAGATCAGGCAGTTCTCTGCTATATATGTGCTGGGGGGCCTCAGACCAGCCCATGTATGGTGCCTGGTTGGTGGCTCACTCTCTGGGAGCTCCCTGGGGTCTGGGTTAGTTGAGACTGTTGGTCTTCCTATGGGGTCATCTTCTCCTTCAGCTTCTTCAATCCTTCCCCTAATTCCTCCATAGGGGTCCCCAACTTCAGTTCAACGGTTGGGTGTAAGTATCTGCGTCTGTCTCAGTCAGCTGCTGGGAGGGCCTCTCAGAAGGCAGCCATGCTAGGCTCCTGTCTGTAAACACACCATACTATCAGTAATAGTATCAGGCCTTGGAGCCTCCCATGACATGGATCCCAAGTTGGGCCAGTCATTGGACCCCTTTACCTTCAGTCTCTTCTTCACTTTTGTCCCTGCAGTTCTTTTAGACAGGAACAATTTTGGGTCAGAAATTTTGACTGTGGATCGGTAACCCCGTCCTTCCACTTGAGGCCCTTTGAGTTCCCTCTCCCCACTGTTGGGCATTTTGGCTAAGGTCACCCCCAATGAGTCCTGAGAGTCTCTCGCTTCCTGGTCTCTGGTACTTTCTAGAGGGTCCCCCCACCTCCCACTTCTGGAGGCTGCATATTTCTATTCATTCTCCTGGCTCTCTGGGCTACGCTCCTGTTCCTCCCCCATACCTGATCCTGGTCCCCTTTTCTCCTCCCTCTCCCCTCTTCCACCCAGGTTCCTCCCTCCCTCTGCTTCCTGTGATCATTTTGTTCCCCCTTCTAAGTGAAGCATCCTCACTTGAGCCTTTCTGCTTGTCACATTTCTTATGGTCTGTGGGTTGTATCCTAGGTATTCTGTATTTTATGGCTAATATCCACTTATCTGTGAGTACATACCAGATATGTCCTTTTGGGTTACCTTACTCAAGATATTTTCTAGATCCATCCATTTGCCTGAAAAATTCATGATGTCCTTCTTTTTAATAGTACTTGATTGTGTAAATGAACCACATTTTCTGTATCCATTCTTTGGTTGGGGGACATCTGGGTTCTTTCCAGTTTCTGTCTATTACAAATAAGGCTAATATGAACATGGTGGAGCACATGTCCATGTGGTATGGTGGACCATCTTTTGGGTATATGTGCAGAAGTGGTATAACCTGGGTCTTCAGATAGAACGATTTCCAATTTTCTGAGGAACCGCCAGACTGATTTCCAGAGTGTTTGGAGGGCACTTTCTTGATTGTTAATTGATGCAGAAGGGTCCAGCCCACTGTGGGAGGTGCAGTCCTTACGAAGGCGAGATTAGGCTGTATAGGAAAGCTAGCTAAGTAAGCCATACAAAGCAAGCTAGTGAGCAGTGTTCCTCCGTGGCCTCTGTTTCCGTTCTCGTCTCCAGGTTTCTGCTTGAGCTCCTGCCCTGGCTCCCTTCATGGTGGACTGTGACATGGAAATATAAACCAAGTTGATCTTTTTCTCCCCCACCTGGCTTTTGGCTCCAGCGTTCTATCACAAGGACGGAGCAGCAAACTGGGACAAGCTTCATGATGTTTCTGATTTAGGAAACATTTAAACGCCAGGCAGATTGGGTTTGTCATTGGTGGCTTTCTGCATTGTTCTCCAGCTGCCTAACCTTTTCTTCATAGAAACAATGATAAAGCTCTTCTCAATCTATCTGTTCATGAATACAGGAAAAAGAAATTGCATCAGCAGGAGAAGAGAAGGGCCCAGCCCTTTGATTTGGCATTCCTTCCTGATCGGAGATGCAAACAAGTGGCTCTATCTTAAGCAGTTGTAGATTAGCCCTTGCGTTTCTTTTTAACACCACGGCTCTACATCTGTATTGCTTTGGCCTTCTCGGGTCACATATTTTTTTTTCCCCAGGAATAACAAATTAACTTCATTATCTAATAGAAGAAGAATGAGATTAGGAGATCAAATTAATCTATAAAACAACATATTCCTATGTGCTTGCTATATCAGGAGTTATTATTTTTGCATTTGCAACACTGGCTTTTCTTATCTTGGGGAGATCACCAAGATAATGAGGTGCACCCAGAATAAAATGGATGTACTGCAGACATCCTAGTGGGGCCTGAAGATGCGTCTGCCCTTTACCAGCCACTGCTTCCGCCGTTTCTTTGGTGGCTGGCAGCTGGCTGGAGAAAATGCCCCTGACAGTGTGGGATTTCCAGAGCTTAGACCACTTGATGTCCCTCTTTACCCACAGTGAACAGGCATAGGAAGGATGAACGGCCCCAATGATCCCAGGAAGGCATCTACTGCCAAGTGCCGCTAGTCGTCTTCAAATAAGATCGGAGACTTCAGTCCTTCAGATTTCAAATTCTTCCCCTCAGCCAAGTGCAGTGGTAGGCTAAGCTAGTGGGTGGGCAGTTCGCAATGTTCAGAGAAAAGTGTTTAATATTAATTCTTCTGCAAATGTATATATCTGTCTGCTTCGTGTCTCTGTTTGAATACTTCAAGGAAGGTATTTTGAGAAATCTTATAACTATGCTCATTGAGCTAGTTTGTTTTTAAAATACAATTCTAACTCCTTTATAGGAGATTTACTTGGGAGGGGCAGTTCCTACAGCCTAAGGTTGGGGAACATTGTAGCTTTCTCAAAAAGATCTTAGGCCAGGAGCCAAGTAATAGGAAACCGAGTTCTGTAGCCTGCCTCCTATATAGGCCTCCAATGTCTGGGGCCTAGTTGATTTAGGATTTATGATTTAGGTCTACTATTGGCTTTGTCGTTTTAATCTTCTGAATCATCTTGAAGAAGTTTCTAGAAAGTCTAGATATGGGTTTTAGTTGTATCATAAATGTACTGTAAACCATTTGGCCGAGAAGACCATCTATAAGAGTTACAACTTTTAAAACTTTTTTTTTTTTCAAGACAGGGTTTCTCTGTGTAGCCCTGGCTGTCCTGGAACTCACTCTGTAGACCAGGCTGGCCTCGAACTCAGAAAATCCACCTGCCTCTGCCTCCCAAGTGCTGGGGTTAAAGGCGTGCGCCACCACTGCCCGGCCTTTTATGACATTTTAAGGACTGAGGGTAGAACTATTCTTAAATACCTCTTCTGCCTCTCCTAGTTGAACTCATTAGGAAGCTGAAAGTCCGAGAGTTCTGAGCAACCAGTGGCACTTCCGGGGCTAAACAGTTTCTGGAACAGTGAAGTGGTTTGGGTCTGAACTCCCCTAGTTCGAAACCTGCCACAATCAACTGTGTGACCTTAAGCAAGTTACAGAACCTCTCTGTACTTCTGCTCCCATGTCTGAAAACTAAGCATGACATATACTTCAAGACTTACTGCAGAGATGAGACAAATGAAGGGTGAAAGCTCACAATCCCTGACACACGCGACATCACTGAACACCCGGTCAGTGCTGTTGGCCTCCATGTTTTTTACTTGATCGCTGTACAGTGGTACTGCATCTTTCTTGACATAGTGAAATATTTCATTACTTCCATTTCTCATTAGAATTGATTGAATATTTTAGAACACACTTTATGATGTATTATTTTAGCCAATTTTTTAAATGAGGGAAATGTATTAAATGAATTTAAAATCAAATAAAAAGTGAAACAATGCATGTCTGAATATAGTCAGGTGATGTCAGATAATATGTGACTTTTAATAAAGCCATGGCTCAGTTACTGATCTGCATAAACAGTGGACCATTTTAGTAGCTCATTAGATAAATTTGGTCCAATTAACTGATATAAACTTATTAAGAATGCACATCTGGAATGCCAAACTGTTACTGGAAATTCAATGGAACTCATATTTCCAGTAAAGGAAATCCTTAATTTTTCAATCGAATAGGAAATGTCTATTCTGAGACCATGTAGACGACATGTTTAATGATGATTTGTGCCTCAATTACAACCACTTAGAACCTTTTAAAGAGAGGCCTACAGCTTCCCAGGTCTCTCTGAAGACATATTGTCATACCCACGATGGCTGATCTCAAGCGTATGGTACAGCCGAGAGATAAACAGAGTCAGCTCTGTGGACTGAGATGGGGGCAGTGAGTTCAGCTTTCTCTGCTGTCTTGGTCTGTGTGGGGCAGATGCTTTAGGCTGTCTACTCCATTCCCATTCCCATCACCTGCTTCCTTCCTGGGCCTCTGATTTCCTCAAACATTGTGGTTCTGTGCTTAGGGGGAGCTTGGGTTTTCCTCAGCTTCAAGAGGTGGTGAATCTTGAGTGCTCAAAGCTAGACACTCAATTTCCAATGGCTACCTTCTCAGATATTGATTAACTAACACAAGAGTCAGAGTTTGGCTAAGGAGACCCAAGGGAGAGTTCTTGGTGGGGGATGGAAGTAAAGGTGATGTTCCCATGTAAAATTTTCATTTTGAGAGACACCTCTGTCACTTTGATCCTCTTCGTAGGACTCCCAGAATCGTAGAGGCTGTCTGACAGCCTAGGGAGAGCCAGCCTCTGAGGGAAGCATTGTGCTTATGTTGGCAGGCTGGAGAGAGGAAGGAGCTTGGGTACTTAAGCTGGTGAATTACCAAGTAAGGGGGTGGTGGGACTTACTGCTTTGTGACACAGTAAGAGTCATTGTGTAAGCTGGCCTTGATGGTCTTCAGTTGTTAATGGAAAAAAAAATATGCTAACTAATAGGACATGAAATCATTTTATCACAATTTCTCCTAGGATTCATTGATCTTAGTTACCAGTAAGTTGGATCAGTAGGGACCAGGCAGAGCCTGTTTTCTCCTGGTTTCAGGCACCAAGGGCCACTATCTCTGTGCTTCTGTTGTTTCTTCCTCCTTTCCCTCCCTCCCTCACTCCTTCTCTTCTTCCCTCTCTCCCTCCTTCCCTCTCCCTCTCCTCTCCTTCCCCCTCTCTTCTCATTTCCTTTCTTTTAAGATAGAGTCCTTCCCTGGATCCCAGGATACCCTCAAACTCATGATCTTCCTGCCTCAGGAGCAGATTGCAGGCATGTACCACTATCTTCAACTGTAATTTTCTTACTCCTGAGTTAGTGTTTTATGTTCTAGCCTGTGCACATAAAATTATAAAATGGTTATTAAGCACACAGGATCTCTGTCTTTTTGTTGCAGCACTTGAAGCTCTTTGGGCATCGTCATTTGGGGGCATAGTCTACTGAATGGAGGATTATGTCAGTCAGTGGAAGGAGTGACACTGAGCTTTTGTTACATTAGCATAGCCGTCTCCTTAAAGCTGATGTCTTCCTAACAGACACACTTAATTTAGACATCTGAAAATTAACTTTCTGCTTCTCTACAGTCTTGGGCACAGAATCATGCCATAGCAGCTGTAGATTAAGAAGACTGAACATATGTGAATTGAGATCACTGTTGTGTTAAATGGAACCCAAATTAATTTGCCATATATTTAACATATATTCAATTTTCTGCTAGATAATTACTAGACATAGCTGTTAACTGATTCATGTGAATCACCAGGGTTATAGTTTATAAGAACCTTTTAAAGTAAATGCAGTCGGTTAATTATCAAGTCTAGAGGGAGGTTTCAGTGCCTTCAGAACCTCTTTCCCAATTTCTTTCTCTCTTGACTCAGCTACTGTTTTGTGGCTGCTATCGCTCTGAAGGTCCACATAGGTATAGTTCCTGATATTAATTGCTGGAGATAGAAGGCTCTCTACAGGTCAGTTTATGTTCAGACAACATGGTGCTGGTATGGATAGCCCAGTGGGCCAAGATGGGTAATGCTGGATATCCTAGAGGCTGTGAGCTGGTACAAAGTGGCTGACGCAGGATTCCAGGACACCAGTGTCCTGGAAACCCCAGAGTAAGCAATGACGCAACTTGCCACACACACACACACACACACACACACACACACACACACAGAGAGAGAGAGAGAGAGAGAGAGAGAGAGAGATGTATGTGTGTATATATATATGTGTGTGTGTATGCGTATGTGTATGTATATGTATACATATACGTGTATGTGTATACAAGTATATATGCGTGTGTGTGTGTGTGTGTGTGTGTGTGTGTGTGCATATTTGTATACTAGCATGTGTCTGGGTGCCTGCTGCCATATATTTGGCGGTCACTCCATGTAGTGATCTTCTCTCAGAGTGAATAAAATATGTCTTATGTCTCTACAGCTGGGCATTCCTTCAAACTTCTGGCTCTCCATGACCCTCTCCTCTTTTGGCATCAGAGCTTGCACCCCCTTTACTCTGTATTTGCTTTGAATGTTGTTGTTTTATGAAGCACTTAATCAATGGACCCACTAGGGCCTGAAACAGGGGAGTAGGGGGTCAAGGTCCCCCTTAAGAGCCCCAGCATACAATCCTGGATTTCTATCAGTCATCTAGGCAAAACAGACTGGAGGTGAACTGAGCAGAGGGGGCCTCACTCTCAAGAGACCTTCAGGCACGACCCTAAGGAGGGGCCTCAGTCCTTGGCATTGGCTCCCAGTGATTTCTTCTTCCCTTGTAAGAAATACAATTAGACTGTGATCATTATTTTAAATCCAAGGACAAAATGTGTGTGTCCCCTTCTGGTAGACGTGTTTGTATGCCAATGTTGAGGAAGAGAACAGGAAATGACTTACATAAAACTTAAGCTAGACCTCTATAAAGCCTGCTCATTCTGAGCTCCTCCTGCCTGCTGGCTCTTCTTCATGGTGTGTGTCTGAGGAGAGACTGTGGAGAAGCTCATTCCTCCTCATCCCATATTAGACAAGCCAAGGGGATGACTTGCATGGGTTTTTGCTTTCTGCCTACAGAAAAGCAAAATCTTCCTCGGGATTTTTGGTCCGCTTACTGGGAAGCCTTTCTCTAGCTCAGTCTCCATAGGAATCTACCTAAAGGGGGAAACTCTGCTCTACTCTGCTTCAGTCACTCATGAACAATACCAACCTTGAATCATTACAAACCCCACCGTAGGCAAGGCACTAGAAAGAATGTAATATTGAGATGGTGTTTGGCATTACATTCAGTAGGGCATAAGCATATGAATTCTTTCATGAGCCTGTCTCCTGGCATCCAGGAATTTCCCCATTGTGATTTACAGTTAATGCTAGAGAGGAGAGATAGTTCTGAGAATCCTAGAACAGACCTTAAAATTCTGTCTTTACCTACAGTCGTGGTGCTCACAGCCTGTCTATCTTGAGCCAGTAACACCTTTGGTAGATAAGGACGTGAATATTTGAAGAGGCAAGAGGTTTAGGTAGTGATTATTTTGGTCTCCTTTAGCTGATCTGCCAGGTGGTAGTGGTGGCGCATGCCTTTAATCCCAGCACTCTCCAAGTAGAGGTAGGTGGATCCCTGAGTTCAAGGCCAACCTGGTCTACAGAGTGAGTTCCAGGATGGCCAGGGCTACACAGAGAAACCCTGTCTCAAAAAAAAAAAAAAAGGCTTATCTGCTTCCATGAGTCTTCTAGAATGCATGAGTCAGTCTCTCTCTCTCTCTCTCTGTCTCTGTATCTCTCTGTCTGTCTGTCTGTCTGTGTAGATAATTAGTCAGCTACTCTATATTGCTATAATATAATACCAGACACAGGCTAAGTTGTAATGGAAATAGATTTATTCAGCTCACAGTTCTGTTGAATAAGGGCCTAGCATCAACATCTGATGCGGACCTCATGGTCGATGGCACAATGTTGGAAACGAGAGAAGGAACCGATCACATTGCCAACCTGGAATTCACAGTGCAGGAGCAATATGTCGTGAGAGTGACCTGTTCCTGAGTCCTTTGGAGGACAGCTTCGTAGTGACCTAAAGGACTACTTCTTAAACAGCTGACGTCTCCCTGTCAGCCCCATTATACTGAGGACCAAACAACCAACAAATACATCATTAGGACACATTTGAGCCATTTTTCAGGCTTTAGCATCCTTTATCTCGTCAGAAAGCTCCTTCAAGTGTTGAAGACAATCCACTTTCTTTTCTGTTTTAAAAAGGGAGGTGAAATTCCAGTGTAGTGACATATTACCCCATCTCATGTGTAAGAGAGGGCGTTAAGAGTACACTTTACACAGGCTGCATGCATGTACACAAGTGTAACCTCTGCTCGGCAAACACACCTACATTCTAATCCCTTTTTGTTCTTTGAGGATTTCACACATGTTTACAACAATTAGTTGCAGCAATTAGTGCTGCCCCTAGTGACATGGGTCTGAGGCCATCCACGGGGACATGGAAAGCTACCAGTGGCCACACTGTCAGCTGTGTCATCTGCCAATAGGTTCTAAGGAAGGGGTGGGGCCTGGAGAGAATCTCCGGTATGTTCTAACTCGTTATTGTTCTTATAGCTGGCACTCAGCACAGACCAAAGGGTTCTGTAAACCCTCAGAACTATTCGGCTTTAACTAGTCTCTAAGACAGTTCTTGAAAGGGAGCAGCTACCATCAGGGGTAGTCTTAAGCCCTCCGGGAGCATCTTTAGGAGAGGGCATTGACTTGGCTGAATTCCGCCCATGATTTTTCCTTGATAAAAGCCAACCACAGATACAATATAAGCAACACAGCGGTTAGTCATCATCTCAGCTGCTAAACTGTCCACATGCAGCACCACTTAATCTATAAAATTGTCCACGTACGCTCTTTTCTACTTATTTGTAGATCGTATACTACCTCCCGTTTTCTTTTCAACCCCATTCTTGTTAACAATTTAAATGCCCAGATTTTCAGCTCATTCAAGAAAGACATGAAACAGAGGGGGTAGGATTGGGTCTTTGGAGTACCAAGATCCCTCTTTCCCTTCTCTTGGCTCCTTGGATTCACTCTTTGGCCTCTGTCTTTAGAGCATATGCCTGTTCTTGGAGAACACTGAATGACAACCAAGAGGCCTTTACTCTAGGGGATGTGCACAGACCCAAGGTTGCAGCCAAACTGAGAAGCAGACATAGAGATGAATAGTTCTGCCTTGGCTGATGAATATCCCAGATGGAAATACTCTTTCCAGGCCCCTGTGGACACGCTGAGATTTTAGAACTGATACTATCAATCAATCTGTTCTACAAGAGAAACAGTCACAAATATGTAATAGGGAATATCTGTGGAATAGAAAACAAACCTTTATACAAGCTTGATATTTTTTGAAGTTGGGAAATGTTGCCAGCCTGTTTTTGATGTAATTGAAAATGTTTAGAAGCGTTCCCAAAGAGTTGATTAATATATCAAAATCAAAGAAGGCAATTTTGAGTCTAATTTTGTTTGTTTACTGGGTATTACATGATTCTTGGCTTTGAAATTCTGCCATGCAGGGTGAAAAATGACTGTCAGTGTGAAACAAAGTAGTCTATTGAACAGAACATTGTGACTAATAGGGAACAGCTGATACCAGCCCAATGCATGATATCTGGAATTACGACATCTTAATCAGTCGGATTGCTTCCTGTAGAAACAGAGTTGAGCCCAGATCTGCTCACAAGGCGGTCTTTGCTCCTCCTACCTTTATTTGGGAACCCTAGGATGAGGAGGTGTTAGGGAGACCCTCCTGCCCACGTGGGAGGAGCAGGCTACTTTGGGATCTAGGGAAGAATTCTCTAATATGTCCAGAAAGTGATGTCAGAATAAAGGGTGAGCTTAGCTCCTGATAGAGGGGTGGTCATTTCATTATGCCCCAAGAAGTTCCTCCCCCCAGGGGCTTCTTGATTTTCTAAACCCAAATTAATTGAGATTAATAATTATATATTGAAGAAAGAAATTCATGGAAACTTACTAGCTAAGAAAAATGGATGAAATCTTATGCGACTCCTTTAATTGAAACGTGAGTCTTCAGAGGGGATGTAGGGGAAAGGTGAGGGACCCCGGTGTTTTAACATCTTCCCAATTTCATATATTTCCCCTACCCCCAACATCTCGATGATTAACATCTCCTGGAAACTGTAGTTTTGGTAGCTTTATCCACTAGACTATGTTTTAAACCTAGAAGCCACACAACAATCTGTTATAGGCTTGTAGGTGTTGGCTTATAGTTCAGAAAATAAGGTCTCCAGATATAGATGGAGCTTGGAATGAAACATTTAATGGAGTCAACCGTATTGTTTAGAGATTAGAATCAACTCAAGCACTAGGGCCAGATGGTCATGTATCCTCTCAAGAGTTGTCTCCTAGATAAAGCCATGGAAGGCTCTGGTTACAAGTGGCTTTTGTGTCCTCGAGCTGTCCCGTATATCCCTTTTGGTCCTCTGGTTTTGTCTGAACAGCACTTCAGAGTGAAGGTGGGTCTTTTACCCCTTTGTCTTCTTGTTTAGACCAAAGTTCAACTAACTTCATCCACATGTGTATATGAATATATATGTATCCATACACACACACACACACACACACACACACACACACACACACACACACACTGAATTACCATCCAATAGCCTGATACTCTATTTTACCTTTGGTTTTCCTGCTCTAACAACTACAGAACTCAACTAGAAACTCTTTGCCTTGTTGAAGTCTCTGACGATGCCATTAAATTGTTTTAGTCCGTTTGGTAGCCATTTTTCATTGTTAGCTCACTACGAGCTTGTGGTCGTCTAAGGCCTCTTAGTCTATGTAAAATAATTGGCTATTTCCCATTCACCATGCACTCATGTGTTTGACTTTAAATTGCTGCTGTGTTAGATCTTACCTTTATACCTAACATACACATCTTTTTAAAAATTCTGGTCTGCCGTTTGGATCTGTCACACTCTTATGAAATCTTGACTTTTCATCTGTGTTCCAGTTTTCTTGCCAGCTGCAAATTAAGTAAGACTCCCATGTTTTTGGTGTTATCACAGTATTGTAAAGGAAAGAGTGTTCTTTGCAGTGTGACATATCTTGGATTTTAATCCCAGCTTCGTTTTGTGCCTGCTGTGTGATAGTGGACAGGCTGTTTAAATTCCCAGAGCCCAGCTTGCTCAACTGAAAACTGGAAGGACAGCAATGTTATCTCCGTAGGCTTGTTGTAAGCATCGGCAGCAAGACTAGTCTGCCTCAGTGCCCTTCATGCACTGGGCTGGTGAAAGCACCAGTGATGATACTTTTCTTGAGCAAGGACTGGTTTTCTTATTTTTCTTCTTACCTGGATCTGAGTTAACACTATATACAGGGTCAGTGACAGAACCAAGTAGCCGTTCCAGGAAAGAACGTCCTTCAGGTTGGCTTCCATTACATTAGACACATTGTGGTGTAACAAATATGTGGTGAGCCTGTGTCCTGTACTGTTGTATTGATGAAGAAGATAATGGTAAGGAAGGGAGGGAGGGAGGGAGGAAGAAAGGAAAGGAAGGGAAAAAGGAAGGAAGAAAGAAAAGCAAGCAACCAAGCAAGTAAGCAGGCATTTGTCCTTATGGCACTGATGTTCAGAGAGAAAGATGCAAGAAAAACACCAGTCACATGTCTAAGATGAGGACAGCAGCAGCAGCCTGTGTGTATGTCCGTGTGTCCATGTGCCCATGTGTGTGGGTGTTTGTGTGATAACTAGGTAGACGCACGTATTAATGTATCAATTTTGTATATTATACAATGACAGCTAGGGATAAGAGATGACATACAGATCGTAGACAGGAGCTATGTAGGAAAATAAAGGAACTTCAACAGTATGAGGGGGCAGATGCTGCTGTATTTTCCTGTATGATATTTGTGCTGGCTAGGCTGTTTTTTCTTTTTGGCTTTTCGAGACAGGGTTTCTCTGTGTAGCCCGGGCTGTCCCGGAACTCACTGTGTAGACCAGGCTGGCCTTGAACTCAGAAATCCATCTGCCTCTGCTTCCCAAGTGCTGGGATTAAAGGCGTGCGCCACCACTGCCTGGCTGTGCTGGCTAGTTTTATGTCAGTTTGGCATAAGCTAGAATTCTTTGAAAAGAGGGAACCTCAATTGAGAAAATGTTTTCATAAGATCCAGCTGTGGCCCATTTTCTTAATTAGTGATTGATGGGGGAGGGCCCAGCTCATTATAGGTGGTGCCATCTCTGGGCTTGTGGTCCTGGATTCTATAAGAAAGCAGGCTGAGCGAGTCATGAGGAGCAAGCCAGTAAGCAGCATCCCTCCATGGCTTTTGCATCAGCTCCTGCCTCCAGGTTCCTGCACTGCTTGACTTCCTGTCCTGGCTTCCTTGGTGACAGACAATGATGTGGAAGTGTAAGACAAATAAACCCTTTCCTCCCCAACTTGCTTTTGGTCATGGTGCTATGTCATAGCACCATACACCTATCCTGGACAGTATCTTCATTCTTGGAGAATTTTATACAATGGATTTTGATCATATTCACTCTTACTCCTTCTTCTAATTCCCCCCAGATCCACTCACACCTTCTTTCACCTTTTTAAACAAGCCATCGAGTCCAGTATGTGCTGCTCAGATGCTCATGGGTATGGGTTCATCCATAGGGGTGTGGTTGACCTCCCAGGGGTCATACCCTTAAAGAAAAAACCGCTGTCTTATATAAAGACCCCTGTAAGGAGACGGTACTGAACAGAGTTCTGGTGGAAGGTCTGCCGAGGCAATGCAGCTCTCTGAAGGAGAAGGCTCTAGTTGGGGCATCCGTATCAAATGCAAAGGGTTGTCGCTGTGGATCATCAGCTGGACACTTGTATCTTACTACCAGTCTTATCCGTATGATTCCTAGGAATATTTAGAGACTTGGTAAGCCTCATTGTATTAGTTACTTTTGTTGTGAAAAACACCCCACAGGAGAAATTTAAGGGGAGAAAGATATATTTTAGCTCATTAACTTGAGTGCATGTAGCCCCTCATAGCAGGCAGGCATGATACATTTTGGCAGCTGGTTGTGTTGTCTGCAGTCAGCAAGCAGGGAGGGAGGAAGGGAGCAGGGGTGGGGGGAAGAGCAGGGGAGAGGAGGGGAGAAGGGGAAGGGATAGGTCCATTCCATTGACTTAGGGACCCCTGCTGGAGGATGGTATCACTTGTCTGTAGCGTGGGTCTTTCCTTTTTAGCTGTGCTGCTCTGATGGTATTCACAGATATACTCCGAGGTAACTTTAAAACTAGTCAGGCTGACAAGTCCACCCCTTTTCAACTTGACCCTAAACATATTCTTCAGTGTAAATCATAGCAATTCCCACCCTGTCCCCAAAGACTCACATGCTCTCATAACACAAAGTATATTTAGTTTATCTCTAAGAGCCCCCTAAAATTTCAAGCTTACTAAGACTCAAAGTTATTTCTTAATTTTTGAGCCTCTGGAAAAAAAATAAAGTCATGTACTTCCAACATACAGTGGTATAGAGGCAACAGTCCTAGTCTAAAATGGAGGGATGGAGGTATAGAAAGGAGAGAGTGGACCAGACTGGAAGCCAGCAGGACAAACCATAACCTCTGTATCTCCATATCTGGCATCTAGTGTTTGTGGATAGCATCACCTGGGCTTCAGAGGACTTCAGTAGTCCTGCCTCTCCAGCTCTTTGACCTGCAGCATGCATGGGCCATTGGATGCAATGACTAGATGCAAGCAGGGAGGGAGGAAGGGAGCAGGGGTGGGGGGAAGAGCAGGGGAGAGGAGGGGAGAAGGGGAGGGGAGAGGTCCATTCCATTGACTTAGGGACCCCTGCTGGAGGATGGTATCACTTGTCTGTAGCGTGGGTCTTTCCCTTTTAGCTGTGCTGCTCTGATGGTGTTCACAGATATACTCCGAGGCATCTAGTCATTGTCTAGAGCCTTCCTCGGACATGTTACACTTCTGGTGTTTTAGTATCTCCAGTCTACACAGCCCTAGGCTTTCTCTTCTAGTTTCATGCATAGTCCACTCACAAGCTGCAGGCAGAGATTGCGAACCTGCTGTCTCTACATTTCCTGGCCTTGATGGCTTTCTGAAACATCGGCATAAACCTTCATGGTCCCTCCAGTCTTACATTTCTCATGTTTATAACAACAAAGACCATGTGGACAGCACCAAGTTCTGCTGCCAGCTCAAGATGTAGCCTGGCTCCCTTGAACCATAGCTGTGGTAAGCCTTATGTCCTGAAGTCCCTGGGCGTCTGGTTTCTAGCAGGGTACTTCTAAGGCTCTATCTTTTTCAGACACTCTCAAATGAATTTACATTGTTATACTCTGTAGGTCTGCTGGCAAGGCCTTGTCCTCTAACAGGCCTGGTACAAGGTCCAGTCCCAGCCATTGTGCCTGAGCTTGCCCTGTCCTCAGCTTTAACCAGGCTTAAGTCCCTTTCCTAGCTGAACTTTATGTTTCCATTTGCACCTTGAGCTGGGCTCCTGCTCCTTTCCCGTCAAATGGCACCATTTCCACATCTTTCAGCTCCATTTTCTGCTTTCTCTCACCGTATGTCTGAGTAAATATAGTATCCTGTATCCTGGATGTTATAGTGTTTGAGGACTTCCACCAGACAACTTAGCTCATTCCTTTTCAGTTCAGTGTCTAGACTCACTCAAAGAATCCTGCTATCCTCTGGACACCCCCCAAACCCCATGAAGCCCAGTCTTTTCTATCTTCATCTGTTAGCATGCTGACTTTCCAGACTCCCACAGAAAGGTCCATTACGTTCTCCTTCCGGTGTTCTAGAGCACCTGTAGAGCACTGTACCAAATTCTTCAATATTTCTCCCACAGCCTAGGTCAGACTTTGCATGGCAGCAGAGCTCCTTAGTATCACTTTTCTCTAGTAATTTTATTGCTGTGCACAAGCACTGGCAGATCCAGCTTAATGCCAGAAGGATTTCTTTCACTTCATGATTTAAGAGAGGATACAGTACATCATGGGTCACAGGCATGGTACATTGAACTGGTCACTTCATGTCCATAGACTGGAAGCAGATGGAGAGACATGGGTGCTGGTGCTCATTAGACCTCCCCCACTTTATTTAGGTAGGGAACCCAGCCCAGGTCATGATGTTATCCATATTTAGGGCAGGCTTTCCTTCCTTCCCTTAGTTAAACCTCTCCCAAAAAGCTTGAATAGACACATCCATAGGCGCGCCTGCTCTGTGATTCCGAATCCCTTTAGGTCAGCAATGAAGATGAACTGTCATGTTTGCTCTCATGGATAAAAGTCACATATGGATCTGAGCTTGTCTGGGTGACTGGAAAGACGCGGGACTTGTTTGACCTCATCCCTAAAATGCCCTTTCTCTGAGGAAATGCTTCATGGAGCTTAAAGGAAAAGGGGGAGCCCTATTAATTACCCAGAATTGTTACTTAACAGAAAATCACCAAGGTCTCTGTCACATCCCTCATGGTATACGAGATATCTTCGCTCTCAACAGCCCTTGTACCCTCTAAACGAGACGTGCAGGATCTTTGTGATTTTCCCATGCTGGCTGGCTTTGTCAGTGGTCCCACCTCAGCTCCAGTGGTTGCGACCTCCGTTCCTAAATACGCACATATTTGAAATATTCATTTTTAGAATGTTTTCAGGCTTCAAAATCGATCCCATAAGTCGTCGATTGTGGATACGCGGTCTCGCCTCGCATATAAACACTGGAATGCTATGTTTCTAGATCTGTTTCCCCAGAACGTTTTCTGTTCTCCGCGATTCCTCAAAGATTCCTGACAGTGACGCCTTGATCACATCTGTGAACTCTCTGGTACGCTGGGATATAATTTGTTTAGGCCTGGAGGCTTGAGCTCATTTTAAACAGCAAGATGGTCCCCACGCTATCACCTTGCCTATCTTAGACTTCAGTTTCTTCTAAACCACATTTATTTAGCCCTCCTGAGTTTAAAGATTTCTCTCCTTGATAAAGAAGATGGAAATACAACAGGAGTCAAGATTCATGACTTTCTCTTTGTTGATTGTTAGTGTCTTCTCATCTGCCTCAGGCACTGAGTCTGTGTATTTTTGGTTCATCTTTTTACCTTGATTGTAGCTGATAGTGAGTATTGTGTGTTTCTGAGCCTTTTGATGAACATTTAAGCTCATTTTACATCAACGGGGAGGGGGAGAAACTCTCCCTTCATGCATGTTCAATTTAACCCAGTGTACATCTTGAGAGAGGGCTCAGAAACCATCTTGGATCAATGGTAGCCATCCTACTTCCTGCATCGGCAAGACTGCAGGCCAATTAGTTAGCATCTCTCAACCTGAGAGATAAATACTAAGTCCTGTGGCTTAAGAGTAAGTGATACAGAGCACACAAAGGGCTTAGTGTGTGACACATTCACACATTACTCCCATCAGCACCACTGTCTGTCATCTCTTAATGTAGTCCGGTCATCTTTCCCAAGTAATTTTTTTCAATAGTCTGAGCTCCTGATCAGCCATAGTGTGTCTCATAGTTAGGGTACACAAGTCCCATTCTCTGGATCTTCTGTCTCCACATGTCCAGTAACAAATGTCAAAACTAATTTGAAAGACAGTGAAATGAGTCTCTCAAAGATGGAATAGCGTACAACGTGCTCATGGCAGCATCGAATCAGTGTGCCCTACTCAGTATGGCTGGAAAAGAACTGGGAATTGATGTAATCAGGGAAACCATGTCAAAATCTAACTCTTCTCTGGCTTAGGTTGAATGGTCAATGAGAAACTTACCTTGGTCCCTAGACTAGGCCAAACAAATCTATCACCCATCATGCAGATGGTAAAACAGTGTTTTGTTATAGCAAGGGAAACGTGAAAGTGGAATCATAGAGTGAGTGTGAGCCTATCAGACTCTCAGACATGTTAGTGTGGTTGGTCTAGCCCTTGGTTGACTTGTGTGGAGAGACCCATGGTAGATTTCTTTTGATGTGACATTCATCACAGCACTGGGCTTCTCCTATTGGAGAAGGAATTAAGCTACCCTCCCCCTTATTGTCAGAATATTGATATCCTGGCAAAGTGCCATTGCCTGGAGAAGGGTCTTACATTATCCTACTGAAGCCCGAGGCTGGTGGGCCGATCTGCCTGATAAGGAAAGATTGTTGGAAATCGGGTTTGTGCCTGGTTCTGCAGCCAAGTTCTCTAATCAGCCCATTGGTTATCATCACAGAGCCAACGTTTTTAATCTGTCTGTCTCCTGAGCCATCTTCCTCAGTAGCTCTTTGCTTAAGATGGGAAGTGGTGTATATTTTTACTGATGCTCTCCTGCTTCATGTATTGCAAGCGGTATGAGCCAAGGTCAGAAACGGCGATCAGCCCTTTTCATTACCTGTAAGTACCAGCCTCTTTAGGAAAACAGAGAAGTGATCTAGTTGACTTTACTCCCAGGGAAAATCTGCTTTTACTTCTACCTTTCATCACAGTTAAACAGACAGAAAGACAAACATCCAGGCAAGACATAAATCTAGATGCCTGTGATGAAAAAGGAGCTGTTGGCAGCACAGGCAGAGAGAAAAGATGAGGTGAGCTCACTAGAAAGCAGCTCTCACAGACTGGGGAGGAAGGCTCTTAAAACTTTGTTTTTGTCTTTAAGGTTTTTATTTTTAAGTGTGTGTGTGTGTGTGTGTGTGTGTGTGTATGTGTGTGTGGTGTGTATGTATGTGTATGTGTGAATGTGTTGTGTGTGTGTGTGTATGTGTGTGTGTGTGGTATATGTGTAGTGTGTGTGGTATGTAGTATGTGTGTGTGGTGTATGTGTGTGTGTTTGTGTGTGTGTATATGTAATGTATGTGTGTGTGTTTGTGTGTGTGTATATGTAATGTATGTGTGTGTGTGTGTGCATCTGAATGCAGAGGTCTTCAAAGTCCAGAGGTCATTGGACTCCCCAGAGCTGGAGTTACATGTGGTTATGCATGGCCTGGTGTGGGGCGCTAGAAACCAACCTCTGGTCCTCCGCAAGAGCATTGTGTGCTCCCGATTGCCCAAACATCTTTTCTCCTCCTGGTGTGAGCCTTTGTAAGTGTAGAAAGTAGAGGCGTGGTGCAGCTCTGGGGGAAAGGGACAGGTTCAAGAGCACAGAAGTTAAGGTTGTCCATGCCTAGTATAACTACCTATCCTGTGCCAGAGACATTCTTTCCCTCCACTCACTTGTGCCCACTAGATCAACGCTTGCTGAGAGGCAGGGAGCTAGAGAGCATTCTGGAGAGCTGAACATGAAAGACAGTCACACAGAAGGTGGAGTTTGGATGTGAAGAACCTCCCAAATGCAACGATATTTAAACACTAGAACAAGAGGACCCCAAAAGAGGAATCGCAGAGTGCTGGTGAGCTGCAAAGTTAATGCCAAGGCGCATGCGTGCGGAGCATTCTTTAGGATTCCTGTGGGAGACTAGTATTTCCAGAGGTCAGACACCATAATGAAATCTCAATCTTGGACTAATGAGACATTTATTGGTCAGTTGCTCTGTGATGCCACTGTATTTGCTACTGGAGATGCCCCGGGTCCCACAGGAGATGGAAGAAAGAAAAAAGAGAAAGAAACAGCAGTAAGCAACTAGGGATGGGGTGGGCCAGCGGCACCTGACCCCGTAGATGAGAGCGAGGATGGGAAATCTCATGGAAGAAGTTACATCTCAGCCGGAAGTAGAAGCGCAAGATGCAGGCTTAAGAAAGAAGGAGGGACAGTCACAGGAGTCCAGATGTAGGGAACAGGGCGTAGAAAAGGGCTTAGACGGCGATTCAGAAAGTTTCAGGCGGCCAGCACCTGGTTCACAGTAGTACCTCTGAGTCTGTAGTAAAAATAGTAAGTTGTTAGCTGCCTACGATTTCCCCCAGCTGGGAGGCAGAAGGAGTGGGGGTTTGAGGATACCCTGGGCTACTAGTAAGACCTTGTTTCAAGAGTGAAAATAAAATCGAAAGGAAAAGAAAAGGAAAAAGTAAAAACAGGCCTTGGTGATGTCACCAGGCTGGGGAACTTTCCTGGGTGTCTATTTTTAAGACTGTAAAGATTGAGGCAATTTTTTAAAAAGTTATTAAAGGTCCCCTGGAACTCTAGGGGAAAGCCCATGGCACATCCTCATAAGGAGGTCAGTGGGACAGGGGAGGAGTGTGGGAGCCTTCTAGATGTTTGGGGGCTAGGGCAGAGGGCAACATGGTATCCAGGTCCTAGAGACAGAATAAGGGCTAGAAAGGAGAGGGGACCCTGAGCGGTAGCCGGAGCGGGGTGGGGGGAGGGGCAAGGCGGCTTAGTTTTATGTGTTACATTTTAATAATAGTCATTTGTAGCTGCATAATGAAATTTGTGAACAAAAGTTCATTTCCAGAAGAATAATCTCTAACTGATAGGCAGCGCCTCGGTAGGATTTGGCCAGGTTTTAATTTCAGTTTGAATAAATAATGTAAGATACTAGGCCGGGCAAGATAAAGAAAACCTCAGCGCTTTCATCTTTCCATGATGGAAATAATAACTACTTTATTTCAAAACAAGTTTCCAATTAGTTTCTGTGAAATATTGTTATCCTCCCTTCCCAGATATTGTAGCTCATTTTGAAACTTAATTTTGATAATATATAAACATTTCTGAAGCTTACTCTACAATAATGACAGTTATATTTGGAAGGAGAAATGCGCTGCCGGACTATAACTGCATTATTTGGAACCATTTTAAATAATAGTAAAAGTAATGAAAGAGAATCAATCCAAGGTCTGCCCCATCCAGGCTCTTCCTGACCTTGGATGGACGTGTCACCACAGAGCACGGATCTGTGCTACTTTCCCCAAAGTCTCATGGGGTTTTGTTTGTTTTTTCTTTCTCTTTAAGAACAGGTATACTTCACGTGTCAACTTTATCTCATTTAGGAAGGAGATATTGTGAAAATAATTGGTGCATTTACATGGCAACATTACTGAGTACCAATGGTGAGCTAGATGTTGGGATTCGCGTGGCATGTTAAGACTTGTGGCCTCTGCTGTCTGGGGGGTTTTTGAGGAGGATGAAGGATTACAAATGTTTTCCCCTCTCACATATATACATTTAATAAACTCATAAGGTCTTGGGGGTGGGAGAATACATCAGATAGGAATGTCTGGGCTGGCCACATCAGATGGGGAAAGCCTTTGATAGGATTCAGTTAAGATGGGATGTACATTGGTCAGGATCCAAGCCGAGCTGCTTTAGCAAATGTACTAAATTCCAGCAGCCTCAGTGAAATAGACCACTTTCCCACCTGACGGTCCTGAGATGAGCAGCTGAAGGTTGGTGGGGAGCTCTGTCAGCCTCGGCACTTGGCTTCTACAGCTGATCCTTTGAGTTTCCACATGGAGTCATTAAAAACAAACAAACAAACAAAAAAACATGGTGGTGTCTTTCAAGAGGTGAGTTGAAAGGTCAGCACATCCTTGTTGCTCAGCTGGACTAAGTAAGCTACAGGGCCATACCTAGCCTAGGTAGGCATGGAGATGTCAATAGCTGGGAAGGTGCCCAGGAAGGAAGTGAAGGGGAGGTGAGAGTTGGGGTGGATGGGGCTGTCTGTCACAAAGATATGAGTGGGGAATCACATGTGCTAAGGAAATATGACTGAGAGTATGGTAGCTTTGACTAGGAGTAGACCACAGGCCTGAATCTGAGGGGAAAGTTGTGGGCAAGACATGAAAAGACAGGCTGCATGAAGCTTGGAGTTCAGGGAAGGAGAGAGATGGGAAGCTACTGGGGATGGATGCTGAGGAGGGGACCCTTTCTCTGTCTTTGAAGAGATGCGAAGAGACCATGAGCCATAACTGGGGTTCTATTGCTTGGGACCCTGTACATGATACAGGACACAGGCCTGTCCATCTCTGCCTTCCTGGAGTCTGTATTTATGAAAGGGAAGAAGAAATCTCAGGGGTGAAGGATCCGGAAGGGAAGTGTCCATGGAACCCTGCCTCAAGCTGGAGAGGCCCCTGCTTTGCCTAAACTGCGGCTCCTATCTTCTCAACATGCTTTCGACTCCAAGTATGGGTTTCATCAAGATGGCTGTGCATCCCACTAGGGCAACATTTACATAAAACACCATTTTGCAGTCTACAGTTGAGGGGCATTCACGATGTGGATAACCCTGTCTCTAGTCCTCAGATATTTCCCACTTACAAGGAAATGCATCCTTCCCATCATGCAGTTCTTCCCTACCCACCCTAGCCTTTGTCAACCACTTGTCTGATTTCTGTCAATAGATTTATATGTTCTGAATATTTCAGATGAGTGGACTCTTCTGTCCTGTAACCTCCATTGACTGAATTCTTTCACTTAGCATGGTGTCTCTGAGTTTCCTATATGGTAAAAGTTCAATCCCTTTAAAATAACCAATATCTTTTAAAATTCAAGGTCTTTTAAAAATTCAAAGTCTCTTAATTGTGGGCTCCACTAAAATACCTTCTTTCTTCAAGAGGGAAAATATCAGGGCACAGTCACAGTCAAAAGCAAAATCAAACTCTAACAGTCCAATGTCTGGAATCCACTCACGATCTTCTGGATTCCTCCAAGGACTTGAGTCACTTCTCCAGCTCTGCCCTTTGTATCTCACACCTTGTCTTCTAGGCTCCAGATGCCTGTACTCCACTGCTGCTGCTGTTCTTGGTGGTCATGATACTGGCATCTCCAAAACACTGTTGTCCTCTGTTGTAACTAGGCTTCACCAATAGCCTCTCATAGGCTCTCTTCATGGTACCAAGCCTCAACTCCTTTACCTGACCCCTTCAGTCCTGGGCCATCAACTGCAACTGAGGCTGCACCTTCACCAATGGCCTTCCACGGCCTCTCACAGTGCCCAGGCCTCAGCTGCTCTTTATGACCCCTTCATGCCTTCAAAACCAGTACCACCTGGGTGACTCTTACACATTACCAAGTCCAGCCACAGCACAAGGTACAATCTTGGCTATCTCTGGAACACGGCCTCTGTGCTCTCAGAAAACACTTCTCAGAAGATTTCACCTCAATGATGCTTGTCTCTTCTTAATCACCACTAATTTCTTAGCTCCAGCTAACCAGCATCAATAGTCCCAGTAATACAAAGTTTTTGCTTTAGTAGTTCTGCTTTCTTGTTAATCACAGCTGATTCTTCAGCCCCAGCTAACCAAAACCACAGAATTTTCAGTCAGCCCTGATAAGAGTCTTAATCTTCCCTCTGAAATTTCACAAGCCAGGCCTCCATCTTCTGCACTGTTCTCAACATTATCTTCCACGCTCCTACAGAACACCCCCACAGAGCTCTTAACTTCCCAATGGCTCTTCTAGCTCAATGTTCCTAAGTTCTTCCACAGTCCTCCTCAAAACATGGTCAGGTTGTCACAGGAATACCCCACTACACTGGTACCAATTTGTCTTGGTCAGGGTTTCTATTCCTGCACAAACATCATGACCAAGAAGCAAGCTGGGGAGGAGTCTATGCAGCTTACACTTCCAATTGCTGTTCATCACAAAGGGAAGTCAGGACTGGAACTTAAGCAGGTCAGGAAACAGGAGCTGATGCAGAGGGATGGTACTTACTGGATTGCTTCCCCTGGCTTGCTTAGCTTGCCTTATAGAACCTAGGACTAGTAGCCCAGAGATGGCGCCACGCACAATGGGCCCTCCCCCCTTGATCACTAATTGAGAAAATGCTTACAGCTGGATCTCATGGAGGCACTTTCTCAACTGAAACTCCTTTCTCTGTGATAACTCCAGCTTGGGTCAGGTTGACACACAGAACCAGCCAGTACAACACTGGTACTTGTTTCTGTCCTGCCCCAGATAGCTGCTTTCCTCCCAGGGCATCATGGGTTTTCTTTGCCATTTCTTATCTCTATATCAGCTCTTGGGACTTTCGTGGCTTTTGATAGATTTGATACCTAGGCTTTTCTTCCTGGATCCCTACCTCCCCGAGCAGCAACATTGTGTGTACCGCTGGTCTCAGCGCAGTTTATCGTTTGAGGGAGATGGGGAAGACTCTGTTGCCCAGCAGGGTCAGTTGGCGAACTTTTTCCTGGTCATCTCTTTATTTCCTCTCCCATCAAGGGTGTATTAAGACCCTAAGCTGCACAGAAAACCTGCCTGGTGGTAAGATGCAGACATGAGTGAGGGCTGGCTTTTGGGAAGCTCATAAAAAAGGCAGCATAAGCCAAGAAACCTCAAGAAATCTGGAATTTAGAAGAGATCAAGTCCAAGTGGTTTTGGAAGTAAAGCAGGGTCTTGGGGAAAACCCCACAGTGCTTAGGGTAGCGGCTTCTTAGCTTGGGGTTTCCCTTAGACTCCATAGACCCAAACACCACATTTTTAAATTTGCACTTCAGGCCTGTCTATGAGTACAGTACCCATTAATAAGCGAGGATGTGCTTGGAAGTCTGGTCCTCTCATTTCAGTGTATGGTTTTCTCAGCTTTTCCTCCCTAGGTGTAGACTGGTGACTCTCCTTTCCCGATGAAGAAAACAAGGCAGGGGAGTTCTCCCAAGGCCACTTATCACTTTTATGGAGGAGCCAGAACCACAACTCCTACCCTTTGGGTTTCCAGCCCATTGCCTAGCTACCGAGCCTCCCTGCCTCTTCCACTGCACCACAGCTGAGCAGGCACTTAATAATAATAATTGATGGTTCTGGCTAAAAGGGAGGGTTTTGAGTGTTTCTGGGGAGTTTGTTTTCATGCATGAATCTTCCTCTTCCTGTGGTCGATACCTGCAAGCCTTTGATTTGGAGAGGGGCGTCCCTGTCTCAGAGCTCAGCGGGATTTTCTTAGCTGTCCTGATGAGTTTTATTTTTTATATTTGTCATATTCTCTTTTTGGGGGGGAGGGGAATCTAGTTCCTGTTTATGCATCCCCCTTTACTAAGAGGGCTGGTATCTGCCCTATCTCTTTCTATTTGCTCTAAGAGAAGAGTCGCATGACTGCAGCTTTAAGAAGTGGATTACAGTTGAGAAAAAGTTAATGATATTCCTTCAGAAACAATCCCCTCCGTCTGGGACTTAGTGAGTCCCGAGATCAAGCCCAGGTGTCATTCCTCAGGAGCTGCTCCCCACATGTATGCAGCTATTTCTCACTGGCCTGGTGCTCCTGGAGCAGGCTAGACCAGCTGGCTAGTAATCCAAAGGGATCTAGCCTTCTTTACCTCACCAGCATTGTCTAATAACCACGTTTGAGCTAAATAAAAATAAAAATAGTGGCAGTGCAGACAATTACAATACCACAGTTGTTTGTGAGAGAGATGAACTTCTAGTATATCCTGAAGGGCATGGAGAAGACAGTGAGTAATTACTCCTGGAGAAGGACCAAGAGTCATGAAGACTAGAGAGCTAGAGACACAGGTCATGGGGCAAAGGATTGGGGTTTGATTTCCCCAGCACCTGTGTAATAAAATCTGGGCATGGTGCCATGGATTTTACTACTGCGAAGAGACACCTTGACCAAGGCAACTCTTATAAAGGAAAGCATTTAGTTGGGGCTGGCTTACAGTTTCAGAGGTTTAGTCCATTAACATCATGGTGGGAAGCATGGCAGTGTGCAGGCAGACATGGCGCTGGAGAACGAGCTGAGAGTTCTGCCTCTTGATCCCAAGTCAGCAGAAGGAGACTGTGTGTCACACCAGGTGTGGCTTGAGCATAGGAGACTGCAAAACGCACCTCCACAGTGACACACTTTCTCCCACAAGGCCACACCTCCTAACAGTGCTACTCCCTGTAGCCAAGCGTTCAAACACACGAGTCTATGAGGGCCATGTCTATTCACACCACCACAGCTTGTAACCCAAATGCTAAGGAAACAGAGTTAGGGGATTCTTGAGGCTGGCTGGCTAGCCAACCTTATTCTAGATGAATAGTTCAGGCCAGTGAGATCTCTGTCTCGATAAGACAAAACCAAAACTGAGTGCATGGTATCTGAGGAACAATAGCTTATGTTGTCCTTTGCTCTTTATGTACATGTACATATATGCTGACCTGCACACACAAGTGCACACATGCACACATGCACGCACACACACACAGCCTTAAAAATGAGAAAGGTTTCAACAATGAGTAGAGGAAAAGAGTTTGGGGCTGGGTTGAGCTTGCAGGCTACTCAGGGGTGCTTTACTCCAGGCTTGAGGGAGGGTAATCTAAACTGAGAATTTTCAGGTGACAGGCTGAAAAGCTGGTGTGCTGACTAATGGGGTCACACAGGTCAATTTTGAGATGATCATCCCGGATTATACCAGAAGACCCCATCTACTCATCCTTTAGAGACAGTCAGAGTCAGAGGGAGAAATGAAAGTGGTGTGCTTCTGGCTTTGAAGTTGGAAAGAAGAGTCCCTAGAAGCTGGGAAGGGCCAGGAATCCCAGCCTGCACCGAGTGTTATTTATCTTAGGATTCGACTCTATCACTCCATCACTTAAAAATCCAACTTGACTTGTCTTTGTCCTGGATTGGCTGGTTAGCTGACATATTATCTAGCTTCTGAAGGACTAGAATGGCAGACTCTAAATCTAAAAAGGGTTTTATAAAGTAGATATTGACTAGTTGTTTTCTGTTACTGTCACATTGATGACAGGAAGAAATATGATAACATTTCGACAAAGACAATTTAAAGTAAACATTAGGAAGAGTTTTCTTATCAGTAAAATTTATTTGTCTGCAGCAGCCTTCCAATTTATAGGCCCAGGTAGACAACGATAGTAACAGTCAGAGGAGGAAAAGCTCTTCCTGAAACAAACAAAGGAAACCTGGAATAAATTCAGCCAGAGAGCTTATTGGGATAACCGGGGGGAACCACATCTGTTTTGCAACTAACTAGAGATGTATTTCTGGAAGAGTTAATTTAGGGGCCTGATTACCTGGAAGGATTTTGATTTAGGCCACACTTGCCCACATAGCTGGCAAAGGATACCCATGATGGGCAGAATAGTGGTCCCCAAAGAGGTTGACATCCCAGGCCCAGGAATCTGTATCTTCTGCTACACGGCAAGGAAGAACACAGGTTGAAGAAGGAACTGAGTTAGCTCATTTACTGATCTTATAGGGGATTACTCGGGCTATTGTTAGAGGACCCAGTCCAATCAAGCAGTGGAAACAGGAATCCAAAGAGACAGAGTCTGAGGGAGACTCGAAGGTTCTGTGCTTCTGGCTTGAAGCCGGCAAAGGTGAGGAAGCCCAAAGCCCCAGAGTCTGTACAGAGCATACAGCAGCTGTGCCAAGACCTTAATTCTAGCCAGAGAAGACCCCATTTTGGACTCTGGATCATCAGATCTTCAGGACAATTAGCTTACGTTGTTTTTACACACTCAGTTTAGTGTGATAGGGTACAGAGGCAGCAGGAAATCAGACAGTGCTCAAGACGGTCCAAGGAGTGATGGGCTCCTGGAGGACTTTTACTTTGCAACAGAAAGAAACTAGGTGGAAATATGGGCTTTGGTTAGGGGGATAGTTTCAGACTTCTAGAAAAAAGAAGATATAACATATCCAGTTATAAAGGATATGTATGTGCTCTCACATAGGCCCCCTTAATGTTAACATTTTAACACATTTGCCTCAGCGTTTTCTCTCTCTAGATAAATATAGTCCATAAAGATAGCACATGCTACATACAAAAGCTATATGGATGTAATGAATATTTTATCATCCTGTCTCCACACACACATATGCATACATGCATATTCATGTGCGTGGATGATTTATTCTCTCTGAACTGAGAGTAAAGCCTCAGGTGTGATGTGTATTCAAATTCTTCCTTGTGTCCCTGAAGACAAAAACCATTTTCTTACATACCTATGGTACAATGATCGAAATCAGCAAATTTTAAATTTTCAAAGCACTGCTGTTTATTTAACAGCGAAGAGATTTTTTTTTTTTGTGGTCCAGGTTTGCATGCAGCATTTATATCTTATGGTTTGTTAGTCTCCCTTCAGTCTGGAACAGTCATTCAGCCTGCCTTTGTCCTTCCCGAGTCCCATGGTTTTTGAAGAACACAGGTCATTTAATAGTATGTCACCCAGTCTGGGTTTGTGTAATGCTTTGGTATCATTAAGATTCAAGTAACACACACACACACACACACACACACACACACATATATATATATATATATATTTTTTTTTACAGAAATATGTAGGGTTGCTCCTGTACTTATCTCTGTGCCCATCTGGTCAAGCGATGCTTGGTGAAGTCACATCATTCTCTTGGTGTTTACTAAGTATATGGCAAGGAGATCATTTGTAACCAGGAGCTGGTTTCTTTATGATACCTTTATCTAATAGCCACAATTCTTACCTAAATCAAATAATGTTAGTGTGGGTATAATGTAGTAACTTGGTAAGTATTTAAATTATTTAAATATGCCTCTAACAGACAAAGATTTAAAGTATCACCCCAACACTTTCATTCCATTTAAAACCAAAGGGCTTATTTAAGATGACCGAGTATCATTTTGTCTCAATGATTTAGGAAAATGTTCTCTTTTCAAATAACTTTGGACTTACAGAAGAATTTCAGAAGCAACACAAAAGGTCATTATATATCATCAGTGTGTTGAATGTATGGTTTGTGTGGAAAGGGTTGATATAACATGATTTTTAAAAAGATTTGTTTTTAATTGTGTGTCTATATGTGAGAGAGTGTGCATCTAGGAGTGCAGTACCCACGGAGTCCAGAAGAGGGTGCTGGGTTCCTTGGAGCTGCAGTTTAAGCCCAGCATGGGTGCTGTGAAATGAACTCTTGTCTTCAGCAAAGGTCATACATGCTTTTAGCCATGAGATATCTCTCCAGATCTTGAACATTATTTTTAGTTTTGTTATTTTTACTGTATAAATTTTACATATTTTCTGTTAGACATATGCCTAAAAAGTGTAATTTTGGGGTGTTATTATAAATAATAGTTACTTTAAATTTAATTTTTTTATTTCTAACATGTGGACAAGCTTACTTTATATTCTGCCGACTTAACAAAATAACACGCTAGTTCTAAGAGACCACTTTCATTCATATTTTAGAAATTTTGATCTAGACAATCATGTTATCTATTAATGAGGGATCTTTTAATTTCTTCCCTTTTGATTTGTCAGCCTTGATTTATATTCTTACTTTATTGCAAGGGCTAGGATGCATTCAGTGTGGCTACTTAATTAAGTGCACGGTGCTGAATAGAAACCATGGAAGAACGTCTGTAGCTTATGCTTGATGAGAGAACACTGAGATTTTTAACCAGTTCTTATACTGATGCCCCCTCCTTTTCCAATCACATTCTAAGTTGTGTCGTGTGTTGATGGATCTTCATGTGCTAAGCTGGCATTCCTAACACAAATCCCACGTGGTTGTGAGGAACTATCCTTAAATATTTTTTTAAATCTTATGTGTGTGGGTGTTTTGCCTTCATATATGTCTATGAGTACCTGGTGCCTGTGGAGGCCAGAAGAAATCATTAGATTCCCCTGGGTCTGGAGTGAACGGCGATATGGGAACTGAACCCTGGTCCTCCAGAAGAGCAGCCAGTGCTCTTAAGTGCGGAGACATCTTTTCAGCTCCAGAATTATCCCTTTCAAATATTAGACAAACTCCTCTTGCAGGTGTCTATCCAGTTTTGTCTACCCCAGGCCCCTGGTCTCCCCTCCCCCTCTCCACATTAATTAATATCTCTTCCTCCTGATGGTTTGGTCCAATCAATCATTTGCCTTCAGACATCAGTTCTCCAATGCATTTGAGAGGTTGTACACTTGCAGTGTAAGGCCTTTCTGTTTTACTGTTGGTATACGCGTGAGTGTATGGGTCTATTCAACGCTGTGTCTGAGTGGAATGTGCTGCTCCATAATTGTTTCTCCCACACTTGAGTCAGAATCCATGTCAGGCTTGACTGAATGCTGAGACATCCCTGAGATCTTTGCTTTGGTTTCTTCCTCTTTGCCCCCCCCCCCCCCCCGTTATTGTTGTTAAAGACATGAGGGTTGTCTATATGAGAGTTCACCACAGTTTGAACTTGGTATTTGGGTGCCTGGTTTATATGGGCATCTGTTCCCTGTGCTTTCTGTGAGTTAATAGTTAGGACTTCAGGCTTTATGAGAATCAGGTTCCTTTTAATTAGTCATGATGTTCGTGTGTTATTGGCCATTGATGGTTCATGCTCACCTCCACCGTGATATCTTCTTTTTCATTTCTTTTATGAATGATGAAGATGGGGCTCATAGGAATGAAATCATTTTCCCCAAAATGCAACAGCTGGTCAGTTAAACACTGCCATAGTTAGGCCTGGAACTGCCTTTGCAATGCAGGTTTACCACGTGCTCTGTTCCTGCAGACACTGCATTATTAAGTCTTAGAGCATCAATATCCTTCCCAGGATGTGAGGCATACCATACTAGTCAGGGCTCTTTAAAGAAGCAAAACTGATAGAGTGACTATATTTATTAAATGGGGATTTATTAAGCTGGCACACAGGCTATGGTTTGCGTAGTCCAACAATGGCTGATGATAGAAAGGCCAAGAATATGATAATTGTTCGATCCACAAGACTGGCTGTCTCAGTAGTCCCAGTGTGGCTGGGGTCCTGGAGGGCTCCTAGAGAGTTAGTTGCTGGTCTTCAGTCTGCCACTGGAATCCTGAAGAAAGTGGATTTAATACCAGCACTGGGGTAGGCAAACTTGCCAGCAAGACTGAGGGCAAGCAATCAGGAGCAAAAGGAGCAAAGTTTCCTTCTTCCATGTCCTTTTCTCTAAGGGCTGCCACCAGGAGATGTGGTCAAGATTTATGGTGGGTCTTCCAGCTTCAAACAATCTGATTAAGAAAATCCCTCACCGGCAAACCCAGCAACCTTGGGTTTTAGTTGATTCCGGAAGCAGCCACATTGACGGCCATGGTGAGGTATCATGCATACTTAGCTTTTTCAGGATTAGTTGAATTATTTGAGTTTCATTCCTCCTGAAGGCTCACAGCAGTAACAAATGACCTTTTCATTTTTTTACCCCTCAGATTTGGAATCATGCTCATTTCTATGTGTACAATTAAGATTCAGTGCAGGGGATGACGCCCAAACCCGATTCTGAACCTTGAATATATTTGGGTTTCTGCTCGCCCCTCCAGATCTTCTGAAGAACAGATAGAAAATGGATAAGGTCACTGAACTTTCTCAATAGCAGAGAAGGAAGGAGAGAAGGAGAGAAGAGGGAAGGAGAGAGAGAGAGAGAGAGAGAGAGAGAGAGAGAGAGAGAGAGGTTGTTTTTTATCTCCCACTTAGAGTTTTCATGAGACTTTTATCTAAGGTGATATAGTGTCTCTCTTTGTGGCCAAACAATTCCATGAATTATGGGTTAGAGTTTAGTGGAGAGACAATTCAAGAAAAAGATATGTGTAAACCTATAAAAAATAAATTTGTCACGTTCAAATGAACCAAGGACAGACATCTGTCTTGACCTGAGTATTCATTTGTCAACCTAAGTGGGTGTTCTCAGGTGCTGGGCCTGCACCACCTGATGCAAGACTATCCAGAGCCTACACTCATTTTCCAAAGGAGGACACGAACTCCCTACCCTGAGAGTGTTTCTTAAGAGCTCTGTTACTTGTGAGACGTATAATGTAGACATTCCTTCAGGAAGGGCTTTAACTCTACAGCTGGCTAGATGACTGCAGTAAAGTGCCCCCTCTAAACCGAGCTAGGAGAGACCCACCTCCGTGAAGTTGTCATCTGACCCCCAAGTGCAAGCTGTGTCACACACTCATGTGCCCAACACAAATGTCACACAGACACAAAATAATACATGAAAAACTACGTTAAAGTACTTTGAATCTGTTCGAAATAAATTTTCATAGTAAGGGGAGATAAAGTTTGCCTCTTAGCCACGGGATCCTGGAATTCCCTAGCAAAGGAAAAGGTCTGTGTCTCTGTTTCTTCCCAGTGTCAGGGCAAGTGGAGGTTCTGAGGTCCTGCCTCCATAAGATAAAATGGAGCAGAAGCAGCAAGGGTCTAACAGGAGGGCTGGGAAGGACAAATGGTGGGGAGTTACCCCAACAGTTCTGTAGAATATCCTGGTAGGAAGGAATATTAGTATGTAACCCACCTCATTTTGGAGAAGCGACTTATGCAATGTTAGACTATTAGTGGCCAAGTGGATTCTGGAATTATGTCCTTCTGTGCTGTGTGTTGAGTTTCTTTTACCCTGGTATCTGAATTTAGAGGACCTGGGCTCTGAAGTCAGCTGTGCCTATGGCCTTGGTTACAGGTTTGTCACTGAGCCATGCTCTCCCCATCTGACAAGGGCAAATAAGTAGGATTCGGAATGTATGCGAGCAGAACAGGATGATGTGTGTGGAAACTCCCCTCCAGCTGTGAAGCACACGCAGAAAGGTTTCTGCTGTGGAGACAACACTGAGTGTAGTTAGACCTGCTGACCCTCCTAAGGGACTTTTGTGTGTACCTTGCTGCATGCGTGTGTGTGTGTGTGTGTGTGTGTGTGTGTGTGTGTAGGTTCACGGAGACTAGACATTGACGTTTGATATCTTTGTCCTTCAGTTTCTACCTCAGGTTTTGAGACAAGGTTTCTAACTAACCCCTGCACTTGCTAGTCCAGCTAGACTGGCTGATCTGCAAGCTCCAAAGCATGCCTATATAGAAGTTAGCCCTGGTTCTTCTTCCTAGCCCCATGCTCCCAGAAATAAGACTCAGACTCAAAAAACATATTCACAAATACCTTGGCCTTCTAGCTTGGCTCTTCTTTGACTAGATCATAACTTAACCCACTTATTCTAACCCACATTCTGCCATGTGGCTGGTTACCTATGCTCAGGTGCCACACCTCAGTACTGTCACATTTTCCTGGGCCAATCTCCCGCCTGGCACTATCCCAGAATCCTTTCTGCCTACCGGATGTCCCACCTCCTATTTCCTGCTTAAGCTACAAGCATCAAATTTATTATTGACAGGTACCATATCCGTACAGACATAAGACATTTTCTCTACACCCCTGTCTCTGCTTCTCCAGCACTGAGATTACATGTGTACATCTGGTTTTTTTCCTGGTGGGTGCTGGGCATACAAAGTCAAAATCTAAGCAAGGCCCTTGGGCCTGTGCAGTAATTACTCTACAAACTGAGCCATCTCCAACCCCAGTAGGTCACAGTAGGTCAGTTTTTGCCTTCTCCCCTAAAACACTGCACATGAATCCAAAAACCATGAATGCACTGCAAAGATGGATGAGGTAATCAATTGGGAGCTCAGTACTAGCATCCTGAAGGACCATAGAGGGGTCCAGAGAGAGCCTGACTCCTGGAGGTTGCCTGCAGTGTTAAGTGGGTGTCTCCTAGCATCTCTTCCCTTCTGCAGCTACAAAAAGGACAGTTAATAAATTGCACTAACGTCGACGGGAGTGTTCACCAGGGATGTTTGGAAAGAGTAATCTTCACATTTAGAAGTATTTTCTCATTATAGATAATAGGATGATGAGGTGAGAAATGATCTTGGCTACTTATGATCCTAAGGAGCCTTCAGCCCATATAATCTATGGAGAATCACACATAATGGCAGCAAAGCAGTAACTCATTTGTTACAATGTCTGTGTAGTTATTTAATCACTTTTCTTGTCATATAAATACGTGGTCCCATGCAAAGTGGTCGGAAGTTACCAATGGCATAAATTGCAGATATGTGGAGAGCGGCCTAGCAAATTCTATGAAGGGAGAGCTTGGTTCCAGACAGCTCTGTGATGGAGCCGGTGTGCCTTATAGTGCAAGCTTTGCAGAATGGAGGGCTTGGAATGCTTCTCTTTGTCCTTAGCCTATTTCCTGTTATGAAATGGGCATGTATGAAATTGGCAAGTCAGACTTGGATCCTGTTTGGGCTTAAAAGAAATCATTAGACTGAAAAAATGCTCTTAGAGAATGCTAGAATGCAAAGTTATTATCAGTCTACTTTAAAATTTTAGATAATTTAGGCCAAAGAATAAAACGAGCATGGTTAGCTACATATAATATACCTATCAGAAAAAGTAATCATGGGCATAGAACAGGGATAAAAATGACCCATCTGGAGTCTGATCTCAGCCAAAAGATGTCAGAAAAGACCATAGCTGTCAACTTGTATTGTTGACGTCAGGTGCTTCAGGAGCGTGGGGTGGGGGCAGGAATGGACCCAGGGTCTGTTAATGTTCTGTCAAGCTGGTCAAGGATGGGGCTAGCAATGTAAGCTTGTAAAAGGAGGCATGGGGCCAGCAAGCTGGCTCAGTAGGTAAAGTTCTTACCACCAAAGCCTGGCTAACTGAGTTTGATCCTCAGATTCTCCATGATGGAGGGAGAGAACTGACTCCCTAGGAATGTCTTGTGACCTTCACATACGCGCTGTGGCATTCCCGTGCCCACATACACGTGCCCACATACCCTGAAGGTACTAAAAAAGGAAAAGTTGGATTGGTCTCTGGGCAATATCTGGCCCTTCTTGGACCTCGTGGTCAACAGTGACTCCAGCTGGGACTGCACTAGTTCCTTTCCCTTGATAAAATGTCTGGCAATATCAATATCAGGAAGGAAGGGTTCAATTTTGCCTCACAGTTCCTGGGTACAGTCCATCGTGGCAGGGTGTTAATGGCGGTCGGAGCTGAGGAGCTGGGGCTCCATTTGCTTTCTCCTTTTTATTCAGTCCAGGCTGCAAGCCAAGGACATGCCGCTGCTCAAATTCAGTGGTGTCTTGCCTCCGCTATTACCCCTGGCTAGACTTTCAAATTCACTATATGCCTTGCCTCTTCTGTTACCCCAGGGTAGACCCTCAAATTTAGTGTGTGCCTTGCCTCATTTATTACCCCAAGGTAGATAGCTCCTCATAGATATATCCAGAGGCTTGTCTCTGTTGTGAATCTAGATTCTGTCAAGTTGACAGCAGTAGCCATTATAGGGAACTTGCTCAAACATAAGCATAGCGGACTCTAGTAGTCAGTGTCACATAGCTACGGAATCAAACTGAGTTTGGTTAGATCCACTGACTGACATTCCTCAGGGAGTTTCACACTAGGTCAAATCTTGTCTTCTTTACAAGAAGTTTACTTGCCCATTCAAAGTCCATTAAAATCTTGTGTACTAGGGTAAGGGGTGGTCAGCTCTTCAGTGAGAGCATCCCGAAGGGCCCATGGGCAGGGAGGAAGTTTTCCTCTGCTCTTGATATTACTAAACTTAATCTCGTAAGTAGTCTCCCTGTTAAGAGAGCTGAGCCCCTCCCAGCATCTCCTGCCTCCCAGGCTCTTTACATCAGGAGCTGAGAGACACCCCACCCCCCACCCCCCGTGGGAACAACGCCGTCCAGCAGACACAGGGCAAGCCACAAAACCTGTTTCAGGTATCCCAGGGCACATGTACAAAATGAACAAAGAGGCAATGGATTGACTCATTTTACTGCTTTGTTTACCTCAAGCTAAGATCATCAACGGGGTGTTTTACATTCTTTCCTAATACCCATTCTCAGAAGTTGGATGTAAGTTTTTTTTTTTAAAGTGCATCTCAATGTATACTGTTCATGTTTCAAGCGTTGTAGTCACGTGTAGCTGGTGGTGACTGTTTCTTATAACACGCAATCTCCACCCCCCACGACACCATTTGAGTTTCATTTGTTTTGAAGGGAGGGATGAATTCCTAGAGCGTCTGTGGCAAGGGAAAAGGAACATTTGTTCGTTACCAAGTGACATCTAAAATCAAGTCAGTATTATCTGAACAGTTAAAATATTTACTAGGAGAATTTAGATAAATAGTTCTCTCAATTTTGAAGAAGAAAGAAACCACAAAGGGGGGAAAAAAGTAGACTTAGAACCATAAAATAAAACCTTTTGGATGCGGGAAAAAGTTAGAATTATCCCTGAAAGGGACACTGCAAAGATTGGGGAAGATATTTGCCTCTGTTCGCATATTTTAATGAATATCTGCACAGTATTAAGAAACTCATTCAAATACAAAAATAAAACTCATACCTTATTTGATTCTGAGATATTTAACAGGGAAAGCAAATAATGACGAAAATGTTCCATCTGTCTATTAGTTAAATGAACTCAAACCGAAGCATTGTTAAATCAAGGTAACATTTCATACTTATTAATGAAGCTGTCAGGGTAATACTGAAAAAATATAGTGCAAAGAATGCATAGGCAGAATCCTTTAGAAATGCAACAGGAGACATTAGCTCTGGAGACTTAAGTGGTCCATGTCTCCTCCCTGCATCTCTATGCCTTACATCCCAAGGACAGTCCATTCAAAGAGAAGGCAAATGCTCGAAAGTCCTCATTCCCACTCATCACTAATAGTGAGAAATTGAGACGTAATTAGGCAAACGTTACCAGATCACCGTAACGTCCTGTGATGCGGCTGCCTGACCGGTAATTATGGAGATTAGATGGGGAGATACTTAAGGTAAACTAAATGGAAAATAGGAATGTAGCCCTTTTAAGTACCCATTAATGATGCCAGCATGACTCGACACAGGTGGACAAAGACCAGAATGGTGGCATTCTATAAAAGTCAAAATGGTTGTTGAAAAGATGGAGGAAAACGGTATGGGTTCAATTTACAAACGCGTTAGTACCATGGGTGAGTGTGACTGGCAGCCCTTTTAAAGAACACGGGCGCTTACATTGACGGAGGACGAGATAGCCAAAGGCTTGTAGGTGGAGATTTTGACAATGGAGGATCAGCCTTTGGGATCTGTCATCCCCAGAAGCAGAACATCTGAGTCACCCCTGGGGTCTGAGAGTGGCCTCGTACGGGGCAGCAGGCAGTGGTAGAACTTGTCATCAAGTGGAATCTGGGGGATGATCAGTGGCTTTGGCAACTAACTCCCTACTCTTATGAGCTACCGAGGTCTGAGGTGTACCTGAAAGATTAACTTTCTGTATACTCCATTCCTTTGACTTTAACCAAGTACAGCAGGCTAGGGAAATAAGACAGGTTTCAGTCTCTCCTGTCCAACTTTCGGCCTCTGGGTCATGTGCCCCAGAATAGCTGTGAATACAGCCCAACATGAAATAAACATTATGAGAGGTGTGTGTGTGTGTGTGTGTGTGTGTGTGTGTGTGAGAGAGAGAGAGAGAGAGAGAGAGAGAGAGAGAGAGACAGCGACAGAGACAAGAGACAGAGACAGAGTCAGAGAGATAGAGACAGAGACAGAAAGAGATAGAGACAGAGAGACAGACACAGAGTGAGAGAGAGAGAGAGAGAGAGAGAGAGAGAGAGAGAGAGAGAGAGAGAGAACTATTCTTTTGTAACTTGGTTATGTGGTTATTGATCATGTACTCTGAGACGACAGCATCACATTGCAATGAAGAACCCACCCATCTGTTTCAAACCCTAAACACAAGGATCTACTTAGGAATAGATACATAGTCCAGTGCCTGCCAAGGACAGTCAAGCCCTAGGACTTCTGTTTAGTTCCTGAAGAGAAAAAGCTCTGCTTTCCATCTAGAAGCAAAGCAGAGAGACCCTGAAGCTATCTGCTGTCCACAGAAGGCATCGGTGTTTGGGGAGAAATGAAGCAGACTGATGACTTTAGGATAAAGCCTTCCTCGGGTCCAGCCCAGCCTGCCTTCCACTCTTTCTCATGTAAAAGCATCAGGGGAAAGCACTGGAACACCGTTGCTTTGTGTGTATGCTTAGTATGGGCAGAGAACAGCCGGGGAAAGCTAGTAGAGACACTGATTCCACGGGTGAGTTTCACGGAGTGACAGGACAGGAGTCACACTCAAGGCTTCGACACACAGACGTAACAGTATTTGAGGAACTGGAAAAGTTGATTGGCCATTAGCCATTATATGTATGTATCTAATTATAATTCCACAGACACATTCAAATATATGCCGGCTAAAGACAGACTCACTCAAAATCAGTCGTCTAGAGACACGTGAGCAATAAAGACCCAGAAAATACAATAGAAAAATAATTCCACTTTCAGGACAAGTTAAACCCATCAGTATTTTAGAAATTCAAACCAGTAAGAAACGAGTAAAACTCAAATGGAGAAAATTGAAATTATAATTTTCATGGGGAGATACAAAAGAATGGAGAGACAGACTCTTCCTAGATGGAAGGATAGTAGTTTGTAAGGGAACTGATTTCCCTTAAAATTAACTCGAGGGAGGTGTGGATACAGCTCAGTTGGAAGAGCCTTTGCCTAGCAAGCAGGAAGCCTCAGGTCTGATCTTGAGCATCACATTAACCGGGTGTGGTGGTGCAGGAATCGGAGGCCAGCCTGAGCTACATGACCCCATGTCTCAAAAAAAAAAAAAAAAAAAATGGAGAAAGGACAAATGACTTGAACAAAGGCTCCCTAAAATTAGTATAAAAGGGACAACACATAAGCCGTGATACCATTGCAATTCCAAAAGTGTTGCATTGACTTATAGCAGCTAAATTGGAGACATGTCCTAGACAAAATTCAGAAGTAGACTAGTTAAATATGGGAATTCAGTTAATGGGAAAGCAAGGGTTTTAGTCATCAGGATAAGAGCAGACATGTTAAAGGTGATCCTGGGATCAAGGGCTCTGCTTCTGGGAGAGAGTCTCGATGGAATTCTTGGCATCATAGTTTGAGTATTGTGTCCTACACAGAAAACCAAATTCAAGATGTTAATAAACTAATTGAGAAGGTGCTGTGGCCATGAGAACCTAAAAAAATCATTAACATTAAAACAAAGTTACATTTAATCATTCTTAACAATGAAGCCCTGCCTAAGATGTTAAAGGCAGGCACATGTACTCAGTGCAATGTTTTAGAATGACTTTTGACTCATATAAAAGTTGCAAAGACCTCGAGAGGTTAACACTTGCTTAACATCAAGGAATGGAAGTTTGACCACCCAAAGTTCACACACACACACACACACACACACACACACACACACTCACTCCAACCTCACAGAGTCTGCAAAAGACAAATTAGCAGAACTTATGTTGAGCTCAAGGATTATGCTCTGGATAGACCGTGATAAATATTTTCAACATACACAACAGGAAGCACATTAATCATATCTGATAACGAGTGCCTATAAATCAGAAGTATAAATTGGCAAACAACAGAAGTATGCAGGAAAGGGAAGGAGAGGGGGAAAAATTAGGTTCGAAGCACTTGGGAAAATGAACCCAGGCAAGATTGTATCTAGGAAAATAAAAATGAGGACAAAGTAACAGTATTCATCTGTTAGAATGTTAAAAATAAAAACTCAATAAACGTGGGGCTATGGACCTAGCTCAGGGGTAGGGCTCTTGCCTTGCATACCCAAGGCCTTTGGTTCAATCTCTAGCATCAAAGGGGGGAAAACCAGATGATATCACACACAGGGACGGTGTACGGATTTGCCTGTCTTGTTACGGTGCGAGAACTCAAGCTGTGTGGCTGAAGAACAGAAGGGAAACCACAGCGCTGAGAGAAGATGGCTGGTGTAATGGCATGCCTATACTCACAGCACCGAGGAAGTCAGAGGTTCAAGCCTAGCCCCAGCGGATAGTAAGGGCTGGTTCTCTCTGCCTTTAAAAATCGTATTTGTGAGTAATGGGATGCAAAATGATACGTAGGGTGCCCACCAAATGACAGGGAAGGGATCATTTGTGCTTTATACTTCTTACAAGGTTTTAATTAATTCATTGAGAGTTCCGAATGATGTATTTTGATCACATTTATCTCTGTCTACCTCTTCCTTGGCCCCTCCCTTCTCTACCCACCCAACTTTGTATCCTATTTATTTATTTTGCAGTCATTAAGCCCAGGTTGTGTGGCCTTCCACTGGAGGGAGGTTGACCTACCACATGATCTGTAAAGGAAATGGACTCACCTCCTAAGAGCTATTGGTTGGCCATACCTCCTCAGCTTGGGGTGGGGCTCTCTGAACACCTCCCCTCATTGCTGGGCTTGAGTTTGCATAGGTCATGGGCAAGGTACAGAGAACAGAAGACTGTGCAGTATTTAGCCCTAAACCTGAATCACACCACCTCCTCCCAAGGCTCAGGGATCATTGCAGAAGAGGGAGTGGAAGCAGTCTAAGAGCTGGTGGTAGCGGGTGACCACAGGGAATGGTGTTTTCTGGACTCAGCGGGGCCGTTGCACAAATGAACTCACCATGCTTTAAATAGTGTGCATGTTTGGACGTTTGAATCCCATAGAACATGAATGTCCTATTTATGTAATACTCGTTGAAATGAAAAAGGGACATTTAAAAACCTATTAAAAATAAAGCAAACCAGTCCTGAAGGCTATGGCTTGTTATCCTAACACTCAGGAGGCTGAGAAAGGGGGATCATGAGTTTGAAGTCAGTCTGGGGTTATATAGTGAGACCCTGGCTCTAAACAAATAAGATTCAAATAAACATATCCTTTTACTGTTAGGTATTTGCTCTATTTAAAATGAAGGATTTAGAAAGAAGGAGGTGCCTGAGTATGCCCCTATAGAAGGCATTGCTTGATCCTGACACGTGCTGCCATAGAGATCAGGCTGCCTTGAGGGAGCGCAGCTCTCTGCAGCCATGCCTTCTGTCAGGCAAGTTAGACAAGCAGCTTCTCAACAGAGTAGAGGGCCGCTGCCAGTGCACTCTGACCACTGGCAGTGCTTTCTCTAAGGCAGGTGGTGTGCTAATCAGAGCATTTTCCTGTCACATTGGTGTTTCAAAAACGCTGCCGAGCAAGAAGGAAACAGCAGATAAGTAGCTATCACCAGTCAGAGCGGGCCTTGCTGTTTCTCCGATTAAATTAAAACATATCCAACTGTGAGTTTTAAACAGTGTTATCAGGCTATGTGACAGCTCATCCAGGAGCACAATATGGTTGCACCAGGGATGTGGGAGCTATCTGCCAAACCTCAAACATTTCCTTTTGTGAACCAGTGGCTGGAAGAGTGGTAGACACAACTTCGTTATGCTGGGATTGGGCACGTGCACACATATTGATATGTGTACCTATAGACATGGGTATGAACCCCAGCATAAAATAATTAATGCTGTCTTCTTTGTGAGTCATCAACTTAGTCTTCAAAGATATAATTTCGGGATAATAGGACACATTCCCAAGGGGTTGGGGTGGGGAACCAAGTTCTGGGAGGAGTCATGTTGGTTAAGGGGTTGGTTTCTTTTCTAACAGTGTGTCACCCACCTGTTCATCTGTCTACTCAACAAGTACAGTTTAAAAAAAAAAAAGTCACAGCCAGAAGTCACAGCCGAATTCTGAGCATCAAAGACAATTGAGATATTAGTTCTTTGTGGAACTGCTTTCTGCAAATGTTTCCACTTGCAGACTTGTTCGGAGTATTTTGAAAACCATTTGCAAATGACTGCTGTATTGTGGCCATCATTTTGTGTTCTTGAAGGGAAAACCTTGAATCACCAATATCAATCAGGCGCTGCAGAGCGTGTTGGGCAAGACAGCTCTTGTATGGTTCCTTCCCTGTGTGGTTGTTTGGTATACATGTGTGAGATCCATATGTATGTGGTCAAGTGTGCGGGGAATACGTGTATGACCACGTGTGTATGTGTTATGTTCACGGGGTGTAGTATGCCTTTCATGTATGATGCTCATGTGTGTGATGTGGTGTATATGACTGTGTACATATAACATGTATGTACATGGTAGGCATATGTGTGTGTGGTTAGGGGTATGCGGTACACGAGTGATGTGTTTGTGGTGTTTATGTGTATAGGTGAGGTGAAGAATATAGCTTTGTGATATATGTGTGGTGCGCACGTGTTATGTACGTAAGTACATGTGCATAAGTGGTGTAAGTACATGATATGCATGCATTTGGTGTGTTGCATTTAATTAAGTGTCCTCCATTCTTTCAAGAAATATCTGAATTTTTTATTTAAAAAATTAAATAAAAATTATATGTCTGGGTATTCTGCCTGCATATGTGTCTGTGTACCACATACATGTCTAGTGTCTATGGAAGCCAGGAGAGAGATCATTCCCATCCCTGCCTGATCTGGAGTTATAAACAGTTAATGAGCTATCATGTGGGTGCTAGGTATTGAACCCAGTCCTGTGGCAGAACAGCCAGTGCTCTTAACCACTGAGGCCTCTTTCTGCCCCCAGTTAATGTTTGGACTCAGTTGAACATTACATTCCAAAAGTTTTCTTGGGTATAACCTCTTGCACTATTTGTGAAAAAATGAAATTTCCAAAAGTCTCAAGAAAGCATGGCAAGCCATCACAGTGTGGGACCCAGTCACATAACCAAAGCAGGCTAAGTATGTCTTTGCATTTGCTGCTCTCTGGAGTGTGTGACCATGGTGGCTGCTGTCTCAGAGAAGACTTGGCGTATTTATTGAAAGTTTTATGATAGAATAAGAAACTCATTTAAAAGTTGTGAATGTCTATGGTCATTTACTGGCCAGGGTTCTCAGGAATCACAAACCCAATAGGATGGACACTCAGACATAGGAAAGATGACTTATTGCAGGAGTTGGCTTATGACCATGGAGGCTGAGAAGGCTCATGATCGGCTGTGTTGGAACTGGAAAACCAGGAAAGCCAGTGACATATTCTTTCAGGACTAGAGACATGAGGACCAGGGATGGGTTGGGAACTGGTGTTAAGTCCTGATGTCTAGGGCTCAAAGGGACTCCACTGTTCAGTGCCAGAAGACACGAGAGACCTGATATGCCTCTTCCTCATGGGTTTGCTTTTCTTGGGTTTTCAATGGGTGACATGATATTTGCCCACACTGGTGAAGGTGACCTGCTTCATTCATTGTACTGATTCTGTTGTTAACCTCTTCTCTAAACACGCTTATGGACACAGCTAGCATGCATGTTTTAACAGCCACTAGGCATCTCCTTAGCCCAGCTGAACTGACAGAGAAACTAAGTACCACAGTCCTTACTGTCAGAGTCCCTAAGTCTGGGGGTTTCATGAAAAAAGACCATTGATCTTCATAGGCCAGTAGCCATTTCTGGTTCTGGGCTGATGGGTAGTAACTGTAGCATAATTAGATTTATTAATAACGAAGAGTTGGTCTATTATTAAGGAAGGAACACTTGGGGATCAAGCCATAGCTGCCGCTTTTTAAAGTTCCTAATGGACCTTTTCTGTCCTCTCTCAGTGAGTTGGTTAAATGAATTTTCCTTCCATTGCTCGTTGCTGAGCAACTTTATATGTGCTACGCCCTAAAGGAGGACTGGGGCTTGGAGAGACGCTAAAGACCGTGTGATAACAAACGGAAGCACGCAGAGCACGGAGGTTCTTCAGTTAAGACCTGAATTGCTTTCCTACATGAACCATACAAGAACTTTTGTGGGGATGCAAAATCAAACTTCAGGGCAAGCTAAGGTTACCAGGACCATCAGGTTTGAAGAAGGATTTTTTTTTTTTGGTAACAGAACATTAAGATAATGAGCCGTAGCATCTCAGAGGAAGTTGTGTAGAAGCAGGAAGAGGTTCAGGCTCACTGGCCAGGAATGAAGCCGGTGGAAGAAACTGTGGGTGAGGGCAGTCCACCGCCATGTTGGTGGTCAGATGCTGGGCTCTCTGGCAAAGGCTTGCTTCCCAAACTCCCAGCAGCCCCCACATCAGCACAAGGGGGTCCTTGGCTCCAGTGCTTCACCAGTGGACTTTAAGGCATATAAATCACTTTGTCTGACTGAATCTGAGGGTTTTAAACCTTGCAACAAGGTAGTGATACTTGGCAATGTTTATTCTTCCTACTTTTGGGATTGCTGTAAGTGTTCAGAGATAAAACAAAACAAAAACAAACAAACAAACAATCCTCTCCCCCCAAAAAAACAAAACACAGAAAGCAAACAAACACCAAAGAGCCGAGGATGTGTGTACAATGCTTGCCTAACATACAGGAATCCTGAGTTAGGCTCATAGCACCACATAAAAATGTAATGTGGTGGTCCAACCCTGTAATCCCAGCAGCCTGAAGGCTGAGGCAGGAGGATCGGACATTCAAGGTCATCTTCTGCTACATAGCAAGTCAGAGGCTCACTGGGCTGTTTGAGACACCTTCATAACAAAAACAGTCAAAGGCTTTTCTTGAATGAGCCCTATAGGTTTCGCACAGAAAGGGAGCCATGTGCCAAAAGCCAGAGTTAATGCTCACTTACAGGTTCTGCACCAAAACCTTTTTCTGTATTGAAAACCAAAACAGTATTTAAAATAAAGTCTCTCCAATCCAGAACCAGATCCCTTTTGGTAATTTATATAATTAATTAATATCTATAAATAATGTAATATAGATAATAATTAACATCTAATTTCAGAGTCTTCGGACCAACCTTTTTTTGACTGATAGGGCACTTGTCTGAAGTCCCCGATCTGAGCTGGTGACAACACTTCCTTTTCAGACACCAGCACTCCTGTCACTGCTTTTAATCATGTCTAATAAGCAGTGTCAGGAAAGGCCACCTCCTAGGACCCTGCTTTCTTCGGGGCAGGCACTGGTCATTAGTGTCCCACACGGATGATCTAACATAGTCAAGCCATTTAGACACAGAGTCTCCCCAGCCACTGCCTCCCTGGCCTGTCAGCATGGTGACAGGAAGGTTGTCATTCCAGGAACTAGACCCCCAGCTTTGACATTTAGCTTGAGCAGCTAATGCTAGACTCAATTTGGCTTAATTAGCAAGGCTACCCTCCCTGCCCCAAGCTCCCCAGGTGCCTTCCCTAGCAACCAACTGCAGAGCCTCAGAAGTTACTGTTCATAGGTCTTGCCCCTGGCTTTTGATTGTGGTCCCTCATTATGCAGGCAGGGGGTCTGCCTCAACATTAAAGAAATGAAAGCAGACCCCAGTCAGGAAGGATGAGACCCAGGGGCTGGTGGGGACAGCCAGTCAAGTGTGTCAGCTAACTGGGGAGGGGAGAGGGCAGCAGTGGTTATATCAGAGAGGATGTCAGGAGAAGCAGGTAAGCACAGGATCTGTTCCTTCACTCCTGTGAACTGCGCTCTTCTGCTGCAGGACTCCTGATCTGCGAGCGTGGGGCTGCTGCGGCGGGGGTGATGATGATGGTGATGATGGTGATAATGGTGGTGGTGATGATGGTGGTAATGGTAGTGGTGGTGGTGGCTGAGGGCAGGTCAGCGAGCCTGTCCAGTCAATAACCACAGATCATGTGATTTGCTAAGGCTTTCTGGAGGCATGTCAAACTGAGTCACCGGTGAAATCTCCATCTCTCCCCCCCTCCCCGTGTTTCTCATTAATGCATTTTATTCTAAATTTTTCTTTATTCTGAGAATTCCACACATGTACATAGTGAAACGCGTTCTTCTCCGCCCTCCGTCTCACCCCTCCTACTTCCTCTGTGTCCCTTTAACACACACCCTCCTAACTTCAGTCTTGTTTGATGACCTGCCAAATCCAGTTAGTTGCTGCCTGTATGTACTTGGCTGCGTGTCCATCCTCTGGAGCGTGGGACATTTACCAATGGCTCTGTTTCCCCACAGAGATTCTCCTTCCCCCAGCAAATACCTACTAGCTGTCAGTTTGGGTGGGACCTGGAGGCTGTCTGTTCCATGGATGCTAGATTTCTGGCTGGCTTGGTCTTCAGTAAGTCTTGTGTAAGTGACCACACCTTTCCTGAGTTCCTGGGTGCAGGAGCCAGCTGTGTGCAGACAGCTTTGCACTCCTCCCTCCCTCCTCTGGCTTTTACGTTCCTTCTTCCTCCTTTCCCATAATAACCCTTGAGCCTCAGCGATGGTGGGGTTGATGTCGGTGTCCTACTTAGGGCGGAGGACTCACTCTCTTACTTTTCTGACAGACACTCTGAGCAGGTACACATTTCTCCACTGACTCATGCCCACTGGGTAAAGGAGCTTCTTTGACTGAGAGTAGACCAGGGCCATGGGAATTAGCATATAATCTTATTAGTTGTTTTGTTTCTGTGGGGGGGGGGGGTTGAGACAGGGTTTCTCTGTGTAGCCCTGGCTGTCCTGGAACTCACTCTGTAGACCAGGCTGGCCTCGAACTCAGAAATCCGCCTGCCTCTGCCTCCCAAGTGCTGGGATTAAAGGCGTGCGCCACCACTGCCCGGCTATAATCTTATTAGTAATACAAGAGTCTGCTTGTTTCTAAGATGTATTCATAAGTCAATTGTACTTTCCGATGCTGTGCTTAACTGCAACATATGAGAAGTGTTACCTCTCAGCATACACTTGACAATACAAATACATGACAGTCACTTGTCCTGTTCAACTTTGGGGGTGAGGATGGGGTACTCTCTGAGTGCCACCGAGGCTGTGTTGTTAACAGAGGGGACTGTCCCCTTAGAATTCTATTGGACCAAGCCTTTGCCCTCAAGTAGAAAACCAGCTAATGAAGTAGAGACCGTAAGTGCACTGTCAATCACAGCAACAGCAAACACAGTACAGTCTTCTCTGTGTGTGGTTTATATTTTTGTAAATTACACTTTGGTTAAAATATAAATCTCTCTTGGCTGGTTCCATATCCTCTCAGGATGGAATGCAAAATTGTTGCTAAACTAGATTAAGTGGAACACAAACAGACACGAAATCCATAATGTAAAGAATCAGTTACTAACTAATTCGTTCTTTACTTGACACATATTAAAGGGCTTCTACTGTGAAGTACTCGCTGGAGACTAGGGGTGAAGGAAACATACAGACTCGTTTCCTTGGGAAACAGACACTCATGTGGAGATGAAGCTACCTAAAAGACTGTCAAGGAGAACACAGGAGCCCTGCGGGGGTGGCGTACGCCTTTAGTCCCAGCACTGGGGAGGCAGAGGCAGGTGGATCTCTGAGTTCTAAGACAGCCAGGGCTACACAGAGAAACCCTGTCTCAATGAAATGAGATGAAATGAAATGAGGGGGGGACAGAGTCAGAGACAGAAAAAGACAGAGAGAGAAGGAGGAGAAGGAGGAGGAGGAAGAGAAGAAGAAGGAGAAGGAGAAGAAGAAAGAAGCAGAAGAAGAAGAAGGAGGAGGAAGAGGAGGAGGAGGAGGAAGAGGAGGAGGAAGAGGAGGAGGAGGAGGAAGAGGAGGAGGAGGAGGAGGAGGA
>JADRCH010000090.1:7732393-7810796 GCA_019843965.1 Rhynchomys soricoides
AAGAAGAAGAAGAAGAAGAAGAAGAAGAAGAAGAAGAAGAAGAAGAAACAGGAGGTATAGTGCCAAGGGCTTTATCTGCATCCTTTGAAACTGTGGGAAATGCAAATTCTCAGACTCCCATCAAGAAGCTCTGGGGTAGGCACAGAAGTGTTTGCTTTAACAAGCTCTCCAGATGATAGTGATGACTGGGCAGTGTGGTGAACTGTCGTGCTATGAATGCATAGACACACAATTGCCTCGCATAGCTGAGCGTGCTGTGTTGTTTCATTTGGATTGACTATCGATGGTTCCTGGGAGAGGAACCACAGAGGACAATTGGGGACATCTGCCCAGTGTATCTGAGGAACAGCAAGAAGCCTGGTGTGATAGAGCATAGCTACCAAGGTACATGCTGCTTCTGGCAGACGTGGCTTGCTGCACACGCCATCACTCGGAGGTTCTGATAGGATGAAGGCTCTAGTAGGCCCGTGGGGGAAGAGAGTCTGCATTTCAACATCCCACAATGGCGACATTGCCTCCGGATTGTGGGCTCTAGTTTGAGTAGACAGAGTTTATCACCACTATGAGCTTCCATTACTACTGAGATCTGTGGGTATATGATAGGTGGTTTGGACTTATTTTGAATTTTCTGCCTCAATTCATTGAACTGTGACTTTGCTAGAACTTTGTTCAATGATGGGACATGGATGATATTACGTGACCTTTGAGTTACAATGAGGTTTGAAAGGAGAGTCATTTCCTCCCTTCATTCTGTATCTCTCTCTGTGTGTGTGTGTGTGTGTGTGTGTGTGAGAGAGAGAGAGAGAGAGAGAGAGAGAGAGAGAGAGAGACAGAGAGAGAGAGACAGAGAGAGAGAGAGAGAGAGAGAGAGAGAGAAGAGAGAAGAGAGAAGAGAGAAAAAATAGAGAAGAGAAGAGAGAGGGGGGAGGCATTGGGTCACCCACAGCTGGAGTTACAGGCAGATGTGAGCTGCCTGATGCCGGTACTGGGAACTGAACTCAGGTTTTATAAAAGAAGCAACCAGAGCTCTTAATTGCTGAGCCACATCTGCAACCCCAGGGAGAGCCATGTACTTTAGTGCTGAGTGGCAGAGTAGCCAGGAGTAGTTTGTCTTGACCTCAAGAGGGAGAAGGCTTTGTTGCTTTAAAGCACAGCTCTTTCTCCCTCGTGTACTCGGGTCTTGAGTGGGCCAAGGATACCTTTGAAACAATCAAACATTTATTTAGTGTGTGTGTGTGTGTGTGTGTGTGTGTGTGTGTATACCATGTGGAGATCAGAGGACAACTTGTGGGACTCAGTTCTTTCCTTCCACTGTGTGGTTGCTGGGGCTTTGTGGCGATCACCTGTACCTGCTAAGCTGTCTTCCTGACCCACAGTAGGTCCTTCTTGCTATCTTTTGACCTGGGTTTCTTTCCTTGTTCGATTCTTGCCTGGTGATATCTAACCCTTAAATCTCTTCCAAGTTCTAGTTTCTGCTAGCGCACCAGACCGTGGGTGTCAGGGTTTGCTTCCCGTCTGTTCTCTCCTTTTGGGGTAGCAAGGCCTTGCAATCAGCTGAGGGACATTCCTTGCAATCTGCTGAGGGGACATTCCTTGCAATCTGCTGAGGGACATTCCTTGCAATCAGCTGAGGGACATTCCTTGCAATCCGCTGAGGGACATTCCTTGCAATCAGCTGAGGGACATTCCTTGCTGGGGCCAGGACCAGACTATGATCCACCCCAACTATTTTGGACTCATGATGGGTGTTATTTTCTTTCTTGGTAGGTCCTCATGCATTTCTGTCCTGTTTGATGTCCTGATTGTGGACCCCATGGCATATGACAAGCATGTGCCACTGGGCTTGCTTCTTTCTACTCTGCTAGAAGGAAGGCCCTTCTCTCTCTTTTTTTTTTTTTTTGGTTTTTCGAGACAGGGTTTCTCTAGCCCTGGCTGTCCTGGCACTCACTTTGTAGACCAAGCTGGCCTCGAACTCAGAAATCCACCTGCCTCTGCCTCCCAAGTGCTGGGATCAAAGGCGTGCGCCACCACTGCCCTTTAGGAAGGCCCTTCTCAAACACAGTACCAGAAAAACCTGAGCTGGGAACCTTGCTCTCTGCTGCCCTCTCCTGGCCCCTGAGGCTTTGCCCTACTTTGTAGCAGTTCCTCTCCTGTCTTCCACATACCTTCGTTCTCTTTCCCACTACTCAGAACACTTGTTTGAGCACTCACTGTCTGCTAAAAACCACCCCAGACCGCGAGGTACAAAGCTGAATAAACAGACATTCCTCTCTTTTTCTGTACCTCCCTGTCTAAGGGGGAACGGTGGGCAAGTGCTCATTAGAATAGTCGAGAAGGGCCAGCGGAGAGAGAAAGATGGATAGGCACCAGGAGAAAATAAATGTTTACGTTACTGGTGGGAGCGAAGGGAGGCTTCCAAGGGAGGAGTAAGAAGGTCAGCCAGGCGTGGCCAGGTGGCTGGAACCTTGGATTTATAGACTAGGAAGGATACCAGAAATTACATTTTGGTTGACTTAAGAATGAGCCATCCAGGGTGAGACAGGACAAGGGCATAGATCATTTACATTCACACCATCTCTGCCTTAAACACTGTTTTGTTTGTTTGTTTGTTTGTTTTTTGTTGTTTCGTTTTACTAGCCATTCTGCCTTGTATTAAATACACAGGTACTTAAATACTAAGAAAAATAAGCATCACAATTTCTCTATTTAAATTTGAACTAAGGGAGCTAGAGAGATGGCTCAGTGGTTAAGAGCACTGACTGCTCTTCCAGAGGTCCTGAGTCCAATTCCCAGCAACCACATGGTAGCTCACAACCATCTGTAATGGGATCTGAAACCCTCTTCTGGTGTGTCTAACAGTGTACTCATATAAATAAATTTGAACTAAAAAAAAAATGAAATAGGGTTCTTTCTCTTTTCCTCTTACTCACTATGTCTCTGTTTCTGTCTGTCCCTTTCTCTGTGTTTCTGTTTGTCTCTGTCTCTTTGTGTCTCCATATCTCTCTCTTTCTCTCTCTCTCTCTTCTCTCTTTCACACACACACACACACACACACACACACACACACACACACCATGATGTGCTCAGTCTCTAAAAAGCTGAGGAGTTTTGTATTTTCACTCAAGTGTTATTTGAAATTTATGTGCCACATACCAAATAATAATAGCAAGCACATTATATCCAGGAGGAGGCTTTGTTTTTGTTGCTGTGGGAAAAAGAAACAGCTCACTAACGCTTCACCCCCCAATTATGTCGCTCTTTCAACAGAGCACTGCTCATCAAGGTAACTGACAGCCTCGATTGCTATTTGTAAAAAGTTGACATCCAGGCTGGGCATCCTGCCTGTAGAATAGAGCAGGCTGAGGATGAATGGGAAGTTAAGGAGATCCTCTACCCCTCCTCCTCAACCCTCCAGCATGAAACGCAGTCAACAGCATCAGGCTTAGTAACACAGAGAGGGAAGCGCTGGAACTCCAGGGGAGATGAAGTCATTAGGTTCCTACCTGGATAAAAAAAAAATTAAGATGCCGTGTTCCCTGCTTATCCATCTAAGGAGCATATGTCTTGTCATAGCGTTCCATCATTGCCTGGTGACCTCACCTTACTCCTCTCATACAATCTGGCCCACAGTAGGGACTTCCAAAAAAAATGTTAGTGTAATTGAGCAGAGTTTTATTGCCCATTGCACGGAAACATGATCATTATGCCTTCGCGGCTGGAGCTCCTAGGAAAGGAATAGCTTAGCTGAGCATTCCACTGCCCATGCTGAGCTGTCACAAGCGTGCCAGAGAGACCCTGTGTCTTCTCACTCCGTTCTTCCCTTCCTGTGGGTCTCAGGCTGCTCTGCGCTCCTGAGAGATTGCTTGTGTGATTCAGCCAGCCCTTCCTTCCTCTTTCTGGACCCCCTGACCCCGATTTTTCTTACAGCACTTAAAATGAAATTGGTTTCTCTCTGTGTGGTTCGTTCTCTCTCTTTCAACCCCAGCCATGATGTGTTGGGTCTCTAAAAAGCTGGCGAGTGAACACCAAGGCTTTGATCTTGCTAGATGTATTGCCATGACAGAATACTCGAGAAGGCAACTTGAAGGAAGAATTATTATTTTGGATCATGGTTGTAAGCATATCGTCCATCATGGAGGTGAGAGAATGTGCCAGGAGTACCTTACCACCTCACCTTGATAGGACGGGGAGCTGAGAAAATCCTGGGTAGAAAAAGGACCAGAGTAATACCCCTGAAGCCCGTCCTCTAGCATCCAGCTTCCTCCTTCTGAATCCTACCTCCTAAGTCCCCACCGCCTCTAAAATCAACAATCCAGCTGGGGCCTAGGCGTTTAAACCAATGAAATCCGCAAGTCTGTGTGTATGCTGGGTGGGGTAGCACATCGCAATTCAAACAGTAACACTGAGCTGGCTCTCTACTGTTGAACTATAATTGTGACGTTATGGGATACCACAGCTCAATTATTACGTCTTCTGCAATTTGAACTTCACTGAAGTAAACGTGGCAGTAATCAAAGACAGGACTCTGTGCTCTAGTTGGCACGGGAAGGAAGCAGAACCAAGGGGGTGGAGCTTACACTTAGCGTGTCTCTTGGATGTCTACTGTCATGGAGAGTGGCACTAGAGGATTTATAGAAATCATGCTTTCAAAAAAATTTTATGTATGATGTATCTGTTCAACCACAGGAAACAGATATGCATATTCAGTGATGACTTATAAAAACCTGGCTTTTATTTTTCTTACACAAAGCATTGCTTTGGTGCAGTGGCTCAAAAAATATCAGGACCTACTGTTGCTTCAGTTCTTTACCTGTTGCTTATCGTTTTCCCTGCTACTGTCGGTCTACTGAAGGCTGGACCCAGCCTTTCTCAGTAGTTCTCAGTCTCATGGTTACAAGAAAGCTGCCCAAGCATTCGGTATCATGGCGGTATCCAGTGGAGTACAAAAGGGACAACCAACCGATTGCTACATGCGTAACCTACTATAACATGGCTACATTTGTTCCTTGTATGTGGATGCTGAATTAAATCAGATGCCTTCCTCTCATACCTCTCTAGCCAGACCTGGGTTCATAGGGCAACCCCCAAACAGAGAAGCAGAGAAAGTGAGGAGTGGGTCTGCTACCACCATGGACAGCCCAAGAGGGGTCATTAGCAAGGAAAGGAGGGGGGACATTGACAGGTCATGAATGCTCTTTGCTTCAGATAGCAAAGCACAGAGGTTCTCAACCCTAGATGAGGAGATACTTTAAATAATATCCAAATGTTTGCACAAGCACCAGTTGTATTTAGGTTACTCTGTCCTTATGCCTAATACCCTGCAAAGTAGGTCCAGTTTGACTTGTTTTTACCACTCTGGCCACTGGTTCTGATAGCTGAGAAGAATCTTACCAATTGTATCAATCTTCATTTCTAACCTACTATAATTCTAACTTTTAACAGTGTCTAGCTCTTTACTGCATTCTTAGGACTTTGAAACCTCCAAGGATTTCCGGAATGGCATGGCGGTGCCCATGGTAATACCAGAACCTGGAGGACAGAGGTTGTGAGTTTGAGATGAACTTGGGCTAGCAAGTTTGAAGTCAGCCGGAGGCTAGCTAGTGAGATCCCATCTCAAAACCAAGCCAGATCACAACACACACACACACACACACACACACACACACACACACACCCCAACCTCACACCACACAAACAAACATTCCCAGTCAGAGTCATCATTGGCGCTGCACTGAGAGGCAAACATTTGTCCAGATACCATTAGCTGGATCTGCTTCTCCAATGACTAACACACTAGCCAGCTCCCAGTGGAGGGAACCCTGTTCAGTGTCTTAGTAAAGTCAGTCCCCCAGAATCCTTCACAGGTCAACAGAGACTTGAACAGGGGAAATGACTACTATGCTTTCTTCAAAAGATTTTCCTGCCCCCAGCAAGATGGTGAGATGCAATGGCAGGCAGAGGCTTTGGGTACTCAGAGAAACACTGGAAGGTGAACTTTTCAGCACCCTCTTCAAAAAACACATACGAATATCTACCTGTTTCCCTCAGAGTCTCTTCCACTCAGGAGCTGATCACACTGGAGTCTGAGAGGCCCTGGTCTTCTAGACCATCTATTTTAATCTTTGACTTTAAGCCAGGAAAAAAAAAAAGCCAATACATTATGTCCAAACTTAATGGTTTCTCTCAGTATGACAAAAACTTAGGGCTGCAATCATGGATGGTCTTCTAGTGGGAACCACATAGCAGCTCTGTAAAAAGAGTGTGAGGTTGGGCATTAATTGAGATGGCTTCTAGATTTTATATGTAAAACTGGTGCAAAAAATTCAAAACATATAAACTTGAACAAGATTCTCCCTGGGTTCTGTTACCAGAGCGATGGAACACATTCCAGCCTCCCTAATGACATCCTGCAGTCCGGGCATCCTCAGCACGGATTTACACATTCTGCCCACATTCTATCATCTTATTCTTTCTCTTAAGAGCAGAGCACAGGGTGGACCAGCTTGAAGTCAATGAGTATCTGATTGAGGCTAATGACATCACTTTCTACAGGCCTAACGATGCCTGACTTTGTCTCAGTAGTATTGAGTTAATGAGATGCATTGCTTCTTATTAGTATCAGCATATTTGACATTTTAAAAAATTCTGCTTCCACTCAGTCTTACACCTAGTAGGAACAAAATAGCACTGATATAATCGCACAGATATTGTTCTTCAGGGACGGGGTGCTGTTAAAACTGGTCGACCAACCAGTTACTTGTTTGGCCAACAACATTACTGTGAAGTAGCCAGTCATCTACAGAATTAAACCAGGGCTGTGAGTTCGGGCTGTCAAGTACCAACATATGGATGGCTTAGAAAGTATGAAGGAAGAACCATCTCATACTGGTGTAGTTGGCCCCAGTCATTTCTGTGTCTTCAAAGACTGATACCAAGATCAAGAGCAATTAGCCTCAACTTCATGCTCACTAGTCTGTTCAGCAAGGAATAGAACATCTACACTGTATCTGTGTGTGGGTATGTGCACATGGATGCAGGTGACAGTGGAGACCAGGAGGGGGCGACAGATCCCCTGGAACTGGAGTTATAGCCAGTCTTGAGCTGGGAACTGAACTCAGATTCTCTGGAAATGGAGCAAGTATATATGTGCACTGTGTAGGTGTGTGAGTGCAGGTGTGAGTCTGCTTGTGTTGCTGCAGCATGTGTCTGGAGGGCAGAAGACAGCATTTGGGAACCAGTTCTCTTTTATTATCTCATTGAGGAAGGATCTTTCTGGATCTTTCTGCCATTATACTACGAATTCTAGCAAACCTTTGGCTGATCCTCCCATCCCTACCTCTTATCATACCTTAGGCATGTTGGAAGCACTGGGCTCTGGGGACCGAACTCAGGTCTTCAGGCTTGTATAGCAGGTGCTTTTACCTGGTAAGCCATCTCCCTGGCCCCCTGAACATCTACTTGTAATATAGACTTGTAAGATAATGTTCTGAGTGGCACTGCTCCTCAACTCTGAGCTAGAGCCTTTAGGAGCAAATTCTGTGACAGACTCCAATGTGAATTTCATCTTCTATTCCATTTTGGCTTCCTGCTTGGTAGTGGCTGTTATGATGCTGCTTTTGGAAGGGGCTCTCTGGTTGTAATATCTGCCCCAAGTTCTTCCCTTGTCTGGGGACAGAAGCCAGGCCATTTCAGAGTCTAGGCATGCTGCTGGATTTGACTGTATTACTCTGTGATGTGAAGAAGGTGTCTTGGATGACTCTTTACTGGCAAACACGTCTAAACCTCACATCTGACATCAAAATTGAGCACTAATCAAATCCACCCCATAGTTTGTGAAGTGGCATGGGGAGTGAGTTTGCTCTGTGAGAGCCAAGCTCTTGAAGGTCGACGCCCAAGCAGTTGTGTACAGGATGCCTGTTACAGATCTGTCCTTGCCAATGGAGAAAGCAGAAGCAGAGTAAAAGTCCAGGCTGTGAGGTAGCCTGGCAATGGGCGTTCTGGCTATTCGCACCTTCTGAGTTGATTCTGAATGGGCAGACACTTATACACCTTTATACCACACTTCTGTGACTCACAGAGAACGAGCTGTCTGAAGAAGGAAGTGCCCTTGGGTGGGGGTATGGAGTGTGGGTGGTACTGATTCATACCCTGTTGGAGTTGCTTGCTGGAATAACAAGTCATTCCTCAAAGAGCTGATAGTGAATCTTTATATAATAAAAATTCTCAGTAGAGGACAGAGATATGGCTCAGTAGTTAAGAGTGCATACTGTTTCCTCAGAGCACCCAAGTTCCTTTCCCAGCATCCTCTTTGGTCGGCTAACTAGACCTTATAACTCCAGTTGCAGGGGATCTGGCCTTTGATGGTCTCTGCAGCAACTGCACTCAGTTAAATAGAAACTATAAATAAATGTTCAAAATAATATTGGCAAAATAGGAATAGAGGAGGATCTTCTTAAGCTTGATAAGAACATTATCAACACCTGCAGCCAGTATCATACTGGATAGTGAGAACCTGGATGTTTGTTCCCAAGTTTGAGAACCAAGCAAGACAGTCTTACCATCCACAGTCAACTTTTTTTTTTAAAGGTATTTATTTTTGCTTGTATGTATGTATGTATGCATGCTTGCATGTATATATGTATATATATGTGTGTGTGTGTATCTGTATATATGTGCACATATGTGTAGGTATCTAGGGAAGCCAGAAGAGGGTGATAGAACTGAATTAAGGTTCCCTGGAAATGCAGTGAATGTTCCTAACCTAACGACTCACCTCTCCAGCCTTGTGATTTGCATTGTATGTCCACATAAAATCCTATACATAAATAAATGTGTATGCTGGCTTTATCCATAATCAGCCCAAACTGGAAGATGTTGCATGTAGTTTTTAAAAACCTACCATTTTTGCCTGGGATCAGCATACACTCTGAACTCTCCTGGCTTCCCCTTTGTTCTTCCCGGCTTAGCTCTGGGAGGGGTCACACTACCAGCTCCCTCCTGAGACCCTTAAATCTGAGGATAAAAGACACATACCCAGCTTGTCACTTTATATCTTGCCTTTTTGGCACAATTGCTGGGGCAGGTATCTCCCACCTGAAAAGGGGTGCCCCTACCAGTTTGTTATCTCCATCTCTCCTTCCGCCCTAGACTCAGTGACTTGTTTCACCTAGCCCCTGACGAACATCCTTGGCCACCCGCCTGTAGCAGAGACCACAGGCCCTAGTTCCTCTCCCTCCTCAAAGCCTTCCACGCTTGTTATGTTCTCCTTCCTCCAAAGCATGACAGAAAAAAACCTTCTCCCTTCCTTGTGTCTGCCTCCTGGGACCTGAAGGTCCCACCTGTACCTTCCATCTAGCAATTGGCCCTTGGCCTTCTTTATTGACAAATCAAGAACCAACTGGGGAATGGATATTAATATCAGGACCTCCCTCTACAGGAAGCAACTAAGGTATCCTTCAGTAGGTGAGTAGATTGAACCATTGTCCATTTACTCAATGCAATATTAGTCAGTGAGAAACTTAATGAACCACCAAGCTGCAGGAAAGTCATGGTTGAGTCTTACGTGCTGGTTGCTAAGTGAAGGAGGGCTGTCTAAAAAGGCTACATATTACTTGATTTGGAAAAGGTAAACTATATAGACAAATATAAGTGGTTTGCCAGAGATTAGAAGGTGGTAGGGGTGTTGAGTAGTAAGGTAGGGAATCTTGAAATAATAGATCTATTCTGAATATTACTGTGTTGCCCTCTGCAGGACCAGGGGTTCTGTGGGTCTCTGGTCCAGCCAGAAACCGCCAAGGTTCTCAGAAGGGAAGCCCGTGCTGGGCGGGTAGCCAGGGTCCCAAGTCTCTCCTGTTACCATGGCAGTGCCAATGCCAGCACCAATGCCAGTGGTTGCAGCATTGGGGTAGTAGGCAGCGGGCAGCAGCTGGTGATGGCAGTGGCAGGAATAGCAGGGACCTGAGACCAGCCTGCCAGTTGGGTCTAAGGTCCAGAAGTGAATGCTTCAGGAGAGAACACTCTTCCCCAAAGTGCTATAGCTCAGTAAAAGAGCCACTCAGATGATTCTTGGTGAAATAATTTGTGTACTTTATTCCTTGTGGATAGGTACTTTATAAACATCAAGGAGTAGGGTGGGATCTAGGGGTAGATGTTGGCTCAGTTGGAGGCAGTAATGATGCTCTGTTAGCATGGGGAAGGACTTCAGGTGTTTTCTCTATGTGGCATGGTCTTCTCAGTGGGGTGTCATGAATACAGGTCCTAGACCAGGTAGAGTTTGGCAGGGAGCTAGCCCTGTGCCTAGCGTACTCAGTTCTGAGTTTCACGGGGTTTGAGCTCACTCAATCTTACCAGTTCTTCTGTCTGGTGGCACAGCCCACTTGCCCCACATTATTGTAAATATTCTTATTTCCCATTGAATATCTTTATTTTCTGTGTACATACATTCCCACATGCCATAGCATGTGTGTGAACATCAGAGGACAACTTGCTGCAGTCAGTTTTTTCTTCTAGCATGTGGATATCTGGGTCCCGGAGATCAAACTCAGGTTGTCAGACTTGGTGGCACGTACCTTTAGCCACTGAGCCATCTCACCGACCCCATTACTGTAATTGTGACAGATGATATTATACATTTGTCAAAACCCATTGAACTTTACTACAACAAAGAATGAACCTTAATATATGCAAATTAAAAAGTCATTTAGAAATCCCAGGGTGAAGCATGGACTGAGACAAAGCAATCTAACTTTATTATAAATATATGAAGCAGCGTCCCTGGATGGGAGGTCGTCAGAGAAAGAGAATGACCTAAGCAAGTTTGGACGAGAGTAGAATCTCTGAGACTTAAGCCAGAAGAAGCTGTTCCTGGATGTTTTATTCTGCTTGATAAAGTTGCAGTTCATGGAAGAATGGGTTATGAGCAATGTTGATGGCCATAAACATTTATATATTGGAATTGAACGGTTAAGTCAGTGTGGGACTTAGCTTTCTCTCTATAACAGTATGGATTTACTGATGGGCAAGAATCATGGGCAAGTGTGATTCATATAATAACCAATTAGAGTTGGGACTATTGATACCAACCCATGTTTACAGTAACGCAGCGCTGTGGTTTGGATGTGCATCTCTCAAGGGCCCACACATTAGAGGCTTGGTCTCCAGCCTCTGCAGCTGTTAAAAGCTGGATCCAGTGGAAACATTTGGATTTGGGCTGGGCCCCTGAAGAAGGTGATGAGACCCCAGCTCTTCCTCTTCATTGGTTTTTGTTCCTGCATGAGGCAGGTGGTTTTGCTCTGCCTGTGTTTCAGCCTTGCACAAGAGCACCAGGGCCAACTGATCATGAGCTAGAGCCTCTAAAACCACGAGAGTTTCAATAACCCATTCTCGCCACATGCTCACCACTTTAGTAAGTCTTTGTTATGGTGACAGAACTCTGAGTAACAATTGTTGATATAGATGCTTTATATGAATACATGCTTGTAGATGCCTGCATGTCTCATTAGTATAACATGATATTGCCCTGCTTGGTTAACTGGGTGAGTCTGGTAACAATACACCAGTAATGTTCAAATACTTAATATTCACAGTATGAGTTTAATAACACTCCTTGATGTAAGATATGCGGTCTTCTTGGAGTCTAAGACTTGGGGCAGGAAACACACCAGGTACACCTAAAGCATCTTGTGTGTCAGAAAGGCCTCAAAACAAAGGCGCAGTGATGGGAGCAGGTTAAGGGATACCAGATCCAGCTGGGAGATTCCAGTGGCCAGATGTGGAGAAAGTTGGCCAGTAAAGTGAAGTAATATTAGATTATAAGGTAAGACGTGAAAGCCAATATCCATGTGTTCATACTGATGTATATAAATGATTGGATAATACTAAGTAGCTGAGGGAAAGAACAATGCTATTCTATGTAGAAGAAATACAAATAATTGGTGCAGGTACTCCATTTTCAAAGAGATTGAGGGTGATTCCTTCTCCCTTTAGTGTGGGCCTGTTCTAGAGACCAGCATAGACACAGAGTTACATAGTATCTGTCTTAGTCAGGGTTTCTATTCCTATACAAACGTCATGACCAAGATGCAAGTTGGGGAGGAAAGGGTTTATTCAGCTTACACTTCCACACTGCTGCTCATCACCAGAGGAAGTCAGGACTGGAACTCAAGCAGGGCAGGAAGCAGGAGCTGATGCAGAGGCCATGGAGGAATGCTGCTTAATGGCTTGCTTCTTCTCCTGGCTTGCTCAGCTGGCTTTCTTATAGAACCCAAGACTACCAGCCCACAGATGGCACCACTCACAAGGGCCCCTCCCCCCTTGATCACTAATTGAGAAAATGCCTTACCGCTGGATCTTATGGAGGCATTTTCTCAACTGAAACTCCTTTCTCTGTGATAACTTCAGCTTGTGTCAAGTTGACACACAAAATAGCCAGTACAGTATCTATCCTTGTGTACTTCTCTTTTGATGTGATAAAGGCCACTGCTAAAGGCAACTTGTGAAAGAGTTTATTAAACCTTATAGCTTATAGTCTGTCATTGCGGAAACTCAGGGCTGGAACCTGGGAGGAACAGAAACAGATCGTGGAAGAATGCTGCTTACTGGCTTATTCCTCATGGCTTGCTCTGTTTGCTTTCTTAATAAACTATCACCTAGGAACACCTGTCCAGATGTGGCTCCACCCACAGTAGGCTGGCCCTCCTGCATCAACCATCAGTTAAGAAAATTCCCTTACAAAGCCAGCCTTAGTGGCACATGCCTTTAATCCCAGAACTTGGGAGGCAGAGGCAGGCAGATCTCTGTAAAATCTAGGCCAGCCTGGTCTACATAGAGGGTTCCAGGACAGCCAGGGCCACATAGAGAGAACCTATATCAAAAAACAAACCAACCAACAAACAAACCTAAAAAGCAAGCAAGCAAAGAAACAAAAAACTTCCAAAGCAATAACCAACCAACCAAGCAACCAACCAAGCCCACAGACTTCCCATAGGCCAATCTGATGGAGGTATTCTCTCAGTTGAGTTTCTCTCTTCTTGGATGACCTTGACTTGCGTTGAGTTGATAAAACACAAACAAACAAACAAACAACAACCACAAACTAATGTATATAGCCACTCTGCACTGAGAAACCTGACCCACATGACCTCAGTCAGGTGATTAAGGTCAAATTACCGGTGGTGAGTCACATTGGTATATACCTCTGATATGATGTGAGAAAAACAGTTTTCCACATATGTGGTCACACTCTCCAAACCTGATCGATTCCTGAGGAGAAATATCAGTAAATTCCAACTGTGGTGCATTTTATAACCTACCTAGACAGTGTTTCAAAATGGCCATTCTTTAAAAAACAAGCGTTTCTGTTGTACAAACAAACAGCCATTGCCAAGAGGACCCAAAAGAGACACGTTGTATGAAGGTGGTGCCTGGAATTGAAGGGCAGTGAGAGAGCGTTAGGCAAAACTGAGCCATGCTGAATCAAGTGCAGGCTGTAGTTTTTAATAGAGAGTCGATATGGTTCATCAATTATGGCTGGTGGACCACACTAGTGGACAATGTCAATAACAGCAAACTGGTGGTAAGGTTGGTGAGAACTTGCTATCCTATCTTTGCAATTGTTCTGTAAATCTGTTTTTTTTTTTTTTTAAATGAATCTTGTTTTCAATTAAAATACCCATTCAGACATTGCGCCAGACACTGAAATGGGTAGGGCATGACCATGTCCTCAGGGAGCTCAGCCTTGTGAGTTCACAAGCATGTGAAAATAAATTTAATATTGAGCGTAGTCACTTCCTGGCAAAGGGGCTTTGGAAGCTGACAGTTTTAGATGAGGTCTCGGAGCTTCTATTCTGTATCACGAGAATTACTCAGTGTTCTTCTTGAGATTCTTGAAAAAACTCTGATGGGAGGACTATGCCGCTGAATTCCTGTGCCTCCTTTCCTCCAAGGGTTCTCTTAGCTTGGATCATTGTCAGCTCCAACATGGTGCTCATCATGGTCTCCTTCTCCTCCTCCTCTTCCTCCTCCTCTTCTTGTTGTTCTTGTTCTTCTTCTTGTTCTTCTCATTCTTGTTCTTGTTCTTCCTCCTCCTCGTCTTTCTCTTCCTCCTCCTCCTCCTCCTCCTCCTCCTCCTCCTCTTCTTCTTCTTCTTCTCCTTCTGCTTCTTCCTATTCCTCCTATCTCTCTCTGTCTCTCTCTCTTTCACTAGTCCTCAGACTATTGAAGTTGAAAGATATAGATATTTATGAATCTTAAATACTGAAATAACTTACGACATGCCTTTTGTACAATGTTCTTGGCCATTGCACCACAGGCACTTTTTACAGGTACCCAAAGTGCAGACTCCAGTTCCCTGCTGTGTTGTGGTTGATCCTTTCTTACACCCTCTTCTATGCCTGGAATACTCCGGCTCATTTCTTCTGCAGAAAAGTCTGCCTCTGTCTTTATTTCTTGTTCTTCTCGTGAGGCAGGTTTGAGGTCTCCCATTTTTATTTTCACAGAAAGCAGTCTAGCGAAGTATGTTTCTTAATATAGATTTTTTTTTTTTAAATGACAGGATTAAAAGAAATCCTCTCAGGTGCTAGTTGTTAAAAATAGTATTCTTCCACTATTCCAAGGTAGATAACAAATCTAGCATTTCCAGTTAAAGGAAAAGAGAAAGCTGTTAAGCAGGTACAAGTGAACATTATCCATGTCAAACTGTAGAACATAAAAGGTGGTGGTGTGGCTCGGTACTGGAGGAGGGCATGGGGAGCCATTTTTAATTTTTTATTTGAGGTATCTGCTTTGGGGGAGGGGCAACTTACTTGCTTTCTTTTGATCCACTGAAACGCTCCGGAATGGCAGCTGGCTTCTCCATTCTGTCTGTTGTTCAAGATCAGCTCTTCCTTGATGTTTGCCTCAGGTTCACCAAACGAACTTGGGCCGATTCTCGAATTGAGCTTTGACCTGGATAGTAGTGTCATTGTCATTCAAGCTAACTAACCCATCACTGATTTCGTAAGCGTCACTGAAAGGACCACCATGATGTCCTATGACGTCACTCAAGCCTTCGGTTCTTCATCTTCATCCTATAGCATTGTGCAAGCCTGCAGTTTTCTGTATCTTCATGTGCTCTGACTCCACCCTTTTCCTGTTACGGGAGGGCCAGTATCCCAAGTGTAAATCCTGGTTTGAGAGAAAGTCTTAATATAGAGTAGTCATGACTTTTTTCATTGCAAACTGTAAAACCCAATTTCAATTCCCTTAATAAAAGGGGGCCTGGATAGTGGAAGGGCTTCACACGGATGGGAAGGGCCAAGGCCTTCTCTCTGGCTAGCTTCTTTCTCTCAACAAGATAGGCCCCACTTAGAGCCTTATCTGCTTACCATCCTGGCTCAGGATCTCCTAAAGGACCTCTGTAAACTTTCTATACCAGCACCAGGAGAGAGCCGGGCCACCAGGAGCCACAGGTTCTTTCCTTGGACAGGGCACCACTGTTTGGGCAATGGAAATTGTAATTGGCTTGGATTAGAACCTTGTCCTACCTGAAGAGCGTAGATTAGGGTGTGTGTGTGTGTGTGTGTGTGTGTGTGTGTATGTGTGTGTGTGCCATCCTCAGATTGACATGAGTGGCTCTACTGGTAACAAGACAGTCACGATGTCCACTCTGTAAAGATGCCAATTTCTTTCATGATGGGACAAGGAGAAAGAAAATTCCTGCGTACACACTAAGAAGAAGATGGGGCCTCAGCGGACTGAAGCTTTTTCTCTTTAGGACTACTTAGCCTAAGCACTTTTCTCAGAAGAATAAGATGAGGTGGATCACATCATCCTAACACTCTGGAGGTTGAGGCAGGAGGATTGCCATGGGCTACAGGGTAAGACTTGAGAAGGCAACTTAACCAAGGTAGGCAGATGGACTGTGTGATGCATAAACATGAGATCTGGATACACTGGTATAGCTTCAGAGATCAATGGACACTCACTGAGTGCTGGGCTGTCAGCTGGGCCTGAGACCTAAGCAAGGACCTGCACATTATTTTCACAGTATGTGGATGATCCTGTGCTGAAGCATCAGTCACCAGGCTTTGCATTCTGTGCTGTGTAGCATCTCAAAGCTGGTTGTGACTGGTAGCACACTCCCACTGCCAGTTCCACACGTCTGAAAAAGGAGCATAAAAAGGTTTTTATTCCTCTCCTGCCTGGAAGGTTGGAGGTCCCACCTCCTGGGAGCTCTTCCTAGTTCTGAGTAAGAAACTGGCTGAAGTGGTGGCATAGACGAGTCCTTTTTTTTTTTTTTTTCTTCTTCTATCAATGATTGCAGTAGATTATAAAATGGAACCCAGCAGGCCTGGTAGGGCTTGCTTCTATTTCAAAAGTACCAGTACATTCTGAGGCCAAAGACCATCTTTAGAGAGTACACTGTACTCTCTAAACGGTGTCTCTGTTGACGGTGGGTTTTGGAGCGCAGGCCTTGGTGGGGATTCGGGAGCAAGCTGATGCTCCTTTATTTCCAGTCCCAATCGTGGTGCCGGAAGAGTCCGTCAGAAGTCCAGCCGGAGTCTCTTTTGTCATGTTCAGGCAAAGCTATACGCCATCATTCAGCCATCTTTTATGGAGGGGTTTCTGCCTGCTGGGCCTGGGGCAGGGTTGGGTTGGAGCTCTCTACATCCTGGTTGCAGACAGCTCACAATCTAGGCCCAGAAACTCATAAGTCACCCATGGCTAACAGGGCAGTGGATAGGAGCAAAGCCTGGAGGGAGAGAGAAGGCAATGCCTTGCCTGGGAGGAGAAACACTTGTGTGACAAGGTAAGGGTGAGTCCCAGATTGGGAGGGGGAGGGGAGGAAAAGGAGGAGGAAGGGCCATAATTTTGTTACTGGGGCCTATTAGTCACCTCCTTGGAACATAAAGAGAAACATAAACTCTACCAGGAGAGAGGTCCGCTTTACCAGATTTCAAAACAATGATGCTCCGTAGCCCCTGAGCCAGGAATGAAGCATCTTCAGATCAGCCTAAAAGAGAGTGGTTTGAAAGAGCACAAGAACTGAGAACCTCCTTTCCTTCGTCAGCCAACTCCCAGGTTTGTATTTCATTTCCCGTGTGTACAAGAAACCCTGTCCACTCCAAGAACGAGTCTGCCCATGGGAGGAAACAGTGGTGGGTTACTGTCACGCTGGGAGTGGCTGGTCCTAAGGAGAGGTGCCCTGAAAATTTAGAATCCGGGCCCATGGGTACTGAAGAGCAGGGGTCATGCTGACAACCAGTGCTGCTTCAATTTTAGCATCAAGCGGATTACCTGGGAATCCTGTCAGAGTGGAGATTCTGACTGGCTGAGGCCTGGGTGGGGGGGCATTGCAAATCATTCCCAAGCCAGTCTACTATGGCTGGAACATGCTGCACATGTCGAGCAGTCCTGTAGGGGAGACCAGTTTGTTAAAAGTTGCAGTTTGTTGAAGACTATTGCACTAGGCGGGCAAGATTAGACTTTATCTCCGGTACAACAGGGCAACTGGGGATTTATAGCTAGCAGGCATGGGAAGGAGAGATGAAAATGATTAAGCAAATCTTGGTTAAGTGTAGGGGTTAAGGAAGAGGAAATTGATTAGATGTCAAGGGAAATGGATTCTCCTCCGTAAACTGCCTTCAAAATATTCTTGCCAGGGTGGCCTGAGAGACAAGTGGGGATGGGGCTTAGTGAGGCAAGGGGCTCTGAAGAGCCCAGCTAAGGACTGGTCCGAGGAGGGCATCCTTGTCAGTGGCAAGGTGCTGGTGCAGAAAAACGTGCTCCTGAACTCCTCCTTGGCTTCATTTCTTAGGAGTGGACGTCATTTCTACCCCAGGTAAAGGATTAATGCTAAAACATGTTGACATTTTTGACAGCGATTCCATATGCTAGGAGAAATCTGGCAATACGTTGTTAGATAAAAGTTACTTGGATCATCATCTGATGACCCTGATCAATGGGAATGGGCATTTGGAGCATGGGGACCCGTTCAGGCCTTCGAATCTCAGGGAACCGATGGTAGGAAAATGCTATGTGTGGGTGGTGGTGGTGGAATTCCGGGCACTCAGCTTCGGCGTTGATTTCAGTGCAGCTCTGTTAAAACCCTCCCTCAATGGTCCCCTTCCAGGTGATGGTTTTTTACGTAGAAGAATGATAAATATTTGTAATAGGTTTGAGTTTGTTGTCTGTCGCTAATGACACAACACTCCAGACTGGGCTTGTTATGAGAAGTAGTATATTTGGATGCATGGTTCTGTTGGTGCAGGGTTGAGTTGCTGACCATGGGCTTCTTGCTGGTAGAGTCCCCAGGTGCACTCGCACACACAAGCACAAGCACAAGCAACTCACATGGGTCTCACATCTGTCTATCTTATATTGCTGTCAGGAGTTAGTAACTGGGCCCTACACTAATGATTATATTAGTCTTTGTCACTTTACATGAACACACATACACACACACACACACACACACCCTTCACATGCGTCTCTGAGTCTCTTTCTGTCTTATATTGAAGTCAGGGGTTAGTAATGGGGCTCTACACCAATGATTTTATCAGTCCTTGTCACCTCCCCAAACCTCACCTCTAACACCATGGCTGGGTTACATCTTGGCCCTCTTGAAAGATCTCTCTTTATTATTTCAAATTATCTATATGTGTCTGTGTCATGTGGGAATACGTGCCTGTGTGTGTAGGTCTCTATGGAGTCCAGAAGAGGGCATTAAATCACTTGGAGCTGGTGTTAGCAGCTGAGCATGAGCCTCTCAACATGGCGGGTGCTGGACTCAGGTCCTTTGCAAGAGCAGTGAGTGATCTTACCTGCTGCTGTGTTCTCTCTCCAGCTCCAATTTCGACCATCTTACAATGTCACTGTGGGAATTAACTCACACGTGAAGCATTGGGAGTCACTCAAAACCTACCTGAAGCATAGCATAGCAGAGTACTGTAAACATCTGAACATTTCTGAGAAAGTGCAAAGAGCTGAACAAAGACTTTGAAGCCTGCAAGCTAATGTCATGCCACACACAGGCAATCTATGTGTGTGCATGGCAGATACACATCATATGTCTCATTGCATGTTTGTTTATAATTTGCTTTCTAGTAGATTGTGGCACCGCAAGTAGTCCCCTTCTGCGTATGTTGCTGATATAAGCACTTGATAATATCTCAAGCTTTCCAAAGAAAAGCATTCTGCGCATGCCGCGATCTGCCTGTTCAGCATCAGGGGCCCCTCAGAAGAGGCCCTGTAACTCAGGGCTCTCCCACTGCTTCTCCTTCCCACCAGGAAGCGCAGTGTGCCTTTTCTTATAGATACGCCCATAAACCTGCCGTCATCCTCCCTTGCTTCATCACTGGTGAACCAGCACCACCTGGAAGCCCTCGTCTGCTTTCCCAGGAGTCTCTGCTGCCTGTGTGTAGAGAAAAAGAGGCACAAAGGTCACGTGTTCAAAGAAATTGGATTGGGTCATGGGAAAGGCTTGTGGAGAAGGCGGGGTGGTTTCTCTCTCCATTGTCCCAGCCTCCCCAACCCCAGGCCACCTTCTTTAGCCCGAGGCACCAATGTGTCAACGTCATCTTTTTCTGTATTTGCCAGAGCATTATGTATTAAAAACCTTCATTGTTTCTTTCTAAAATGGTAGCCAGTCATTGTCTTCCTTTTCAGGCAGAGGGCAGAGCTTTGGGGGAAAGGTCCAGGATTGGGGTTGAAAATCGGAATCCTTCCACTGCTGTTCCATCTTGCGTGATGTGGGCGTGAGCGGTGGTCAGAATGCGGGAGGGCTTTTGCTTTGCACTTGACCTTTTCAATGACCCTGGACAATTCATGGACTCCCTCTGGGTCTAGCTTCTGTGAGAAATGGGGGGAAAAGACATTTCTCCCTGCTCATATCAAAGAAAGATGGGCGGTGCTGTGTGTCAGATGACTTGGTTATCCCATCTTGGTTATTATTATTTATATTGCTTTTGTCTTTGCTGTCATACACAGCGTTGCCAGGAGAAAGCACACATCTTGACACGTCTCAGTTTTTCAAATAAGACAAAATGATTAAAAACAGAACCTAAATGTTGTCTGGCAAAAAGCACCTCCTCTCCGCTCCCAGTGCCTTTTCAGAAGAGTGGCTACTTTCAATCCCTCTTTGTTTGTTTTCAGAAGTGTTAGTTTCTGCACTTAGGATTGTGTGCATATATATGTATGTGCATATACATATCCATCTTTACTTTCAAAATTGTAACCCATCTTTTTGCAGTGTTAATCACATGGTTATCATTCCACACTAGGACATTGTGTTGTATGCTATCATGCATATTAACGGTACTTTAACCAGCCTCTTATTGACGGAAATTGAGTTTAGTTGCTGAGATTGGCTATTGCCAATTCCACTGTTGTGACCATCCTGTGCAAACAGAGCTGTAGCATGAGCCTTAGAAGTGGGACAGCTGGGTGCAAGCATATGAGTACTTTACATTTTAGTAGAAATTGCCAAACTGTCCTCTGGAGAAATGTCAACAATTTACATTTGCATGAAGAGAGTGTTCTTATACACCCTCACTGCTGCACAGTGGTCTTGGCTAATTTGAATTTATAATGCTGTCCTCCTCTTAGTTTAGTTTTGTGTGTGTGTAGTTTTGAGTGAGCTGGAACATCCATCTCTCATAGGCTGTTGAGTCATGGATTTGTGGCCTGCTTGCTCATGCTTTTTCCACTTGGAAGAACATGCATTAAGAGGCCTGGGCCCAATTGGCTTGCTCCCCAGGGCTTGTCCAGCCTCCCTCCCAGCTCCCCCATGTTCCTGTCTCTCTACTGTGTGTCTTAATGCTGCTCTGGCAGACACAGAAGCCCCGGGCTTTGGAGCTGCTCCGTGGCACTCATCATTTGCCCTGATAAGTGAGAATCAAGTGCACACTTCTGTATTATTTATGACTTTTCTCCTTTAGTATTATTCCTCTACGCCAAGTCTCCATGAGCTGATGTGATCCAAGTACTGCCTTGGCTTCATAAGATGAGAAATGGAAACGTGGAGACATGTAATTGACTAGCTGAGCACCTAATGCGGCAGCCTGGACGATACAGGAATATGCTTGGCTATGATGATTGTGTGAGTCAGGACCAGCCTCATTGGGTGTTCAGGTTGTGTGTAGAATTCTGCTCTGGGAGCTTTATGGTGTGTGTACCCCCATCTTTTGCTCTAGTGTGGATTTTGCTGAGGAACACTGGGTGTCACTTAAGTGTCTCCAGGCCAGTCACATCTCTTAGGGACCTTCAGACTACAGTGGAGATTTGGTACCTGTGGGAAGGAGATGAGGAAGAATAAACCTGGGAAAGACTCTGCCATGCCCGTGGATAGTTATCTTAGGGCAGAAATGGTCAGATACCACCAGCACACCATCCTTCTGTGTCATCATTATCCGGGGGGCTAATGAGGAAGACTGTACCCTTTGCTTGAAGCTGGAGGCAGCAGCTACCCAGGTCTATCTTAGCAGATTCCCTCCAGGTCTGCACAGGGCTCCTTTCTGATGCCACAATGAACTGTTTGTTTGTTTATTTGTTTGTTTGTTTGTTTTTTAGTTTTTCTTTTCATACTTTATTTACATTTCAAATGTTTCCCTTTCCAGATCTCCCCTTCGGAACCTCCCCATTCTCTCCCCCTCCCCTGCCACTATGGGGGTATTCCCCCAACCACCCACCCATACACTCTCCTCTTCCCTCCTTATCATTCTCCTACACTGGGGGATCTAACACCCTCAGGCGCAAGGGCCTCTGCTCCCCCTGATAGCTAACAAGACCTTCCTCTGCCACATATGTGGCCAGCACCATGGGTCCCTCCATGTGTATTCTTTGGTTGGTGTTTATTTGTTTATACAATTATAGTCAGATCTTGGATATTATTTTGGGTCCCCCCCCAAAAGAATTGTAGATCTGAGGGCATAACTATTCAAGGACTGTAAGCTTTTTTCCACCAGTGTTTTCTTACCTATCCCACTGTGGTGGTTTTGAGTAGCAATAGCCCCATAGACTCATGTATTTGAATGCCTGGCACACAGGGAGTGGTACTATTATGAGGTGTGGGCGAAAACATTAAGGTGTCCTATTCTCACACTATGCCCAGTATGACACACAGTCTCCTCCTGCTGCCGCAGGTCAAGATGTAGAGCTCTCAGTTCCTCTGAAAGCACCATGTCTGCCCACGTTCTGCCCTGCTTCCCACCATGTGATGATGGACTGACCTTCTGAAACTGTAAACCAGCCTCAGTGAAATGTCTTCCTTTGTAAGAGTTGCTATGGTCATGGTGTCTCTTCACAGCAATAAAACCCTAACTAAGATATACACCATTACTGTACTTGCTGGAAGTAATTTGTTTATCTCTATTGTGACATATTAAAATAAATTCAACTTCCGCAAAGATGGGTATGGTGGGGCTTATGTTTGTTACCCCAGTCATTCAGGAGGCTAATGCAGAAGGATCATGGTGAGTTCGAGGCCAGCCTGGACTGGAGGGCAAGACTCTGTCTCATCTCCATCCCCATTTTCTTCTATCATTTATAGAAGTTAAATAAAAGTTGATACTCATTTAGAGTATGAGGTCACATATAAATGTGAGAAAAAGTTAAATTCTAGGTGTCGATGAGAAGAGTAAGTAGTAGATTTCATAAGAGGAAAGGGGTGGGGGTTTGAACATGTTTGTTCAGGTCTTCTGAAAAGTACCTGCAAGGATTGGATTAGAAATACAAGGATTTTATGAGGGAAAGGCCCATGAGAGAAACTGGAAATTGGGCAAGGCTGGAGAGATCTGGATTGGCATACAAGTGTTACTTGAAGGGAAATCGAGGTGGAAGGAGGTCATGTGACATCTAAGAATGGCTCAGTCTCTGTAGGAGGTGCTTTATGGCTACAGGGAGTTATGAGCCAAAGGCAGACCTCAGAGGAATCTGTGTGTTTTAGCAAGAGGCTCACCCTAGAACTTCTACTGTACCAGTCATCAGTGGGGAACCCAAGGTGGTTAGTTAGCTCAGTGCAGATGAGTCAGTGGATTTTGGCACATGGTGACCTGGGCCTTGAGCAGACATGGTCCTTAGAATGGGGATCTGAGATGAAAATTTTAAAGGCCACCATCTGCTGTGACTGATTCTGCCTTTGTGACAATACTGTTCATGACTTTATGCTACTATGCAAGTGATCAGGTCACTTTGTTAAGAGTGGTGGCCTCGGCTAAAATCTGGGGACAATTCTATAATCTTGTCCTCCTGGGACAAATTTCTTAGGATCTTGATAATACATGGTTTTGGAGGCTGAAATGCTCATCAGAGAGTATCATCCCTTCCCTGGCTCTGCTACTTAAATTAAGTGGGACTCATGAGTCATCACAAATTAGACCCACCCTTGACTCCCCTCAACCATCCCAGAACACCAGAGGTATATACATAAAGAGATTTTTGGTGTCCCATATCTCACACCCTCTTCTGAGTTGAGCCTCAGAGCGGGGGACAGTTATATGGAAACTCAGATCCATTTGTGAAGCAAAGAAGTGAGCTTTCGTGCTGCTTTCTACCCTCAGCACCTTTCTGAGCTGGCAGCATCTTTGAAATGTTAGGAGTAAGCACCCCACTTAGCACAAAAGAGGGCACTGCCTAAGGAGGTATCCAAGTTCCCCTGAGATCTCTCCTCCTCTGTCAGAGGTTGGGTGCCTGTGGGGGAGTACTCCAGTCTTTTCTCCTCACCTGAAGCTCTTTGACCTCCAGATGGACAGTTTGGGGAGCCATTCCCACTCATCTCTAGGACTTCCAGAGGGAGTGCATCCCTTTGACCAAGGTTAGTCATGTACCCTGGGGGCTTCTTCCTGCTTGTATCTGCTCCATGTTTCTGTTAGATGAGATAATGTGTTTTGGTACTTTGTTGGGAGTGCCCTGAAGCTGTCAGTCTTAAAGAGTGCTGGCACAAAGCCATAGAGGTAGAGTTGGCCTGATACCCATAATCCTTGGGTGATGAGCACATGTAAGATGACCTAGTTATGACTGATCCCCAGCAACTGCACTGGCGTTCTCTTCACTTGATATTTCTTTAGCGAGGCTCAGCTTGAGACATCTTACTCCCAATAAATTCTCTAGTAGATTAAACATGAACTATGGAGTTACTATAGGCAACAAAGTTGTATGGCTCCTAGGGGTTTGGGTACTGTCTTAGTCAGTATTCTTTGGCTGTGAAGAGACACCATGACCACAGCGACTCTTATATAAGAAAGGACTTATAACTGGGGCTTGCTTACAGTTTCAGAGGTTTAGTTCACCATCATTATGGTGGGGACCCTGGAAGAATGCAATCAGACATTTTTGTGAAGTAGTTGAGAGTTCTACATCTGGATCTTCAGGAAGCAGGAAGAGAAAAAGTTCAAGGCCCACCCTCAGTGACACACTTCTGCCAGTAAGGCCACACCTACTCCAACAAGGCTACATTCCTAATCTCTCTTAGGTAGTGCCACTCCCTTATAACCAAGCACTCAAACTACCCTGCAGGTGCCTTCAGGCATCTTTCTTCTTCTTCTTTTTTTTTTTTTGTTTTTTGAGACAGGGTTTCTCCGTATAGCCCTGTCTGTCCTGGAACTCACTCTGTAGACCAGGCTGGCCTCGAACTCAGAAATCCGCCTGCCTCTGCCTCCCGAGTGCTGGGATTAAAGGCGTGTGCCACCACTGCCCGGAGGCATCTTTCTTCTTGACTGACTTCTCAGATTAGTGATCAGTAATCATTCTCATTTAGGTCTCCTTGATTCTGTGTTCAATACTCTCATAGTCTTCAGCTGTCTACTTGACACGAACCTACCATCACCTGGGAAGAGGCAACCTCAACTGAAGAATTACCCAGCTCAGATTGGCCTGTGGCCATGTCTGTGAGTCAGGTTTCTTGTTGCTAATTAATGTAGAAGGGTCACACCTACAGTGGCTGTGCCATCTCTAGGCAGGTGGGCCTGGGTTGTATAAGAAAGAAAGCTGAGTAAATCTGGGGATCAAGCCAATAAACAGCATTCCTCCCTGGTCTCTGTTTAAGATCCTGTCCCTAAGTTCCTTCTTGAGCTCCTGCCCTGACTTCCCTCAGAGATGGAATGTGACCTATAAGCCAACAAACTCTTTCCTTTCCAAGTTGCATTTGACCAGTGTTTTGTCATAGCAACAAAAAGGAAAACAGAAGAAAGACCAAATGTGACCCAATCAAAGAAGAGAGACCAAGTGTGACCCAATCACAGAAGAAAGACCAAGTGTGATCCGGTCACCAAGGCTTTCTTTTAAAATTTGAACATGTGTGGGAAAACGTGCATAACACAATTGAGCTCCTCACCATCCTAAGTGTGTCATCACTGTGTTAACTGCATTGGCATTCTTGAGCTACCATCCATCTTAGCAACCCACCAAACTCCTTTTCCCCTGTGAAGCTGAAGCTCTATATGCCTTGAGCTGACCGTGACTCTCTGACTCTAGGCCCAGGACTCCACAATTCTCCCTCCCATCTTATACATTTGCCTGCTATAGGTCCCTCATACAAGCCATACCACAACAGGACCTTCAGTGCTAGGGCCAGAACTCAGGGAAGCACACAGACCAAGAAAGTATTCTACTACTGAACTACTGGCCTGTCCCAGGGCTCACTTAAAAATAATTAAACTGTATTTATTTATTTGAGATGATTTTTAGTTTTTGTTCATATGTATATATGTGTTTCCTTGTGCATATATGCAACAAGTGTTTGGGTGCCTGCAGAGGTCAGAAAAGGGCATCAGATCCCCTGAAGCTAGAGTTGTAGGCAGTTGTAACCTGTTCAGCATGGGTGCTGGAAATCAAACTCAGGTCCTCCTGGAGAACCATAATAGTTTTGAACCACTGAGCCATCTTCCAGCCAGCTATCCATCTATCCACCCATCCACCCACCCGCCCATCCATCCATCCATCCATCCATCCATCCATCCATCTGTGTGTGTGTGTGTGTGTGTGTGTGTGTATGTGTGTGTGTGTATCTATTGTATATCTATGTATCTATCTACCTACCTACCTACCTATTGTATAGTGTGTTTATGTGTACCATTGTTTACATAAGCAGGCAGAAGACAACTTCTGGGAGTCGAATTTTTTCCCTTCCATCATCACATGTGTTCTAGGGACAGTACTCAGGGCATCGGGGCATGACTGTCCTTTCTTACTGTGCGATCTTGCCACCTCTGTGGCTCACTTTCGGTGCTGTACCCTCCAGGAAGTACCTCGTGCATATTGATCCATTGTTAGATTCATTATTAGACCGAATCCTGGTGTGACTGCCTTACTCACCCAGATATCCAGTGGCAACAGGCGCCCTGCACAAAACCGTAAATTGGTACTTGTTGAGCTCTATTCCCCACCAAAGCTTCAGAGACCTCGAATTTCCATGGTAGCATATTGTAGCAGCACTTCATCCTGCTGTAGAAGGCAGCGTGCCCCGCTGTTCTCTACATGACCCTGAGTCCTTGAGTTGAGGAGCACTCGGGAAGTACTTGCCAAGTACTTGGGTGATTTTTCTTCGTTTGTGCATTTTGGCTACGTAGTACCTCTAGCTTGCTACCTGGCTGTCACCTTCCTCTGAGATCTGTGTCTCTTCTACACATCTGGCAAATTGACAAGCCCTGGTGGACTCGGTGTGTCTTGCTGAATGTGCTTCTCACTTTCAAAGTCCTGACATGACCTTGGAAATTCTGATTCAGATGTGCAATTAGGCTTTCTAATGAAGCAAGCTCCTGACATCAAGGAAGAGGGTTAAAACTTGATTGACTAGGATGGAGGGTGTGAAGCACCTCAGGCCTGGTTCAAGCCAGTGGACAGCCTGGCTCAAGCCAGTGGACAGTGGTCAGTGGTTATTTTTTGTTAAACCTAGTATTCTTTTTTTTGTTTTTGGTTTTTCGAGACAGGGTTTCTCTGTGTAGCCCTGGCTGTCCTGGAACCCACTCTGTAGACCAGGCTGGCCTCGAACTCAGAAATCCGCCTGCCTCTGCCTCCCGAGTGCTGGGATTAAAGGCGTGTGCCACCACTGCGCAGCAAACCTAGTTTTCTTTACTATATACAATTACATGCTGCATGCTATGTCATATAAATATATATGTGCCATTTTTACTATTTATCTTATTCTTTCTTCCAAGCATCACTTAAGACGCGTGACAGTGACATTGAAATGGTGTCCGGGAGGCAGGGATGTAAACTCCAAATTCTAGGCTAAAGATACTTGTAGTACCTAAGCATAACATTTATCCCCCAAGCCAAAGGGAGACAAAGAACTGTCTCCCTCCCCTCTTTCTGTCCTTCTTGAGAACAGAAGGTTGGACATCCCCCTTCATGTGTCATTAATGAGTCAGAGTGAGGATCTGATCATGTCCCTCAGTGTTGGCTGATGGGAATGGAGCGAGCAGGAGAAAGTGGGCTGCAGAGGGATGCTTTCTGCTTGCTAGAAAGTAGCTGAGATGCAGAACAGAAGAAAGAATAACTGTCCCCTGGCAGTGGTCATGCCACTAGAAGACCAAAGATACCACCCAGGTAGGAGGGTGACAAACTGATGTGTGCATGAACAGAGACTGCTGTGTCAGAGAAGGCCTCAGCTAATGCAAGTGTGTTGGCTAATTACTCGAGTCCCTCATGACAACACTTACCCCAGGCATCCCTGCTGCTAGTGTGTATTCTACACAGTGTTGCTTAGGTTGGAAGATGTTTCCAGGGAGATCAGATGTAGCAGTTTGTGTTGTTGAGGCTCTTAGACTATCCTCAGTACCTCTACCCATTGGTCTTACTAGACATCGTTTTGTGGGTCCTTGTCCCCCATGCACACAACCCCAGCATTGGAGAATCATGCCATCATGGATGCCAACTCTCAGTTCACTTTTTTCCCTCCTGCTCCCATCGATGAATGCCTTGGGATGTTACTATCAGAACACAACACCTTTAACTTAGTGCAGAGCCTGCAAACATTTTCTATTAAGGTCGGATAGTAAATATTTTCATCATTATGGGCCATGCAAGCTCTCTTGCAGTTCCCCAACTCTGCCTGGTTGCACAGAAGCAGCTGTAGACACAGAAATGAATGGGCATGGCTGTTTTCCACAGAAATTTTATTTATGGACGATGAGATTTGAATTTCATGTAATTTTCACACATCATAAAATATTATTCTCCCTTTGATTTTTTTCTCCAACCATTAAAAAATGTAGAGCACATTCTTAGCTTGTGGGTCATAGGAAAACAGTGGCAGGCCAGATTTAACCACCAAACCGCAGTTGACGTTCCCCCTGTTCCAAGGGGAATCAGCCGTTATGCTGTTGTCTGTTATTGAAATATTCTCATACAAGAAAGAACTATGTAACTGGGTGCTTTGATCGAAAGCAGAGGTAAAACTGGGCATGGGGCCTCAAGCCTGAGATTTAGGTATCCTGGAGGTGGAAGCAGGGAGATTATGTGTTTGAGACAAGCCTGGGCTACAAAGTGAGAACAATCAATCAATCAATCAATCAAGCATACATAGGTAGGGTGATGGTGACCTGTGGGGATTTCCTGAGGGTCCTGGAGCTCTATTGTGCAAAAATCCCAAAACAGAATTGGAGTTGAGGTTCATCAGAACTTTGGCCTTGGAGTAAAATATCTTGACTTGAATCCTTTCTCAGCTTCTTCTATATGCTGCTATCTGGGGCAGCTGTTTGATTCCCTCTATGCTTGTCCTTCTCTGGAACATGGAGTGTCCTTATAGAACAGCTATGACAACCGGAAGAGATGGAACTCTCATACAAGGCATAATGTTTTATTGATTCCTCTTTAAATTATGGTTGATGATCACTTCAACTTGTCTTTTACTTAAAACCGTAAAGGACTGTGTTCTGGGGATAGGAGAGGAAGCTGAAGAAACTGTTCACTACGGAAAGTCCTAGGGCACCAGCTAGGCAGTGACGGAGGGTCTCTCTGACCAGAAGTCACAGGTCCAAGTGAGGGGTGGGACATTGTTTAGGAGAGAGAGGCTGGAGGAAGATCTGTGCCAGAAACCTGGAAGACTGGAAGAACAGAGAGCTAGAGGTGGGAAAAAGCAAAGTGCCAATCGGGCCAGCATGGAAGCCGCAGAAACAGAGGTAAGGCAGGATAGGGACAATGGCCTCAAAGGACTTAAAAGCCTTAGCAGCAAGGTGCAAAGTCACCAGGGTTTGACCAATAGGGACAATGTGGAGTCTGTCACTGTGAACTATTCATCCTGTAATTGCAAAACATACTGCAAGGCATATTGCACGACACAGATCTAATGTTAAGTGAATGAAGGCTGACTCACATACCTGTGTTCTGGAAGGAACCCCTTTGGTCACAAGAAGCAGCGTTTTCTTTGTTCAAGGGAAGTGGACTTTGCTGTAAAGTCCCAGAATAGTGTTGCATGGCTGAACTCTCTGTAGTAATGGAACTGTTCTCATTTGCATCCTCAGGTCTGGAGGATCTCAGCAGAATATGACTGGGAGCTTGACTAAGGTGACTTGGAACCTCCGAATTTAAATAATTTCCATTTAAATAGCTAATGGCTGCTATTTGGAACAACACAGATGATTCCAAAGAATAATTTTAGCAAATGTTCTTTGTGTACTATCCACCCACCAGTTGATAACTTCCTCCTATGCGGCTTATTTCTAATTCCTGAAACAGAAGGAGAGATTCTCACTGGTCCAGCTTAGCTTGTATAATTTCTGGATTAGTTACCGACTACTTTTGGGTCACTTTCTCTAGGCCATCAGTGGCTAGGGATAGATTCTGCTATATAACCATGACACTATGGTTAGCATGATGGGGTGAAGAGAACTCTTGAGAAAGGGTGTGGAAGGGGCAAGCCATGATTGACATTGATTGATGGTAGGCACAGAGTTCCTGTGGGTCTCCAGGAGGCAAAAGACATTGAAAGTAGATTGTGGCTCATTGATAAACTTAACCAGCAACGTTCTGAGCAGTCACTCTGAGTGAGGTTGAACTGTAGACCTCTTGGTTACCGTGCTAAGTGACACAGATATGATCCCTTTGTTACCAAGGCTGCAAGTTAGCAGGGAAGGCCACAGGCGAAGGAAGCAGTAATAAAGGCACTTGAGGTGCGGGGACAACGAACAGGGGACATTTAGGGAGAATATAGACAAGGGATCCCAAGTCTTCTCAGCCCCAGAAGGATGTCTGCAAAGAAAGACATAGGCATCCTCTGGGTGGAGGGAGGTACCTGGAAAATAAGCAAGTGTAGTAAGACTATTGTGCACTCTGGGAGACGGTTCCTGGTCCCCAAAGTTGGCTAATGTTTCAATCTATGACAGTCCCTTGAGGATTCTTGGTGCCTGGTAGCTGAGGTGCTGAGAAATCTCAGTCAAGACATCATTACCTTGCTTCACTAAATACTAACAAAACTGAATGGCATACTTCTTCCCTCCCCTCAGGCTCTTCTTAGCATCAGGCAGAACTGGTGTTCTAGGGATCATGTGTTGAAAAATCATACCAGGACATTTCAGTGTGTCCTGTACAGAGATCTGAGCTAGATCTTTCTGCCCAATCAGATTTGTTCTGGGCCTCAATATAGATATGTTCTTCCTACCCAAACATTTCTTGGCATATCTGGAGCCAGATTCATCAGTCTGTACATCCAGAAAAGCCCTTAGTTTCTATTTGAGCCCCTTCCCAGAGAGACCACTCATGGTCTGGGTAGATGTTACCTCTCTGCAGCCATTTGTCCAGCACCTGAGACAGAAGAGATTATTTTATATTCAAACTACACAGCCTTGCAGGACACTGGGGGAAGAGGGAATTGCAGGCTCCAGTCTCTAGCTAGTGGTGCTGTTTTAGGAAGCTATGGAACTTCCCAGAGATCTAGCTGAATAGGGTAGTTTTCTGGGGGCTAGTCTTGAGGTTAGAGCCCAGCCCAACCCAGCTTCCTACCTGATCTCTCTCTCTCTCTCTCCTCTTACTGCTGGAGTGACTTACTTAGTCACTGGAATGTAGATAAGCTACCGTCCAAGTAGCCATGATTTTCCTGCAGTGATAGACTGCATTCCCTAAGCTGAGGCCTAAAACAAGTCCTTCCTCCTACAGTTACTTCTATTGAGTGTTTTGTCACAGTCAGGAGAAAGGCCTTCTCTTCAGAACAGCTTTCCCTCTAAGGATGCCTCAAGGACAGTGGCTGTCCTAGCCATTTCTTGGTTCTCAGGTTATGGACTCACATCTTTCTATGGGTATGTCTTATCAACTGTCTTAGTTAGAATTTCATTGCTGTGGAGGGACAATATGACCAAGGTAATTAGTCTAATGGAAAACATTTAATTGGGGCTGGCTTATAGTTCAGAGGTGTAGTCCATTATCATCATGGTAGAAAGCATGGCAGCATGCAGGTAGACATGGTGCTGGAGAAGCCAAGAGTTCTACACCTTGATCCTCAGGCAGCAGAAGAGGACTGTATCCTATAGGCAGCCAGGAAGAGACTCACTGCTATACTGGGCAGAGCCTAAGCATAGGAGGCCTCAGAGCCTGCCTACACAGTGACACCCTTCCTCCAACAAGGCCAGACCTCCCTCAATAAGGCCACACCCCCTGATAGTGCCATTTCCTATGTGCAAGCATTCAAACACATGAATCTATGGGGGCCAAATTTATTCAAACCACCACATGAACCCAACTGAGCATTGACCTTTTGTGTCAGGTTCCCTTTTGACCTTTGAGGAGGCAGTGGTTGTTGGTAATAACAACTGCACTTCTCTCCTTTGTAGAAAAGAATCTCACAGTACCTACTGCATAGGATCCATGAGGCTTAAGTGACCTAAAGATTATACCATTTTAAGTGTCCTAATGTTCTACAGCTGTATAATAAGCAGACAGCATATATTCCAGAAAAGATGGTGCTCAGATTGTCATCCTGGGTTTGATAGTTTCCTCCCATTGTGTAGTAGATGCAGTTTAACACTCACACAACTCACAGGGCAGTGTCCTGCTCTGATTAATTCCTGATCTTTGTGAGGCTTTGTCCCTATTTCCATTGCTTCAGTCACTCTCTCTTTCCTTCCTCTTCCTCCCTTTTCTTTTTGGTGACATGTTTATTGACATGTAACATATCATGCATCCACTCAATCAATGCATATAACCCTGTGGCCTTTTTGGTATAGTCACAGGGTACATACCCATCATTAGAATCAAGTCCATAGCATCTTATTTCCCAAAGACTAAGCCCTGCGCCCATTGGCAGGATCACTCCTTGTATGAGAATGTACACATTATATCACCTTCAGTTCACATGCTGGGACTCCGTCTCCCGTGGACAGTATTAGGAAGTAGGAACTCACAGGTGTAATTAGGCTGTGATGAGGTTTGAAAGTTCCCCCCCAATGTTTGGGATTAACAACCCTCTAAGAAGAATGAGTCTAACACTTCTTTTGCATGCATATATTGAGGAAGGTCATGTGGGGTCTAAGATGAGGGTCCTCACCAAAGTCCCAGGAATCCTGTCACCCTGATATCATGTGCCAGCACCCCGAAGTCTGAGATATAAATCTTTGCTATTCCTGTCACTCAGCCTATGGTGTTTTTATACAGGAGCACTGTTGCCCCCTGGAAACTATCCATGTGCTTGCTCTCTCTCTCTTATTTTTGAGACAGGATCTCATGTAGCCCAGGCCTTGAACTCAGTGCAGTAGAGGATGACTCTGAACTGCCTCAGCCTCCCAAGTGCAGAGATACAGGTGTGCCCACCACACCCACCAGAATTCCCCTGCTTCAGATATTTCACACAAATAGAATCGTGCAGTCCATGGGCATGGTGTCTGGTTTCTTTCATGTGATGTCATGTTTCATGCCATACATGCGTCTTCACTTGTCAGTGGTTCACTCTTAGCTGTGGTCCAGAACCGTTCTGTTGCACGCCTAGATCCTACTTTCTTTATTCATCCATCAGTTGGTGACCTTTGGCTGCTGTGCATCATGCTGCTGTGAATATTCATGTGCGAGTATTTGAACACCTGTTTCGAATCCCTTTGGTTAGATCCCTAGGAGCAGAATTACTGGGTCATATGGTAGCTCAGTGTTAACACGGAGAGGGGCGGCAGCCTGTTTTCCTCCGTGTCTGCACCGTGTTACATTCCTGCCAGCAACACCCGGTGGTTTCTTTCATTTTTCGTGATCTCCATCAGCCAGCTTCCATATAATTATGTAAACAGAGCTTATGACTCTGTGTGTGTGTGTGTGTGTGTGTGTGTGTGTGTGTGTGTGTGTTGAAAACTAAAAGCAAAGTGAGACCTTTGGAAATTGCCTCTATTCAGTTAGGTACATATAGTGAGATAATTGTCATTTATCAGAAAAAATATCAGTGGGCATGGATGCTCATAACTATAATCTCCACACTTGGGAGGCAAAGGGAGAAGTTTAAATTCATCCTGCACCGCTGGGGAGTTTGAGGCCATCCTGGGCTACGTGTAACTTTTGTCCCAAACAAACCAAAACAAAACCCACTGCCATACCAAATGGATGGAACAGCAACAGCAAACCCTAAAAAGGATTTAATGGTGAGGATGCAGCAAGCACTGGCTAATTATTATGCTGTCCATGCAGACTGTACACCTTCTCTCTCAAGGAGATCAAGTCAAGAGTGTCTTCCTAGAACTCAGCACAGGACCTCGAATAAACTTTCATTTATCGGTTTCCCTTCTGGTCACAGCGCATGTGCACATAGTACTGTGCTGTTACAAGAATGGAAATAAGTGAAACACCACCATGGCTCCACTCTCCAATTCAGTGAAGATGGCTCCATGGGCAAACGACGTGTGCCCAAGTCTGAAGCATTTTATTTAGGCTTAAACCCATGGAAATTATTTCTGAATAATTTTAAGGGTTTGTCACCCTTTGACAAAGGAGAGAGATACATGACTCAGATGGTCAACTGAGTAAGTGAAACCATGCCAACAGAAGTAGAGGAACAAATTAAGGGCAAAGTGAAGGCTGAGCCCGACATATGAGGGGAACTAAGATTCTTGTTCTCAGAAGACATTTGTGGAGTTTAAAGAGCAATGTGGACTCTTTCACATATACATGCACATATGCATTCATGTATGTATGTATGTATGTATGTATGTATGTATGTATGTATGTATATGTATGTGGTAGTTTGAATAGGAATGGCCCCATAGACTCATATGTTTGAATGCTTGGCCCATATTGAGTGGCACTATTAGAAGGTGTGGCCTTGCTGGAGGAAGTATGTCACTGTGGTGGTAGGCTTTGAGGTCTCCTGTGCTCAAGCTATGCCCAGTGTGGCACACCATCTTCTTCTGCTGCCTGTGGATAAAGATGTAGAACTCTCAGCTACCTCTCCAGCACCATGTCTGCCTGCATGCTACTAGGCTTCCCACCATGACAATGATGGACTAAACTTCTGAAACTAAGCCAGACTCAATTAGATATCTTCCTTTATAAGAGTTGCTGAGGTCATGGAGTGTCTTTGCAACAATGGAAACCCGAACTAAGACACGATGTATGAGTATATTCCCAAGGCTCTGGAGCTCACAATCTGGCATCAAGGGGCCGGCAGGGCTATTCCTCTTCCACAGGGCCGAAGCAGGGGCATCCCTTTCCGTTTCCGATTTGTGGTAGCTCTCAGCATTTATGGGCCCATGGTTTTGTCTCTTCTCCCTTCTCCCCATTGGATTCAGCTCCCCTTTCCCATAATCAGGGATGGTATCATCTTGGATTTTTAACTTAGTTACATGTAAAAGAGCCTTGTCCAAAATATAGTTCATATATATAAGACCTGGCAGGCTAGAATATGGCTGGTGCTTCTGGAGGGGCTACCATTTAGCCTCCGCATTAAGGAAGACTCCCTAGGAGGAACTGTTACAGTAGGCTGTGAATGAATCAGGTAGGTGAAGGGGCGGAGAAAATTGTTCCAAAAAGAGGTCAGCATGTGCGCAGGCCCGGCCGGCAGTGACTACAGTCTTCTGTGTGTGCCATGAGGGTGGTATGGTGTGGAGGGATCAAAAGGGGGCGGGTGTGGGGTGAGAGAATCAGGCAAGGCTCAGATCCCAGAGGATCTAAGAGGACAGGAAACACAAGCAAGAGAGAAAGACTAAAGAATGTTAAGCAGGGCGGTGACAGGAGCCAATTAGCATTTTAGCGAGATCCCTCTGCATGCTCTGGAGGGTGGGGTGCAGCAAAGCTTGGTGGCTAGCAAAATCTGTGCTCAGTGAATGGGCATTGACTCGTCTGCCCTCTCCTTCACAGACTTTTACTGTCCTCCATTAGTTTGAGATTTTTGCTGGGCTGTTGGATGCAATTTAACATGCTAAGCCAATCTATTTACTTGTAATGCTCATCACTAATAGGAAACAAGACTCTGGCCTCATCAGGGAGGCTGGCCCTGCTCAGTTGACAAAGTCCCTTGCATTGATGATGAAGGATGCTAAATGGATTGAACAGGTTGATGGTGTCAGTTCTGATTTGTAGAGCCACCGAATCATGTTGTCGGCAATTAGCATCTAGAAAATATGAAAACACATATATCACCCTTCCAGTTGAACACTTGGGAAGTCTGCCTTTGGCACTACCTCCGATGTGAGCATCCACATTCCCCTTGCTCTGTAGCTAGCTAGCTCTACTGGTGTCCAGGGTGTCTGGGTTTTATTAGAGACTTAAACGGAGAGCCATGTCTCCAGAGACATGACAGTTTTGACCAGAGCAGCATGCAGGCAATGTTAAGGGGGATGGTGAAGAGGTCCATTCTATGCCAGAAGACCTTACCATTGGATCTGAAAGGAAGCCTTATAGGAGGCTTCTCTGTTTCCTGCTAAAGTATTTACTCTGGCGTGAGATGGTCTGTTTCGGTTCGAGAAATACACCATCTCTTAGTGACCACCCAGGGCCATAGCCCACTTCAGGTCTGGGTGTGTTTCCCAGTGTCCTGAGCAACTCCAACCTCACAGTCCTTGCTCACCAGCATGGGCATAGCTCCCTGTTTGTCCCCAGGATCCTTTTCAGTGTGAAGATGCAATTGCCAATAACTGTTTAGTCACCTCTTCATTCTGTAGACACAAACTGCCCTCTCTGCCTGCTTAGAATGCCCTGTGCCAGTTTGGGATTCAGTAAGTGCAGATTAGAGCCCAGTCCAGTCTTGCCTTGACGATGGTTATGTTCAGTCAACCTCTCAGAGCAAGAGAAGCCTGTAGGGGAGCGTTGCACACATGGATGAAGTGTCACTGAGGAGAGGCTTTGCTGTCTTGGGACAGGCAGGACAGGTCTGTGCTGGTGGACAGCAGTAATAGGGAGAGCGGGGCATGTGAGAGAATGTTGAGGGGTTTGCCTATATGCTAACAGTCCACCCTCATCCTGACTCATCACAGCCAGGACACATGCTAATCGGGAATCAGATGCTTAGGTGGATGTCCTAGGCCCTGGCTAGCCAGGAGACCTGGAGGAGAGGATTCCCCAGGCCAACTTCAGTTTGCTCATCTGCATATCAGGATAACAACCTTGCCGACTTTGTGTTCTCTAGAGATTGGGACTGCCTCATGTTATGTCCTGTGGCCGTGCTTTGCTCAGAGTCAGCCTTCAGTGAGAACCAGATGTTGGTGTCATCAGCTAGTTCATGTGTGCAAGGGGCCTTTCTTGACTGACTGTGATTGGTTTGAAAAGCCTCTTTCCACTGTATCTTTTGCTGGTCTTGTTTTAAATTAGCACACATAATGATTGTTAAAAAAGATTTATCTACTTTAATTTTTCATGTGTTTAAGTCAGCAAGGCCCAGAAGAGGGTGGCAGATTCCCTGGAACTGGAGTTATAGACAGTTGGGAGCTGCCATGTGGAAGCTGGGAACCAAACCCATGTCCTCTGCAAGGGTAGCAAGTGCTCTGACCCCAGTCCCAATAATGAGTTTCCCAATCACGTTTACATATGGACTTTGTTTTGATTGGTTCTGTCACCCACTCTCCCCCTTCATTTTCCCTGGGGAGAAGGGGTGTCCCCTTCCCCCTTGGAAGTAGTGACATCTCACCTTCAATCTGTGTATATTCTGTTACCCTTTTACTTCTGTGCTGCTAAGATCTCTTTGTCAGCTTCATGGCCTATACCACACCCATGTAGACATATATATTTACATATATGGCACATGCACGCATGCGTGTGCGTGCGCGCGCACACACACTCACACACACGCATAAACACATATATGTATATATGTATTAAAATTTAATATCTGTGTATGAGAGAAAGATGTAGTATGAGTCTTTCTGAGTCTAGGTTAATTTTCTTCATAAAATAATTTGTAATTCCATCCATTTTGTGGGCTCATTATAGAAGAGCTTGGTCAACCATTTTTCTAAATTACTAGTTTGCCTTATAGTAGGTGACTAGATGCTATTCAAGGCCCTTCATTCACCCCTGCTCTGGGCCTGAGTTTTCTACCTGCTGTTAAGAAATACAACCTAGAATACCCAGAGCTGAGCAGTCTGGAGCCCATGGAAACTGTCAAGACAGAGATTGGAACCTAGATATGAGATGACAGGCAGCTTCATGTGCTGTTATTAAACTTCACAGCTAGAATCCTTAGAGCAAATTATCATGTAAAAATATTCTTGTTATGTTAAGATGGAAATGAAAATGACTTATTTATTTGCTCAGATCAAATCATAGAAAGCAAAGTTCGGCTGTGTTTTTTTCTCTCGCCTAAGATGCTTTGATGCACTTCCTTAGCCCATCTAAAAATGAATATTACTTGAGATGCATCTACATAGAGGGATTGTCAGCCTCCTGGGTCCTTTCAAATGGGTTAGAGAATACAGACCGGAAATAAGAGTCAAAACCATTAATGTTTATAATTTCCAACTAAAGGAATAATCCTCTCAAAGTGACACGGATGTGCTGTGCTACTTTGAGATGGATAAATGAATTCAGTTGTGGTAACATAGTCACCTCATTATGCCCTATGGTCTTCAGAAATATACCTGTGTAATGGGGGCAGTGAGTATGTGTTTGGGGCGTGTTGGTCAGCACAGTGGTCACCAGATGGCAGTGTTGAGTCACAGAAGCACAGCCACAGGGGCTGTGACTCCTTCTAGGGTAGGCCATTTAGGGAAATCTTACCCGGTCAAACAGACCATTTTTTATTTTAGATATGTGCCAGGCTCAGGCTCCTAGGGCCTGTTATGTGTAGTTTTATGCTCTCTGACTTTGCTCTGGGACCTAGGATAAAAGACACAGATACACAGCTGTTCAATTTCAACTTGCCTTCTTGGCATAATTGCTGGGCGCCACTATCTCCCGCCTGTAAAAACCTGCCTTTATCAGTTTCTTATCTCTGTCTCTCCCACCTGCCCTAAACTTCAGTTGTTAAACTGGCCTGACCACCCGCCTGCAGGAGTAGCCTGTGTGGCCACTCTCTTTTGAGATCTCCCATGGTTTCCTAGTTCTCCTCTTTCCAAAGCTGGAAGAACCCCTTCTTTTTCCTTGTGTCTCCTTTTTCCTCCGGGGACCTGGAAGTCCCTCCTTTCTCTTCTACCCAGCAATTGGCCCATGGCTTTACTGACAGATCAAGAACCAATTGGGGAACAGGACCTTAGCATCAGACCCACCCTCTTACAAAGACAAGCTTAATTGAAGTTCAGAAAGTACTTTAGACTAAGAAAGACATTTGGGGCAATTGAAAAATATGTGCCCCCCTGTTCTTTCTGAGTTCCAGAGGGTCTCCCTACCTTTGCATACCAACCAAACAGTTAGGCACAGAGTATACTGTTTTCAGGCTCTGGTCTCTGAAGAGTATGGCCAGTTCATAGCTTCGTTTTGGAGCTGGATCCTCTATTCAGGCTCCCTGGGTGACTGATAAATGGGAACACTCATAGAAGTGTAGGCAAGTCCAGGATGTGTTACAGTCTTAAGAAACATATACTTCCCTCTTCTTGAGATGTCTGTGCTGGGTTCTATGAGAATGACCATTGTCATAAAGGCTCCCACTGTGTGGGCACTGACCCCGAATCCTCAGAACCAGTTCACTTAAGATGCTTCCTGGTGGCTCTGTTTCAGCCATGACGATGCCCTTCCCAGTCTGTCCTGTTCCCTTCAGCTCATCTCTTACATCTTCCATTGTAGGAGATACCTTAGTGTTATGGAATATCTACTGTGTACATCTGTAAGTTTTGGGGGTTCACTTGACAACCCCTAAAAAACAGAGTTTGATTAGCATCATATTTTTTAAACAGGCCAAAGGTCACATTGGAAGAGGCATGTGTACAGGAAGATTTCAGTGGCCCTACTTCAAGTTAATGGGGCTTTACTTCTCTCCCTGGCTCTCTGCATTTTAAATGGGCCATTGAGTCCCTAGAGGGAAATCAAATAAGAATTTCAGATTCCTCTGCCTGACCCTGAGCCATGGTAACTTCTAGTGGGTAGAGCAAGAAAAGGGTCTCTAATTCCCACATGGTGCTCTCAAGGTAGGGGTCACATCTGTGCTCAAAAGTGGTAGATTCAAAGGATAGTCTTACATGGAGAGCACTATTCATAAGCTTCAGCTCTCCCCTTCCCTGTGCTACTGTGCTACTTTCCAGGTGTGTTTGGGATGGCCTGCTTATCTTTACTATGTTAGCTACAAGGGCTTGAAAGCCAGTTAAACTGATCAAAGGCTTCCTCTGCTACATGAGGTCAAACTGGATATGTTATCATTTTAAAGTCCTTCTTTGTCCTCAGTTTGTATATTGTTTTATTGCTGTGAAGAGACACCATGACCAAGCCAACTTTTATGAAAGAAAGCATTGAACTGGGACTTGCTTGCAGTTTCAGAGGTTTAGCCTTTATCATTATGGTGAGCAGCATGGTGGCAGGCAAATGTAGGTCTGGGAAGTAGCTGAGGGCTGTATCCTGATCTGCAAGCAGAGAGAGAGAGAGAGAGAGAGAGAGAGAGAGAGAGAGAGAGAGGAGGAGAGACTGGGCTGCACATGAGCTTTTGAAACCTCAAAGCCCATCATCAGTAATACACTTCCTCTAACAAGGCCACACCTGCTAATCCTTCTAATCCTTTCAAATAGTTCCATGGTGACTAAGCATTCAAATATATGAACCTATGAGGGCCATTCTTACTCAAACCATCACAACTGGCGAAAGAGTAAGAAGACCTTGGTGCAAACCAACCGCTTACTATGCTTTGTAATCACTTGCTGGCTGCTTGTTCTTTCCTTACAGAGAGATACAGAGAGACCGAACTTACATTGCCACCAAGTTAAAAGGAAGAACCTGTTAATGTCCCAGCACCTTCTCTCATTAGCTCTCTGCCCCAGCAGAGAGATCTGCATATCTGCAGAGTTTTAGAACATTTCTGTTGTCTTACGTTCCACCTCACTTTTAGGTCTTCCTTTTCCTTTTGGGCTACTTCTTTGTGATGTGAGACTCAATTGGGTTCTTTGGCTCCCTTTACTGTTGCGTTATCTGCTCAGCCTGACTTAGCAGTGCAGTTTATTCTGCTGGGAGATTGAGTGTCCAACAGAAAGCCATTCCAGCTTCCCTCTCCTCATTATTCTGTGAGAGTGAGTTCTAGAGTTTGGTGATTCTGGGTTCAGCTCCTGGTTTTGTTTCTTCCTGGGTTGTGTGGGTAACTTCACTTGTGTGAGACTCAGCCAGAGCAAGCCAGGCTCAGGAATGCAGAATCTCAAGATTGTAGAGGCTTCAGGTCCTGGTGATATCCTCAAGTTTTCATGGAGCTTTTCTGAAGGTGACATGAGGAAGGCAGCTGACATCTGAGGAATTGGGGGCAACTGAAAGTTATGGTGGCCAACAGCGGAAAGGCTGCTTCCAGTGTGAGGCCATTCCAAGGCCTTGCCATCTCTTCTCCTGTGGTTCAACACTGTAGACCAAATTAAGTTTCCAATTTCCCCTTTCCTCTCCCTTTCTCTCCCTAGAACTTTCTTAGTGTGGGACTCTGATGGACAGGGTTGTCTATGGTCAGATTGAAGACACTTGGGATGCTGAGTCAGAGTCTCCTGAAAGCACTCATCCCTTTTTGATTGCCTTCAGATCAAGGTATGACACAGTCACCCTGGAAAGTCATAGGGATGATGCTTTTACTCCAGGATCCTTTCCATGGAAGTGTTGCCTGCTCCAACACTATACTGGGTCTTTGTCCTCAGCAGCTTGTGCATTTGAATGGAATTAGAAACTATGTGTACCTCTCTTTCCATTCCCCATTCTGATCAGGGTAGAGGGTGCTGATAAATGCTGACTATGTAAACCAAAATCCTTGGGTTCTTCATGTAACATATGTGGCCTTGGGCCAATCATGCTCTCTGAGTCCACTTTTTCCATTTGTCAAAGTGTGGGTTCCCAAGCCAGATAAGGGACACTAGAGCACTGCCCATACCCTAGACACCTCTCAGAGAGCATTACAGGAGAGGGACCACCCCCTACCCAAATCAGGTTTGGGCCTACCCAACTCCGTAAAGACAAAGGCCTCTCATCATGCTAGAGTTAGGCTTCTGTTCCCCCCCCCCCCCCCCCGCCAGAGAACTTGTGTCACAGAAATCAAGGGACCAGAAGTCTGCTAATCTAGCTGATAGCTTGGAAGGCCTCTGCTGCAGCATTCCCCTTCCCCCCTCCCATCTCTTTTCCTCCTCACCCCCCCTGACGCCAGCTGTATGAGCTGTTCCACTATTTCAATAAAGGAGCTGCCCCCCAAAACAGTTATTTGTACCTACCAAGTCAAGCTGTATTCACCACCACCTGAGACCCTCCTCCCTAGCTCCTCTGCACCTTAGAGAACCTGTACACAACCATAATGGTGGATTGGGGGTAGATGATCCACATCAAAGGATGAAGGTTCACCTTGAATCTTCCATGGGACCCTCCAGAGGAAGTTGGCACATGGGCCTGCAGGTCTGAGAGGTTCATTGAAGAGGTAAAGCCAGGGCCAAGCAGGAACAGGAAGAGGCAGAGCCCAGCAAGGTTCTGATGATGAGTGCAGGCCTAGGGCTTGCTTCATTGCTTCATCCAGTTTGATATCACCTGGGAGCTCTGGGTGGTATCAAACTTATTTGTCCTTGTCTGAAAAAAATAGGGCTGGGCTCTTTGTACCCCAACATTTCTGTCACCCTTAGAACTCGGAATAAGCTGAGACAATGCAAATTTCTGGGCACTTCTGACCTTTCACCCTGTGGATAATGTGGCCTCTAATAGCTGGAGGGAAGAGCTGCAATTTTGGAAGGGAAACTCATCAAGGTATGAGAAGAGAAAGGAAGTTGGGTGGGAAGCTGCCTTCTGCATTTGAAGCTACATCCCTGTCCCTCTGCATCATCTGCCCTGCTGAGGAGTTCCTGGTAACGATGAGAAAATAAAAAATAAAGACATCAAAGTTCTTGTAAACTATGTTGGTCATTTCAAAGTAAGTAATAGTTTTTGTATTCAATCAAGTGTTTTTTATAGGACTCTCATACATCTAGAAAGGCCCCATTTCCACAAAGACAGCAATTCACACCAATCAGACATTCTGTTCATAAAGACTCACCCTTAGATAAAATTCCATGTCTTTTGAGGGCTGGTAATCCAATATCGGTTTCCAAAGAATTGTAATTTAAATGAATGCTACAACTACAGGCAAGACAATTTAATCTGTCTGATGCTTTGGAAGGCTTTCCCCAATCTTGTAAGGCCTCAGGGTCACGCTTAGCATGGCACAGCCAACATGCACAACTGCAGATAACAGGCTGGGCTTGGGGAGTGGAGAAATGGCTCTGCCCCTCCACCCATTACTGGAGCTGTGCTGGCTGTTGCTGTATTTACAATTGGCTAAACACTGGAGTGTTGACAATTTTTCAGGCTCAAAGCTTTGATTTCCCTTTAATTATCTGGCAGAGACAGACCAAGATGGGAACTCTTACCTGACTTAATTAGATCATCTCAGCCATAAAGATAGGGAACTTGTGACATAGAGAAAGAGACTTTTTTTTTTGTCGGTTTCTCATAGTGTCCAAAAAGCTTGGGGTAGCCATACCCCACATCCCACTACCGCCTGCATCGAACACTGAGTTTGTTTTGAAGTGGCCCTTTAAGCTGTCATCTTACACCACATCTGAATTAAATGCTCATTTCCTTTGGACTTGTGTGGCTGTGGTGAGGTCTGTCCTGTGACCTTGTCTGTTGTCAGTTCTGGCCTGATCCCTTAAGATACCACATCCGTCTACTCCCAGCTGCTTTGAGAACAGGTGACTGATGCATTTTGAGATCTTGCTGTGTGTACTGTATTGTGACTTCGGGGGGCAAATGTGAAAGAGAGAAGTCATATCTAGAAGCATTTCTTAATGAGAAGCAGGCAGAGAAATGACCAGGAGAGGGAAAGACAGCACAGACTCTGTGGAAACTTGATGAAAGGCCAGGACATTCCTGCAGATGACTCTTAAACTCTCAGAACTTTTGACAATCCCTTATGCTTGTTCCTTCACTTTGTGTCATGAGACTGGTGGCCATGACCACGAAGTCATTCAATTCTTCATGTGACATTTGTCATACACTTTCTGTAGGCCAGAGACATGAGGATAACACAGACCTGACTGTCCTCAAGACTCTAGAGGGGTCAGAATAGAGAGGAGAGATGAATACATCCATACCAAAGGCTGAAAACTTGTCTACTACTAGGGGCCCCAGACAACCTTCCCTGGTCTGGCTGTTACATATTTCATAAGCACCCAGACCATCTCTAACCAGGAAAGGTCCAGGGCCAGGACAACAAGGGGCTTGGGCAGAGCGGAACAGTGTGAGGGACTACTGAATATATATAATAATCCTGGCAAGTGCCGACTCTAGCCAGTGGGAGGAAGGGGCTGTTGGGAAAAAGAGGCGGAGCCAGATGACATCTCAAGGCATCTGGGGATGTTCCTATGATGGGTCACAGGTCTGGTTGTCATCAGGGAAGAACCAATGCAGCCACCTCACAGAAAACAGATGCAGAGCCAGTCCAGTGAGAAGGCATAACAGACAGTAAGGATGCCCAGAGCATATGTACAATAGAACCCTGACCACGACCGCTGTGGTCAGTACCCCCACTCTCTCAGGACTGATCACTGACTGCTAGAATCCCTACATTTTTCTCAGATTTCCCATTTGAGACCAATCAGAGAATGTAAAAATCTGTTCACCTAGAGAAGCTCCTAAGTGTCCTTCTGTTTCATCCATTTACCCTTCCTCATGCCATCCACCTCCACTAGGCACAGGGGAATCTTGCCTTCTCTCTTGCTCTTGTTTTTCTGCCAAGTACTGGTAATTGAGTCCAACTCCCTTTCTGTGACCAGCTCTTCAGATTGTCTTTTCTCACTGAGTGCTTCCCGTGTTACTACGGGCTTTGATGAAGGATACACAGAAGCCTGGAGACAGTGCTGACACCCGCTCACAGCTCCACCAGTGTTCTTTCCCAATGGAGTTCAGTGAGCGGTCCCAGCAACTTGACCGAGGGGGGGGTATCTTCCTCCATTCCATATTAGTGGGCACCCTGGTTAGAGATGGTCTGGGTGCTCATGAAATATGTGACCTTCAGACCAGAGAAGGTTGTCTGGGGTCCCTAGTGTTGTGGAAAGGTTGTTGGGTACCAAGTGAACCAATTAGGCAGGGTAAGGCCATGCTCCAGTCCCAAGGCAACAGCCTAGAGACACCCCTAGAAGCTATGCATTGGTCAAGGGGGGATGGGATGCCTTTCTGAGATGGAAGCTGGGTTCCAGGTTAAACGTGTCTCCACGTGGGCATGCTCATTGGTGAGGATGATGTTTATGGTGAGCTGTGTGCACACTTCTAGAAGTTGAGTCCTGGTTCCCACGATTTACACTCTCTTAAAGGGCTGATTTATCATCATTTCTTCTTGCTGGCAACTATCCGAACCACTTGCCTCTTAGTTCTAGCCTCCCTGGCAGATAATTAATGAGCTCTTAATACGGCTTATGGGCACCAGAGGGAATGAAAGCACTATTTGAATACCCTTCCAGGGGATTTTTTTTCTTGTTAAATGAAGAATCCCTTTGTCATGAAAAAAATTATATACATTTGGCAAATGTTGCCCTTTTGAACTTGTAGACTGTTCAAAGGCAGTTCAAGAAGTGTGCTTGAATCTGTTAGAGGTTTAGATATTCAGCGCTTACGAAAAGTATCCAGGGTGGGAACCAGTTATTCTTTTCCTTAGCCAGTCAGAACTTCGTTTCTCCCTCATTCACCCAGAACATGTCAAACACTATGTCAAAAGTATATTCTGTGGGAATGCACTGTGTGCAAGACACACATAGCCACTGTCCTTGTGCTGCTCATGGCCTATTGGCGGAGACAGATAAGAAGCACATAGTTATGCAGATAATGAGTTCACTGCACATTTGATGAATGTTACCAAGGGACCAATGAGGGAGGCTAATGGGGCCTGAGCTAGTTTTGGGGGAGGGAGGGTGGTCAGGGAAATGACAGTTACATTGAGTTCCTAGCATGAGGTAGGATTAACTGGAGCAAGAGACTTCAGGAACAGAATGTGCAAAGAGAGGCTCTTAAGAAAGGTGCTCAGCCTACTCTGGAACAGAGGAAGGGAATGATGCTGGGAAGTTGAAGTCGTGAAGGTGGTGCATTAATAAATTACATTTGTCTCCTGACAAAACTCCTGACAAAAGAATCTAAGGAAGAAGCAGTGTGTCCCACTTGTGCTCTAAGGGTACAGTCTATCATTGGGGTGGGGGTGCAGGAGCATGAGGCAGCTGGTCACATTGTATCTGCAGTCAGATACAGTCCATTATGTTGGGGGGGGGAATGCAGGAGCAAGAGGCAGGTGGTCACACTGTATCTGCAATCAGATACAGTTCATCATGTTATGGGAGGCAGGAGCATGAAGCAGCTGCTCACACTGCACCTACAGTCAGGAAGCAGAGGGAGGTTAGCCCTGAAGCTCAGCTGGCTTTCAATTTTTAAATTTGGTCTGAGACCTGAGCCCATGCCATGGGACCACCCACATTCAGAGTGGGTCTTCCCACCGTAGAAACGCCTCTAGAGTTGAAAAGTCCTCCGAGAGGTTATTTCCATGTTGAGTCTAAATTCAATGAAGCTGACGGTGAGAACTAACCACCATACAGGAAGGTTGAGAAGATGAGCCTGTGAGATGAAGGTGAGTACCAGGTGCTCTAGGCTAAAAGCATCAAGAGCCTGTATTCCAACTGTCTCGTAGGCACAACAAAAGCATTATGGATGAACTTGAATCTTTGCAGTTCCTTGGGAAATCTTGACGATCAGGCAGGGTGGGGATCTTTGTTTAGAGGCTTCAAAAGTCTCCTTGACCCTGCACCAGCCTAAGGTCCTCCAGAGGTCATATTTCCCACACACAGGTGGAAACCATCTCTGCAGAGGATCTTGTCTGAATTTCGTTGGGCCAAGAATCCTACTGGACTCTAGGTAGGATCTGCTGTGTCCTACGAGGAGTGCCAGCTACTGTGACCACTGATGGGACTATTCCAACCCTGGCTTTGACAAACTTGGAGAGTGAGCTGCTCCAGAGCTCCCCACAACCAGACCAGTCAGGGGTGGCTGCTGCCATGGTTTGTTTGGTGACAAGGGAGAAGGCTACATCTTCTTAGGAAGAGGGGCCGAGGGAGCTTTTTGAGTCAGACCTGGTCTCATGGTGCATACAGCCTTGCTCCCAGCTTCTCAGTTTCCCCTTTCTATGTGTCTTGTGTTCTCTGACAAATACCTAAGAAACAACAGCCGAGAGGGAGAGAGGCTGATCTGGGGTCACTGTTTCAGCTATGATCACATAACTCCATTTCTGTGGTCCTGCAGTGAAGCAGAGCAGGACTGTGGAGAGGTGCATGGAGCTTAGAGGCTGGCCCCATTGTGGCCAGAGGAGATCAGAGGAAGGGGCCAGGGACACGAAACACTGTAGCAACCTGCTTTTTCTATGCAACCCTCATCTCCTGAGGTCCCCATTGCCACCCCCACAATGATACCCCAAGTCTCTCACACACCAGCCTGCTTCATCTTCAGATCACAGTGCCCTTGATGATAACGGGGATCCCTGTGGTTGTGTAACCTGAAGCTTGGAATAAAGGTTAAGATACTGGCTGCCAACAAAACCTTTATAGAAAGAATTAAAATTACATCTCTCTGCTAGGCTCACCTACTCAGAATCACTATGGAGGTGCAGGAAGAACTGGTATAATTACTCTAGATACTTTCCTGGGTCCTATACATGCTGTAAGGGCCCTGTGAGGCCAGATGTTCAGCTGGCTTGTGGTGTCAGAGACATGGAGGTTGTCTTGGATGCCTGAAATGGAAGGCTTAAAGAAGGCAGGTGCAAGATTCTGGGTCCGGAGACCAGGAAAGCAGCTTCAGTAGGTGGGACCTGGAGCTAAGAGTTTTGCCCAAAGCCAGACTAGTAGTGTCATATCACTCCAAACGTCTGTGACCTGCACACAGCTGCGAGGCCATTGGCAGCCCTGCTCCTTGGAAACAGGACCATGGCTATGCCCCAGGACCCAGCACGCTCTTATGTGCCAATGTGTTTCGGGAAGGCCTCTGCCTTTAGTTCCTCTCAACGGCTTCCTGCAGCCCATGATTAGGCCAGTTAATGGGTCCCATTAAGCAGCCTGGGCTCAGGCCTTGCTGGGGAGTCTGGAGTCCATAGGACTATTGATGTTGAGAGGTTGTAGTTGTCAGCACTGCCGTTCTTTCTTGGCAGCCCCAAGCTGGGGAGGGCATTGTTGGCAGTCCCAGGGTCCTGTCCATAAGGCAGGTGGAAAACCTCTGAGTGGCTCAAGCAGGATGTGAAGTGGCAAATGCCTGCTGGTACCAGAAATGCCTTTTGGATTCAGTGACAGTCACAGTTGTCAGCATAATGTGTGAGCCAGCAAGGGAGGGGCTAAGGTGGAGTTGGCAGGCAGTAGAGGGTTAACTGTTGATAGCCCTGTGTGCCTGTGAGAAGTGAAGGGGATAGGGATATATCGGCTGGTCTTTGTGACCACTGTTGCAGCGAGAGTGGACACTGACAGGTGGTTTGGGGCTCTGGTTTGTTTCAGGGGCATGAGGTTTGGGACTTAGACTCAGGTGTCACATAATCAGTGTTAAAGAGCTAGGGTGAAGGCAAGATTCTTGAATCCTATACAGGCTGTAGGGGCCCTGTGAGGCCAGATGTCCAGCTGGCTTGTAATGTCAGAGACATGGAGGTTGTCTTGGATGCCTGAGATGGGAGACTCAAAGAAGGCAGGTGCAAGATTCTGGGTCCGGAGACCAGGAAAGCAGCTTCAGTAGGTGGGACCTGGAGCTAAGAGTTTTGCCCAAAGCCAGACTAGTAGTGCCATATCACTCCAACATCTCTTCTGATTCAATAGCTTGTTTTGGTCTCTGGAGTTAGATTCATTTAACAAACTGAAATAAAAAATGGTCTGCCCTAGTGGGAAGATGAATAGGTCACAGACGCTAGTGGGACCAAGGAAGGGTTGAATTGCATTGGGGTGTAATTTGATGGCCCTAGATTTTCCTCTGGAGGGTGATGGGATCTTACAGTGTGCTTAGAGGGTCACCTGAGACCATACACAACTCTGACAGGGAGATGGAGGCAGGACCGTTTGGAGTTCGCAGCCAGTCTGGATGACACAGAGAGACCCTATCACATAAATGAAACAAAACCAAGCCCAACCACAGAAATGTGTCCAACCAATGTCAGTGTTAGCTTCCTAAGATCGTTATAAGAATGAATTAACTTTCTCATTTTTGATGGTCTGATATTCACATTAAAGTGTCAATGGGGGTCCTTCCAGAGGCTCCAAGGGGAAAACTGGTATTTCCCTTCCAGTTTCCAGCAGAGGCTGGAATTGCTTGGTGTCCCACAGCTTGTGACTGAGCCTCTCTGGTCTTGGCATCTTTCTTTGTGTGGTCCCTTCTGTGTCGTTCCCACTTTCCTGTAAGGACACATGCCATTGAATCTATGCCATAGCTAGATTTCCTGGCCCTTAATTATGTTCACAGGATACTTTCCCCAAATGGACTCATGCTTCCAAGTGAAAGATAGTCATGTGTTTTAGGGGCCACCATTTGGCCCATTACAACGACTGCTTGAAAAATGGAGTTGAGGTAGTACCAAGAGCAAAATGGCAGCTTAACCAAGAGATCATGGACTCCGGGGTTGGGATGTACTGGGGTAGGTGTGGATTCCATCTCTTCCTCCCTGTTGACCTGCCACCCTAGACAGGCTATCGGATGCTCAGCCTTGATTCCTTCTTTGGAAACAGAGATGATAACTATTCCTATCCTATAGCATTTCAGGAGGATTAAGTGATTTACTGCTAAAGAGGGCTTGGTGTTATCACTTGACCAGAGTTAGAACTCAGTGCATACTTCAGTCTATATTAAGAGGACAGTGAGTCTTGTACACTTACCTTATGACTAGGGTCTGACCATTTTTTTCCCTGTGAAATGGAGAAGAGTCACATTTGATTTTGGAAAACTGTGGGTCTGGTCAGCTGGCTGCATGGTCAGCCGTGATGGTGTGGGTGGTCAGGAGGAAGGCATGGGTAAGCTAGGGTGCTTGCACTAAACTGGTTGGGGATAGACTCACGTAGGTGTGTATGGTGTGGAGCTGGGCAGCCTGAAGAGCCCCCACCCCCATGCGCTATTAGATTGTGTGCTCAAGCAAGAGCCTGCAGATGGATTTCTTTTTCCTCCAAAAAATCCCTTAGGAGCTAGTGAATGATTGGGCAAAGTCTCTTTACATGATCAAGAATAGTCTTTCTTACTTAAGTCAGCTGATGGCTAACATTAACTGCATCTACAAAATACCTTCACAGCAACATCTAGATTTGCTTAAATCTGGGCCTGGCAACCTGGTGATGTTGATACATTCAGCCACCAACAGGAGTGACCACACCACAGCATAAGGCTGATGCTCCCGGGAGAAGGCAGGCCGTGGAGAAAGCGGCTGCGTGAACAGAGGAAGTGGGTCAGAGCCTCAGAGGACCCTGCCATGCTAGACAAAGCAGAGCTTCCTGTTATTGGGTTGGACCACCAGGTAGGAAGCTCATTGTCTTAGTTAGGGTTTTACTGCTGTGAGCAGACACCATGACCAAGGCAACTCTTATAAGGATAACATTTAATTGGGTCTGACCTACAGGTTCAGAGTTCAGTACAGTATCATCAAGGCAGGAACATGGCAGCATCCAGGCAGGCATGGTGCAGTGGGAACTGAGAGTTCTACATCTTCATCTGAAGGCAGCTAGGAGAAGACTGGCTTCCAGGCAGCTAGATTGAGGGTCTTAAAGCCCACACCCACAAGGCCACACCCAGTCCAACAGGGCCACACCTTCTAATAGTGCCACTCCCTGGACCAAGAATATACAAACTGTAATACTTATCATCTAGCTTAGATGGCAGAACACTTAGCATGCTCTTCTAGCTGCTGAGAGATCCATCTTAGAGAAAATGGAATATTTTGACTAGAGCTGGCCTAGGAGGTATCCTTGATGAAACCTGAGCTTGGAGGATGAAGAGAATCAGGGTTGGGACTCAGACAGGAATTGCCAAGAGTGGTCTCAGATTCCTGCCTGTCACTGTCATTAGATTCTGAGGTGATATTGGTATAACTTTCTGTTCCTGGACACAGAATCCACTCTAGATCAATGGCTTACTCTAGAGAGAATGCTGACATCTAGGGGGAATGCTGACAGTTGACCTCATGTTTGTGTGTGGACAAACCCAGATAGTAAGAAGGGCATATCATCAGCAGAAGAAAACGACCACGTATTGGAACCAAATAAGACAAAATCAAATCCGCTTATCCTCCAATTCTAAAGGATCCTGCTGGCTGTTTGGCACTGGTGACAAGTTGGTAGCTGCTTAGTGATCTGCTTATAGTGTCTTATTTGATCTTCACATCGACCCACTGATGTAGTCATGACAACTCTTCCCATGTATAGAAGAGAGATTGAAGGTCTGAGCGATCAGAAAGCTTTTTTAAGGTTACATGGTTCCTTGTGGCTTCCCTAGGACACGGACCCATGACGGTCTGACTCCAGGACTCGGTCCTGTAGCTGTCTCCCCATTGCAGACCCCAGAGAGGCAAAACTTTGTGAGACATACTGAAGACAGCTTTTTTCACTTTCATGGTGGGGAATCAATGGGCAAACACAGAAAGGACAGCTTGAGGATATTTTGCAGATAAGAGGGAAAGCAGAATGACTCAGTGGCTCTTTGAAATCTGACTCCGTCTGCAGTGGAGAGTGATCTTGCTGTGGGGGGGGAGTAGAATAAAGGAAAAGCAGCCAGGGCCCAGTGTAGGTGTGATGGCAGGCATCAGCACAGTTCACAGAAACAAGCTCCAGAGTCCAGGCTTACAGGACATTCATCTTAGGAATCTGTTGGAACTTTGAAGCATAAAATCTCTGCTGCTGGCTGCTCCGTGGGCTGCAGAGATATTATCTTTGAGCTCCTCACTCTGTCTGCTGTCTGCTCCTCCTTAAGATACTTGTGACCCTCTGAGAGGCCAAGCTGCCTTTTCATACATCCGACAAGAAGCCTTTGGCATCAGACAATAATTCTGGACATAAAGCGTGTGTGTGTGTGTGTGTGTGTGTGTGTGTGTATGTGTGTGTGTATGTTGTATGTATGTGTGTATGTATATGTGTGTGTATGTGTATGTGTGTGTATATATGTGTGTGTATATGTGTGTGTGTATGTGTGTGTATGTGTGTATGTGTGTGTGTGTCTGTATGTGTGTGTGTCTGTGTGTGTATATGTGTGTGTGTATGTGTGTGTGTGTATGTGTGTGTATGTGTATGTGTATGGTGTATACTTTCTTAATAAGCTTCATATTGGATTGCCCTCCTTTAAATTCTCTGTCCTCTGACGACAACCACTAAAAGAACCACACACAGCAAATGTGGCGTGGCACACCTGGCAAGCTCAAGCAGACAGCCATCACTCCCATGTCAGGTAAAGCGGGTTAGTGCTGCTGATTCTGGCTTAAGCTTCCTAGCACATCTAGGGTGACATGAGCATCTATGACTAGTGTAGTCTGGGTTAATCAGAAGACATGGGAAGGACAGGGCTGGCCACTGACATCTGATCCCAGCACAGAGCCTGGTCCACTGTGATGGCCGAGATACAGGATCACGGCAGAAACGAAAGGCTTGTGAGGCCTGAGCTTGGAATCAACACACTACACTTCTGTCACATTCTTTTGGCCAACGCAAGTCACAGTTCATCCCGGAGCTAAGAGGCTGGGAGGCACAAACTGAGTCTTCAGTGCCAAGGGTGTTATTGATTTCCTACCAGTGCCTGTTTGCTGAGGGTGGCTCTATGGGACACAGAGATGTCTGTTTTGAAACTTCCCTTCCCCTCTGTCTGGTCTTTGCTGTGACATTTGGGATTATGAGGGTTGATAATCCTGTCCTTATACTTGGATGTTTTCCGATTCAGTGAGGACATTATCAATACTAGACTATCTACTGGTCTTGAATATAAAGCTTTGGTGAATGCATGAATTTCTGACGTGGAGTGTGTGTCCCTTCACTAGATCCAAGGCATTCATATAGAGGTCCCAAGACAATCTTGGGTTTCAGTCCTTACCTTAGTTTGAGTACACCATGACCATGGCAACTCTTATAAAGGACGACATGTAACTGAAGCTGGCTTATAATTCTGAGGTTTAGTTCCATTAGCAACATGGAGGGAAGCATTGCAGTGTGCAGGCTGCTGTGCTGGAGAAGGAGCTGAGAGTGCTCTATCTTGATCCGCAGGCAGCAGAAGGAGACTGTTTGTCACACTGGGTGTAGCTTGAGCATAGAAGACCTCAAAGCCCATCTCGACAGTGACGCATTTCCTCCAACAAGGCCACACAAATTCCAGCAAAGCTACACCTCCTAATAGTGCCACCCCCTACGGCCAAGCATTCAAATACATGAATCTTTGGGGGCCATTCCCATTCAAACCTCCACTGTCCTTTTCTTTCACCTTGCTTGAGTCAGGGTCTCTTTCCCTCGCTACTGTATGTGCCAGAAAAGCTAGCTTGGGAGATTTTGGGCTTTTCTTTGTCTCTGCTCTCATTACACAGTGGGATCACTGGAATCACAAACACACCATCCTGTCTGGCTTCATGTGGGTGCTGGGGATTTGTGCTCACAGTCCTCACGCTTGCATGGCAAGAACTTTAGCCACTGAGCCACCTTGCCAGCCCTCTGGTGTGTTCTTGATGCACGCCGTACATGCCTTTTATACTAGATGGCGTTCCTTCATGTCTCTTTGGCTGACAGGAGCGAATCGTTCTCTATAGTAAAGTGTAAAATTCCTCTGAGATTTGCGCTGGCAAATATCCAGCTCAGCAGTTGCTGCTCATTGTCTCATTTCTCCTACAACTGCAAGGGAAAAGAGAGAAAGTCTTTGGCACTTGTGAGTGGAGTTGAGAAGGTAAGAGTGAGCTGGGGGAGATGCAGCTGAGTCACTCAGTCAACTCTCGTGTTTCCCCCAAAGACAGACCTGGAGAATCACATCACCGGCTCCGCCATGTTGTAGTCGTCTGATTGAAATACAACTGTCAGCGATCTTCATTTGAACTCCATAAGGATAGCAGCCCCATCTGCTTTCCCCCTCTATGCCAGATTCCTTACTCAGAGACACGTAATAGGCATTCTGTAAACATTCGTTGGGAAAAAAAGAGAGGAAGTAGCTAGGGACTGGCTACACAGATTTCAAAGTTTCTGAAAGAGCAAGGAGGTTGTTTTAAAACTTCCAGAGAAAGCGTCTGTCATTAGTGAACGGTGCAATCCCAGACTGAATTACCGGTGTCTGGAGAAGTGGAAAAGGATGTACAGATTGCCAGGAGACTGAACGAGTTTACCAGGAGCTGGTCCTGTTAAAGCAGCTCTTAAGTCTTCTGTGACTGGATTACTGTACTCTTGTAACAGCCTGGAGGCACTGTACACTTGGCTCCCAGCAAGACATCTCTCTGACAAGATGTTTTATGGTCAACAGATGAATTTCTAGCCAGACACTTAATTATCAGGGAAGTTTCTCTAGAATGTCAGGCTTAAGGGAGAGGAAGGGAATTCTCTTTGCCAGAACACCCTGGGACACTGGTTTCTCTTTTCTCTTGTTACTATGTATCAGTGACAAGCAGGCAGTTCTATCAGGCAAGTCTGTTGTAATCGCACATATGTTGAAGCTAGGTGGAAGGAACCCCTCATGCTGGGCATTCGAGCTGAGATTTCACTTCAGGTGGACAAATCAAAATGGCAGGCTGAAACAAAAGGACAAAGGTGAACAGGAAGAAATTTGCAGCCCAGGATGGACACTGAGAAGCCATTTGCAGAAGTAAGGGATTGCAGGGCCCTCGCTGAACAACACAGAGCCAATTAGGGCCAATTCGGTGATATGTCGAATTATAAAGCTCTAAGTCTGAGCCGAGGTAACAGAAGCCCACTGTTAAGATCAGGGGAGACCCTCGTCCTTCGACTTCTGACTTTATCAGTCCTCAGCTACATATTGTATCTGAGTATATGTATCAGAGTCTGAGGCAGGCGCTTTCCTAGTTAGATAAACTGGGCTGAGGCAAAAAATGTTCTCTATCTTGCCACACAGAAGGATCATGCACCAGGTGCTAGACAAATGTTAGGGTCTCAAGGTGGCCCACAACCTAACTTATAGCTAATTTCTAACCCCAAGCATCTTACAGGGGTTGGTGGATTTGGTTTGTTTTTTCTTCCTCAGCAATCCTTTTAAATTAAACTAAACTAAACTTATTTATTTAGAAACAGGGTCTCATTGTATAGTCCTTGCTGGCCTGGACTTCACTATGTAGACCAGGCTGGCTTCTAGCCCATGGAGATCTGCCTGACTCTACCCTCTGACTTCTGAGATGTAAAGCATGTACTACCACAGCCAGCAGGCAGTGTTCTTTTGGTGTCTTTTTGGACATCATCATGGGTCTGCCTGCTCCTGTTTATCTTTTGCCTCTTTTTCCAATGAGTGATGACATTATGCTCTTCCACTGCAAAGCATCTACCATGTTTCTGTGGAAAATGACAGCAGGGGATATCTCAAAATTTTATCATCTGTCTGATAGTTAGTCTTAGAGTCCTTCCCCTGGTGTTCATTGATCAGATGAAACTGGTTGACTTGGCTTAAGTCATTTGGTTACTCTTGATGGGCTACTTGGTTATGGTGCCCATTGCTCTATGTGCATATTGTGTGTGCATGAGTGTTTGCGTGTGTGCGTGTGTGTGTGTGTGTGTGTGTGTGTGTGTGTGTGTTAGGGGAGCTATCTATGCAAAGCAAATTTAGTGCCACATAAACACCATGGAATCTATTTTCCACAGGAAAGAACAGGCAGGAGACATATGCTGGAAACTACCAAGGATACAAATAATAGATATTTATTAATTCCACTTTTTCTGAAAAAAAAAAAAATGCAGGACAATGGGAAGAATAAAGGACAAAGGAGAAGATGTCCAAAGGGCTCCCTCCTCACCAGCTACTCTGATCAGTCCCAAATTATGAGAGAAGACTGGGTACAATTCCTTTTGATTGATTTTATTTTACCTTATTTTTTAGTTTTTTTTAGCATATGTTCATTTATTTTGCCTGCATGTATCAGTGTACATGAGCATGTCACACATGAGATAGAGGAAAACTTACAGGAGCAGGTTCTCTCCTTCCACCATGTAGGTTCTTGGGATCAAACTCAGGTTGTTGGGTTCATCAGAAAGTACCTCTACCCACTGAGCCATCTTACTGGCCCATTGTAGATGATTAGTTTAAGATTTTTAGAGACAGGAGTACTTTGGTTTCAGGCTGATATTTACTTCTGCCTTGTCTTCCTGCTTGAGTCTGGGGTGTATGCTCTCTGTCTCTCTTTCTCTGTTGCTTCAGCATATGAAAGAATGTCTTGGAGACATTCTTGGACATGTCTTGGACATGTCTTGGAACCTCAGGTCCTCAGGCAAAGAGCTTAATGCAGAATCCCTGTGGCCTGGAATTAAGTCTGTTCTGCAGAGGGGGGAGAGGAGGATGGGAAGAGATGGAATTATTGCAGCTCAGTTTGTTTCCATGCTCTGTGGTCCCCAGGTTCATTGTGGAGACGCTCTCAGTGCAGGGAAATGGGAACCTGCAACCCATCTCTGTCACATGGTTCATATGCTCCCAGTTAACAGAGGGGAAGATGAATTTCTGACTCTAGAGAGTCGCACGCACAGACTACTTTGCACGCCTGGATCCCGGAGGCCGTCCCAGAATGGCACATCCTCTCCTCTTGATTACCTGAGCTGATGAGGGAACACTGGTGTATGTGCCCAACTAAGTCATTAATCTTAGTGTCACCTGCTGGGCTGTGGACTTCACTCTAGGGCTGAAAGTTGTTTTGCAGAAAATTTTCAATCCTAATGATGTTTCCCGTGACTGATATTAGAACGGGTGAGTTCTGTGAAGGCTGGCAAGCCAGCCAGCCTGTGGTCGGAAGTTATTTGATATCAGAAAATTGGCCTTCAATGAAAAGGTCACCTCAGATTAGACACAAAATAAGTGAACCTGTGGAGATGTGTGGTGATCATTCCTGCTCAAGCTTAGGTCCACAGATGCTGTCGTTTTATATGTATTTTTTCCTGCTTTGAAAACCTATATACCACTTTCCTTTCTATTTATGAATGTTAAGAGTAGAAATCAACCATGGCCTCTTATAAACCCTGAGAACCCATTACGCTCCATTTCCCTAGCCCTGGGGAGAAAGATAAAGGGCCAGATACCTTAATATCCTTCCCTTTGTAGAGAGTTCTTATCATAGATATTGAGATAGTTTGTATCTGCTCGGCCCAGGGAGTGGCACTATTTAGAGATGAGGCCTTGTTGGAGTGGGCGTGGCCTCGTTGGAGTGGGTGTGGCCTTGTTGGAGGGGCATGACCTTGTTGAAGTGGGCGTGGCCTCGTTGGAGTGGGCATGACCTTGTTGAAGTGGGCGTGGCCTCGTTGGAGTGGGAGAGGCCTTGCTGGAGTGGGCGTGGCCTTGTTGGAGTAGGTGTGTCACCGTGGGTGTGGGCTTTAGTACTGTAGTCCTAGGTGCCTGGAAATCAGTCTTCCATTAGTGGCCTTCAGATGAAGCTGTAGAACTCTCAGCTCCTGCTGCACCATGCCTGCCTGGATGCTGCCCTGCTCCCTCCTTGATGATAATGGAATGACCCTCTGAACCTGTAAGTCAGTCCCAATTAAATGTTGTCCTTATGAGAGTTGCCTTGGTCATGGTGTCTGTTCACAGCATGGTATGTTTTATTACCCATAACCTCATGAGGTAGGTATTATTCTTATACATGCAGAAACAAAAGAAACTTGTTTTCCTAAGACTTCCAGGTCACATGGGGTATTCAGATGTATGTGATGGAAACCAACTCTGAGTGCTTTGAGAAGCTCATTTCATCAAAGTGGTACTGGGCAGTTCACAAGACCGTAGAGAGGGTTAGAGACACAGGAGACACGGGCCTAGGGGCTGCACAGATGGACATAGTAGCAACTGAGACTCCATTTCTTCTCATGAAGGTCCAAACCCTGAGAGGGCGTCTTCCCAAGAGTGATTTAGGGTCCTGTTGATCTCAGTGGGGTTCAGGCTGCCTAAAAACATACAAGTCTGAACAGCCTTTGTCTTTAAAGGAAAATATATTTGCAAGGGACAAATTGGTTCCAAACTCTGGTTTTGAACTATAAAAGAAGTTTAAAGTTAGACTGCAGTGAATCAATGGAGCTGACACCCAAGGAAATATAATCACCCAAGGAAAACATGGTCCAGTAATGTGGCAGTGACGGCTAGGAGAGTTTGGGGTTTTTGATAGTGTGGACCACGGCAGGATGTCTTATGGAAACAAATCCACCTGAATCATCTTCTGAATGCCTTTACCTTATTTCTAGCCACACAGGCAATGTGTAGAAATGGGTTTCCAAAGATTAAATCTTGCAAATAAACCTCAGGCTCTGAGGTTGGGGGAGTTCCTCCTTTTAAGAAACCCCCACTCCTGAGCTTGGTGTAGCTTCTTTCAAACTGAGAAAATCTATTTGTAACCCATAGGTTCAGATCATTGAAACATATAAACGTATTCTGTGCATTTCCTTCAGCAGTGTGCCTCAAAGACTGTACATGGGGACACACCAATCTATTTCATGGGTTCATGTACCGTAGAGTGCTTCATTATGTGACCACATATAACAGCTTGCCATGACAATTTCCTACTGATAGACATAGCTGTCCCTTGCCTTTGCAAATGGTATTCACGCTAACATACACCATCGTAAATCTAAGTCCTCTGAGCCTGTCTCAGGGGCACCATGAAGAACTGCTTCCTCATGGGGGATACATGTATAAGCTTTAATGGTATTGACAAATTACCCCCAACAGTGATGGTACCAAATTATATTCTCACGTGTAGTTTTGAGAGTAGTCATTTCTCCCTGCCAATACTAGCACATGTCTAATGAGCAGGCAAGGTACTACTCTGTTGCATGTCCCCAACCACTGGTGAGGATGAACATGCTTAAGTGCACTCCTTGGCCCTCCATAACTTTCTTCTGATTCTCCCTAAGCCAATAAATATCCTCTTATTTTTTTAATTTTGGACGTCCTGAGATTAGGGAAGGTTTGTCTGTCTTGTCCCTGGCTGTCTCTATTGTAGTTGTGAAATACTTGTGTGTGGTGGTCCAAATAAAAATGGCCCCCATAGGCCCACAGGGAGTGGCACTGTTAGAGGTGTGGCCTTGTTGGAGTAGGTGTGCCTTGTTGGAGGAAGTGTGTCACTGGGGGCGGGCTTTGAGGCTTTAGAAGCACTAGCCAGACCAAGTGTCAATCTCTCTTCCTGCTGGCTGCAGATCTGGATGGAGAGCTCTCAGCTACTTTTCCAGCACCATGTCTGCCTGGATGCCCTCATGCGTCCCACCATGATGATAATGGGCTAAACCTCTGAACTGTAAGCCACCCTCCCCAATTAAATTTTTCCTTTGTAAGATTTGCCATGGTCACAGTATCTCTTCCCAAAAACCCTAGCTAAGATACCACATAACCAATGTTGGAATGATTTGATCCAGTCACCTCTCTCCTGAGTGGCATTATCCTGGTTTCAAAATGTGATCAAGACATGGTATGAAATCTTTTCAGAGTTGAGCCTTGGTGCACAGCTTTAGGCTCTTCAGATAAAGATCAGATGGTAGTTACTTCGCTAAGAGGAGTTTGTTCTAGAAACAAGGACAGAAACTTCCAGATGCCTTAGCTCTGCCCCACCCCCACCCCTCCCAGCCCCTGCAGTGCTCTAGCAGTGAAGGGCTAAGACAGTCCTGCAGGGTGGCTATTCTCACCCTACCCTTTGTCAGACTGAGACCAGACATTGCATTCAATAAAACCTCTGCCCTTCTGTGTGCTTTGTTTTGAGAGGTAATTACTAATAAACATTGCAAAACCAAAAGATTTCAATTGTCTTTCTGGCATTCCTTGACAAATGGTGGACCCAGTGACACCTCTTTAGAAGAGGCCGCTATTTTTAGGTCACCTAACTACTTGGTTCCTAGTGACATCTGAACTTGTATCTTCTGGTTGACAGTGCAACTGTAGATAAAAGCAAGTCTGTCTGAGAAGGAAAGGCAGCCCAGCCCAGCACAGTGCACAATGGCATACCAAATTTGCCATGGGGAGATGTGATGGTTTGTATATACTCGGCCCAGGGAGTGGCCTATTAGGAGGTGTGGCCTTGTTGGAGTAGGTGTGTCACTGTGGGTGTGGGCTTTAAGACCCTCATCCTAGCTGCCTCGAAGCCAGTCTTCCACTAGCAGCCTTCAGATGAAGCTGTAGAACTCTCAGCTCCTCCTACACCATGCCTGCCTGGATGCTGCCATGTTCCTACCTTGGTGATAATGGACTGAACCTCTGAACCTGTAAGCCAGCCCCAATTAAATGCTGTCCTTATGAGAGTTGCCTTGGTCATGGTGTCTGTTCACAGCAGTAAAACCCTAACTAAAACAGGGAAGGTACTAGAATCCTGAGGAAGGGAAGGCTAGGGTTGTTGTAACAACTATTTTATAAGTCAACTGAGCTCCAAAGGACAGAAAGCTGTATGAGTGAGGTGGTAGATAGGTACAGGAGGGCAGAAGGTAATACTGAGGAAGTACAAAGTTCACACCTTCCCCCATCCCAATTCGAAAAGATTTAGAGCGATCCCCATTTTTTTGGATGTTCTTGAAATGAATTGTGGAGGTGCAAATCTTTGCGTTCTCCCTCTTCTCTAGAGATAGGCTCAGCACTCTAGCACACACTTGAACAATCTTTTGGCACCCCAGATGGTGAGAATGACTCGTATGGGGGGATATTGGGAGGTAGTGTCAGATATGTGACTTGGATGTAGGCTCAAGAAGATCCTAGCTTCCAAATAAATGATTCTTGATCCTGTAGGTGATGCTGAGTTTCACATGCAAGGTAATTCATCATATACACGGGAGGTCAGAACACCTGCTATCTACAGTATGAGTGTTATGTGTCTCAAAGTATCCTATTTAAAAACAATATTGTAATTAGGTGCTAGAGAGATGGCTCAGTCATTAAGAGTACTCACTCACTGATCTTGCAGAGGACCCATGTTCAGTTTCTATCACTACCATCTGTAACTAGTTCCAGGGGACCCAATGACCTCATCTGTCTTCTGCAGGTACTAGACATGCACACGAAGCACATTCATACATGAAGGCAAAATACTCATACACATGAAATGAACTTTTAAAACTTGAAATTAATTTTGCATAATCAAGGGTTAAACATTTTAAACCTCACACCTAAGTGTTATTGTGTACATCCCAAATGCTGTGCATCCATCACATTTATTGAGTTCTAAGATATTTGTACCATTAGAAAGGAAATCTGATACCCACTAAGCAGTCACTTCCCATAGGCTGAATCCTCCAACCTGACTATCCTGTTTTCTGCTGATTGATGTATCAATTCTGGATTCATCATATAAATAGAATCCTTTACCATGTGGTCTTTTGAGTTTGCCTTTCTCACTTCTCATGTTCTCAAGTCAAGTTTCATTCATATATAACATGTCCATATAGTATTCCTTTATAATCAGGGATCAATCTTTATTGTATGAACAGATCATAATTTCTTATCTATTCATCAGTTAATGGACATGTTCCCTGTATAGATCTCTGGGTTACTGTAAATTATACAGCTGTGAGCAATTCTATTCAAGTATCTGAATACTTGTTTTTAATTCTTTGGGTGTATGCCTAGGAATGAAATTGCTGGTTTGTGTGGTAATATAAGTTTAATTTTCTTTCTGATAAAGGTCTTGTGTAGCCCAGGCTTGCTTCTAACTCACTATATAGTTGAAAATAACCTTGAACTGCTGGCTATTTTGCTTCTGCCTCCTGAGTGCTGGGATTACAGATGGGCACCATGATGCCCAGAAAGAACTGTTATTACCCGAGCCACATTCCACCTATTTAATATTTTAAGCTCAAGCTTAGCTTTATCTGTGTCTCTCTTTACTCACCAATTCAGTAAGGAACAATTAAAATTACCTGTTAAAGATAAGAGATTTTCAGGTAAGAAAACCAAGGTCCCTAAAGTTAAATAGGTCTTGTAAGGTCTTGGAGCTAATAAGTCACAAGTTGAGATTTAAACCAAGGACCTTTAACCACTGTATTGCTCCATCTTTATATAGAGCCTGGGGAGGGGATGTCATCTTCCAGTGTAGCGAGGAATAAGTAATTTAGCTTCCCTGTTCAAAAAGCTACTCATAGAAAGAGAAGTTATCTTGCTGCAAGAATACTACCTGGCCTGCAAGGCTATGAAGCCACCTATTGTCTGTCAGTGGGGCTCGGGGAAGCTGGCACCAACTCTGGAGGTGATTTTCCTCTACCTTTCCAGTAGGCATCACTGCCAACTACAAGGAGCATCTATACACACTTTCCCAGCCTTAGTGGCCACTCCTTCAGTCTTTCACTGCCTCTGAGCCCTATGACCCAGGGTGCTGGTGGTTTCAATTGTGGATGGGCTTTTAAGAAGCACGTCTAAGCAGGCAACTGTGTAGACATCCGTGTTTTCATTTCATATGTTTTCTACTCCTTGTCATGGAGGACCCATTATGGATAGTGTTCATTAGGATTAATACCCAGGGACTGGGGAAATGGGGACCTGATCACAGATAACCACAAGGTGGCCTAGGAGTAAGGAGCAAGGCATCTGTGTGTCACAGCAGAGACCTGGCAACTTGGAAAGTGGCATTGTCTTATGACTATGATCTTTGGAACTGCCAGCATCGCTGTTTATGTGCTGCCCCAGAGAGGTTCTGAAAAGCCTCACTTAACTCAGATGCTCCTGTCTCACTCCAAGGTGGCTTCTGTTTTCCAAGGGGAAAGGCCACTCCAGACATCTGAGTATGCTAGTAGTAGCTGTCTACCAAAGTATGATAGCTTTTGCAATGAAATAGAGCACATCCAAATAAGATTTTAAAATTCCTTTGCTAGCTGTTGTCTCAGACATAAAAGCTCCCGGGATGTCCCTTGATTTCCTCTCCTGTTTGGATGTCTCCCATTTGCACTCAGCATTAAGCTGGCAGGCTTACACACACCTCTTTGGACCCATCTGCTGGATCTCTTGCCTTGGTTCCTCACTTGTTTTGGCCAATGGGAAACATTAATAGAGACAAGAGGGAAGGGGGAGGTGGCATTGAGTGCCCTTAAATTCTTGGTTCACTTCATCATGGGGCGCAGTTGCATGCTGCTGAATCCCTTCCTGGTGTGTTCGGTCTCTGCAAGAGCAAACTTACCAGTGCTGTAAATCTGGCTGAGTTCCAGTGATGCTCCCTGGTGTGTCCCTTCCATTTGGAATCATAGATATTAACCTCTTAGCTGATCCCTTGCACCCCTCCCCAAGCATGCCCATGTCACTGTGAAGACTTTTTGTGTGGCTTCCTTGTCATTGAGATAGAATACTTGACAGAAGCACCTTAAGGGAGGGAGGAATGATTTTCGGCTCCTGGCTTGAAGGAAGCTTGTGGCATGGCTTCCTCATAGTTTGGTAGACTAGGAAAAGGAGACCTTGGGGCAGAACCAGAAATAAATACCATTATCAAGGTCCCCTACCAGCTGTACACATCTACTAGTTACATCATAGCTCTAAAGGTTTCCAGATCACTCAAACAAAGCCACTATCTGGGAGCCAAGTGTTCCAGTGCAGGAGCCTATGGAAGGCGGATCTGGGGTGGGTGGGCATTGCACATTCAAATCCCTAAAGTGGGTTGTTTTTACCCACTTTCAGTTTCAAACACCATATGTGTCCAGCCTGATCCTAACTAGCACAGTCTTACAATTCCTCTTGCCCCACGGCAGGTTAGCTATGAGATCACAGAATGGGGTATGAGTCTCGGTCTAAACAGAACACAGGGCAACTAAACATAAAGTGTGCTACCATCATCCTGCCCCTGATAGGACCAGAGACCAGGGAACCTGAAGGCTGAGGTGGAAAAGAGACCATAGGCAAGTGGAAAGGAAGTTGCCAATGACTTGGTACCTCAAGTAAAAGGAGGGAAGGAGAGAAGGAGGAGGGAGGGAGGGAGGGAGGGGAAGAGGGAGGGGGAGAGAAAGAGGGAAGGAGAGAGGGAGACAGAGAGAGAACCAGATACTCATTGCCACTTGAAGGATACCTAGTGAGTCAAGCAGTGACTTCCATCCGTGCACATTGAATCCACTTTCTTAGCTCTCCTTAGACACCAGAGTTACCTGTCCCCTCCATTCCTGTACCTTGAGGGGCAGCACCATCCATGTGCACCTGACTTGTATCCATCTCCACCCTTTTCCTTCAGGAGTTGGGGGTTCTTGGAGGGACCCCACCAGTTTCCTACTTCGATCGTTCCCACTCAATAGTCCCCTTCCCATTTTCCCCACCATGATAGTTCTTAGTCTCTGTTCTTCCTTCAGATAAGCAGAGTAGCCTGGGCACCTTTCCCACTCTGATGAAAATGCTTGTGGGTCCGCAGAGCTGTCTTCTACTATTATCCTTCTGCTGGACATGAAACGTGGCCAGATAAGTGGTAATGTTTGTACCACTTATCTATGCACCTGTGCAAGAATTTAGCTCAGATAGTGTGCTTGGTGGAGGGACCACTACGATTCTCGTCATTTCAGAGATCTCTTGACGAACTGAGATCTTAAAAAAGTCAGTACTTGTACTTTGGTAATGGGAAAAGAAGCCGTCCTATAAGGAATTCTATAGATGTAGATTTATTAGGTGAAACCATAGACCTCTAGGTATGGACCCTTCTTGTACGTCACATAAGACACTTGAGCACTAAGTGCATAGGGGTAATAGAATATTTTCTCCATGGTCTCCTAAGTAGCCTTAGAAACAAGTAAACATTGTATATACATACAACTGTGTCTACCTGTTTTTCATGGGGTATGTTGGTGGTCCCTAAGGCCACTCTGTTGCAGGAAATATTAAAAAGATGGAATGTATGACACGTGTTCCCGTGCTAAGCCCTGGTTCTTTCAGCCCCCGTGGGCTGGCCAGCCATGCACTGGCGGGCAATGGCCGACCTGCTTTCTTCTCATGGAGCTGAACTCCACGATCTCTCCACCCAGCTCGTTAGGTTCCCACTGGCAGGTCGCTACCACACCAGCCCCGTGCTTCAATACCCCCATGGCCTCTGTGGTGCACATCAGGCAAACCCATGCTTTGCCGCTGTACCTTTCTCTCTGGAACCCAGAGGAGCCGCCGAGTAAAAGAAAACACAGCACAAACTTAGCTCAGAAACAATGATAACTCAATTTCTGGGCACATCAACTAAAAAGTAATCTAGTAAACCTTATCAAAGTCTGATTCCTCTGGTGGCGAATCCTTGTGGATCTGCCATGATACCAGGAGACTCTAGTAGCTACATCTTACCTACTACATGCTGTCCCCGTTCCAAATGGACGCCCTCTCTCTCCTGCTTCTCTCTTCTCCTCTCCAACCCAGAAGTCTCTCCTCTGCGCCCAGTGATTGGCTCCTTTATTCATTAGGGGATTGGTTTACAAGTCACAGGTGTAACTCACTCCTTGTCTGAAGCCCCTCATAGGAAGGCAGAATTAGCAGACTACAAACAGCCCAGGGCTATCCTCAACACCACTCCAAGTTTTAGAGGTTTACTAGAAGGATCTATGGATTCATAGAGTGTTATATCCACAGTCATGGTAGATTGTAGTGGAGGGATTATAGAAAAATCAGCCCAGGCAAAACATGTGGGCTAGGTCTGGAGGAAGCTAAGAAACTTGAAGTTCACTCTTTTTTTTTTGAATCTTCTCGCTGTAAAGTCACACAGGACACTTCTAATTCTTTCAGCAGTGAGTTTGTGACAACATGTGTGTAAAATGCTGTCTACCAGGAAGCTCAGCAGACCCCGAGAGTCTAGGACTTTCACTGTGCACGGCAACTCCAGAGCTCTGTAAGGAAAGCAGGTGGTTTGCATGAACTTCTATGCGTAGGAGTTTGGTGCAGGTGATCTCAACTTACAGATTCCAACCAAGAGCGGACCTTGCAAGTGGTTATCTCTCCACTCCTTGGCCAAGCCAAGCTGGCCTTTCTAAGGCAGTGACTCCTTGGGTCTGCACTTGGTTCATGATCACACTCAGTGTTACACTGACTACCTTTGGTTGAATAAGGCAGTTATGTAGTCCCCTAGCGAGGGTGTTCTCCTGCCCCTTAGGCCCCACAAAAGCTTGAGGCTCCATAACGCTGTGGCTTGTACTTTTTATCCAGGCTCCTTAGTTTTTAGTTCTCAAGTGCTGCTAGCTGTGGCTTCAAGTGAGTGGCTGCCTGGACTCTTCTCATTTGCATTCCTACTCCATAAAAGACTTGTATCTCAGGTTTTTAAGTATTAAAATCTAGCTCACAGAAGGGTTTCTCACTCAATAAACTATCTTTATATTTTGCTCCCTGACTCCGTACTCTGACTGACCACCCTTTGATCCACTTCTAGTTCTTACCCATCCTTATTAGCCAGCATCCTGAGCCCTGGTTTTTCCAGCAGGCACACTATTTGCCTGGCCAGGTCACTTGGCTTCGGTTCAGTCCTGAGAGCAGCATAAAGATGGGACACTGTTTGGTTAGACGCCTACCTCATTAGAGACTTTAATTATTCTTCAAGCAGTAGTTGAGGAATTTTGGTCAACTATAGTAGGCTCGGGAGGCCATTGGATCTCGGGGCCAGAGGGCTCAGGGGCTCTTAGGGTTGAAAGGATTCACGAGCACCTTTCCATGTGAGTCTTAGAGTTCCACTTTCGGCCCTGTGGAGGACATGTGCCCAGCCGGAGAGGTTCTGCCACTCTGACGGTAGGTTAACTCCGCCTTCATGCTCAAGATCACAGCTTTTTCAGATGCTGCCCAGGAGGCTCCCCACACAATTTGCTCTAAATTGTTGAACAAGTGCCCTGCGAATGTCTTTTTATTTCTCTCTTCAAAGCATTCATAGTGTTCAGCAGAAGCCTCTCAATTTCGTAGTCCCCAGAATTTAGTGTCACTTCCTTCCAGCCCCATTGATGTTCCACAAGCCAGTGCATCCTCTTCCCTCACAGCCATTCTGAGTCCCCGTCGTTAGAAACCCAAGTAATTGTGCTATGCACAGATGCCAGGCATGGGTGATACCCCATCGCTTCTTGTGATTCGGCTTTTCAGGACCATGCTTGCACTAACTATCAGTGCTTGCACTATTAGATCAGTGTGGCAGGCAGAATATTACTACAGCCCCCAAGTCATCTTCCACATCTGAATTTCTGGAACAAGGAATAGGTTGTCTCGCCTGGTAAAGATTATGATAAAGTAGATGATAGCATGTGAAGGATCTTGTTGTGGAGATTATCCTGTGTTATCACGCCAGGTTTGATATCATCACATTTAATATCATCATTTTGTGAGGGTCTGTATTCGAGAGACTTATGTAATGGTGGGTCCAGAGGTCTGGACACTCTGGAACTGAAGACCAAAGAGGGCAGACTGTTTGCTGAGTTAAAAAGTCATGCTTCAAAGGTGCTCTGTCTTGAGCCTTGGGGGACTGGCCTTCGGTTCCAGCTTTAAGAAGCCACTGGCTGTCCCTGAGTTGATAATGGGAGGTCAAGGGATAGAATACATGCTCCTCTGTGACCCAGCGGAGTGCGATGCTTTAAAAGCATCTGTTGACAACAACAGCAACTCTTGCAGCAGCTGGGGAATGAGGGTGAAGACTCCAATCAAGCCGACCTGTTCTAGCATCCTTGGTCAGGTACACCCCTACAGAGATCATCTTGATTTGCCCAACTAGATAAAAGAACTGTTTAAGCCACTGTGGCTCTTCTCCCCCCTCCCCAACCCCCATTGTGTTGACTTCCAATTACAGGCCCAGTCTCACTTGCATCAAAACAACTGGGTGAATCCAGCTGCCTGGAAAACCAGTGACCTGGTGGTTTTGCAAAATGCAGCTGCGTTCCTGAGTTGCTCACCTTTGCTTTGGTTTGGTTAGGCAACCTTGGCTGGTGGTCTGGCAGTAAGCCTCAGCCTACTGACAGGATCCCATTGGAGCTGGAGACTTGCCTGGGGGACTTTACCCTGCTGTCCTGCTCTGGGGCTTCCAAGTAGGTAGCTGTGGTCTGTGAATATTAATCTCTTATTTGTCCCCTGATTTGACCAGTCTGGGAAGTGGGAGACCAGCAGCCATCGCTGGAGAAGGGTGTGTCTTCACATTATTTCACCCGGTGCCATGGTGGCACAATGAATGCATGCTAACCGACAGAACACGGGCTTCTTCACTGATACACATCTGGCCCAGATCTGTAATTTGATACAAAAGCATCACACAAATTGAAATTAAAATGCATTTTCAAGGCTTCCTCCCTTCAAAGCAGTTCGCACCAGCAGGATTCTCCCTTTCATGGGTTTGCTATAGAAACTGGGAGCCGATCCGCTTTGAGGTTTGCTGTGGATGGATTTAACAGTTCCCCCTGCTTGCCAACTGCAGGTAAGAAAATGAAATAAAATGAAAAGCAATTGGCGGAGTAATTACCCTCTCCAAGATGACTTTTTGCTGTAGAGTGGCCCGCTGAATCTGTAAAAGGTCTGTTTCCTCCCGTTCCTGTTTTCCCTCGGGTATCATGGCCACATTAACCAAGGCCAGGGAGTTCATATTTGGGCTCAGGAAAGTTGTGTTTGTTTCTTCAAGACAGCATATTTTTAATATGTATTAAATATTTGTCAATATTATTAATATTTATTAACATAAATTATTTGACATTTACTAAGATATGTCTATATACTTTTAATTGTTCTGCCCCTCATTTAATTGCTCTCCTAGAGGCTGCCTCAATGGACAATGTCCCCTACACTGGATGGCAGAGTCTGTTTCCTCACACCTTCATACACAAGTGTGTCAGGAAACCAGAAATTAGAATTTTCTGCGTGAGAACCGAAATCGGGCATTTTGTCACGATTTGGATTCATAGTGAGGACAGTCTGGTGCCTTTTCTCCTCCTCCTCCTCCTCCTCCTCCTCCTCCTCCTCCTCCTCCCTCCTCCCTCCTCCTCCTCCCTCCTCCTCCTCCTCCGTCCTCCTCCCTCCTCCTTCTCCCTCCTCCTCCTCCCTCCTCCTCCCTCCTCTTCCTCCTCCCTCCTCCTCTTCCTCCTCTTCCTCCCTTCTCCTATTCCTCCTCCTCCTTCTCCTCCTCCTCCTCCTCCTCCTGTTGTTTTTATTGCTCCGAGGCCTTAGCCTCTACCTTTCCTGAAGCTCTTTCTTTACCCTTTCCTCACACATGGGCAGACAGCTTCTTCTTCGTCTTTCAATGCCTCGGAGGGCCCTAGCTCTTTACTTTATAGCTGGCCTTGCATCCTGGCCTGCCAAGGTGTTGATTGAACTCACTTTTCTTCTTTTCCTTCCCTCTCCTCCTCTTTAATCTTTATTTCCAAGTACAGTGCTCTGCACCCCGTGGACACAATAAACACATGCTGATTGACTGTTTTATTTATCTGATTTTTATGGCTTCTTTACTCTGAAGGGCTCCATAGCCTTCACAGTCATTAATTCAATAACCCTCAAACGCTCTAGTGTGGCAGCTTTAATTACCGTCGGATTTCTGAGATGGCGAAACAGAGTTGCTGAGATTCTCCAAGCTATTGAGGGCCTCGGGAGGGGATCTAGGGGGAACTTTTGTAAGCTCTGGACCACAGGGTGTGTACGGAAGGGTCCTAGTCAGGGTGGCTATAGAATGGTAAGGGAGTGATCACTAGTTTGACCCACATTCTTCTCATTGAGGCATGACTGAATAGTCATTGCGGGGTTGAGTTCAAACCCCAGATCATCTTCTGGATGTTATGTGACAGCAAAGACAGTTACTGTTTCCTGTGATCTCAGGAGATATCAGGCTGTGTGTGCCGCATGGATCACCGTTATGGCCTTCAAAACAATCCTGTGACGTGCCAAAAGGTTAAGTATCTGGGCTGAGGGGCAAGAAACTAAGCAGTAGATGGTGGCCCTCAAAAGCTATGTCTGTATTGCCATCTGTGGAACGCTACAGGTGTAGGTAAGCTGAGTATCTTAGAATCAGACCATCTCAAAAATACCTGGGTGGTCCCTCAGTCCCGTTCTGGCAGATGTCCTTGGAAAGGTAAGGGAAGCAGGGGAAGAGAAGGAGGTATGGACGCTGAGCAGACATTGGCGTGATGCAGCCCCGGGCCGATGAACTCGGTGCCAGCCAGCAGTGGGAGAGGCAGAGAAGGAACCTTCTCTCCTAACACCTCAGATCGGCCTGATGTCTGGGTTTCGGGTTCTGGCCTTAAGGATGGTGAGAGGAGGAAATCCTGCTCTCAATATTTTTATGAATATATAGTCATTATATAAAGTAATGGGCTTTATCATTACATGTAATCTGCTCCGATTATTTTCCATGCTTTGTATTTCCCATTCTATTCCCATCCACATCTCCTTTTCTATGTGCCTTTCATATCTACTCCCTAACTGGCCACCTCAAAAAAAAAGATGTGAGACTTTTCTTGGGGAGACAGGCTTGCCGCTCTTAACAAAATGATCTGTAGTACCACCAAATGGCCTGAAGATGGCACAATTTCATTCTTCCTTATGCTGCAATAAGAAACTTGTGGCTTAGCTGTTGGTGGCCACCAACGCTGATTCCATAACTGTTGTGGGCAGTGCAGAGACAAACAGACGTGCAGATATCTCTGTAATAAGCTGGCTTTGATTCTTTTGGATACATTCCAGGAACTGGCACATCTGGATCCTGTGGTCTTCAATTTATGATATTTTTTTTCTCCCCCAGAACATCCCTATTGCTTTCTGCGGTAGCTAGGCTTATTTTCCTTCTCACCAGTGGAGCCTCAAGCTTCCTTTCCCTCATTTCCATGACAGCATTTGTTATCGTGTCTTTCAATGTGATGGCCGTTCTGACTGGAGTGACATGGAATCATGGTGCGGTTTTAATTTGCGTTTCCAGATGGCTAAAGACATTGAACTTTAAAAAAAAAGTTTGTTTTTAAAAATGTTTTTAAATTTTTATTTATTTTTATTTCATATGTAGGAGGTTCTGCATGAATATCTATGTACCGCATGTCTGCTTGGTGCCTGCAGAAGTCAGAGGAGGACACTGGATCCCCTGGCACTTGTGTTAGAGATGATTGCGAGCTACCTTGTGGACACTGGAAAACTGAACCTGGGTGCTTTGTTCTTAACTGCTAAGCCATCTCTCCAGACACTATGTATCTTTTTTTTTTTAACAGTTTGGTTTTTGTAAGCTCGAGAGGGGTGTGCTCAAGGAGGTCAGAAGGGGTCAAATCCCCTGGAGCTGGAGTTACCGGCAGGCAGTTGTGAACTGCTTGATGTGGGTGCTGGAAAAACAACAAGCACCCTGAAGCACGAAGCAACCCTCATGTGTTTAGTGGCCATTTAAATCATGTCCGTGCCGTCCCATTGCCCACCCAGCAACTGAATTATTTCCTTTTATTTTTGCTGTTTAACTTTTGCAGTTCTTTATTCAATATACTGATGCGCTTTCAGACGGATAGTTGTTCAAGGATCCTTATCTTTTTTTTTCCCTCCTTCCATTCTGTAAGCTGCCTCTCCAGTCCGGCGGTCAGTTTTTTTGGGTTGTTGTCTTAGTGTCCTATTGCTGTGAAGAGACATCATGGCCATGACAACTCTTATAAAGAAAAACATTGAATTAGGGCTGGCTTAAAGTTTCAGAGGTCATGCTGGACAGTGGTGGCGCACGCCTTTAATCCCAGCACTTGGGAGGCAGAGGCAGGTGGATTTCTGAGTTCGAGGCCAGCCTGGTCTACAGAGTGAGTTCCAGGACAACCAGGGCTACAGAGAAACCCTGTCTCGAAAAACCAAAATAAAATAAAATAAAATAAAATAAAGTTTCAGAGGTCTAGTTCTTTATCAGCACGGTGGTATACAGGCAGACATGGTGCTGGAGAAGGAGCTGAGAGTGCTACATCTCGATCTGCAGGCAGCAGGAAGAGAGTGAGAACCGGCCCTGGCTTGAGTATTTGAGACCTTAGTGACTCGGTTACTCCAACAAGGTCACACTCCCTAGTGCCACTCTCTAAAGCCCGTGCATTCAGATCTACAAGCCAGTTCTTATTCAGACTGCCGCAGTTGTATAGAAGTATTTAAATTTTAACTAAATCCTGTCTGTTAATTATTGTTCTTATTTGCTAAACTACTAGAGTCCTGTTCAGACTGCCGCACCCAGCATCTAGATTGAAGTGTCTCCTCTATGTTTTTCTATAGCAGTTTCGAAGTTCCGGGCTTACGTTAAGGTCTTTGACTTTATTTTTTGTAGGGTAGGGGCAGGACGGTCATTGCCTTCTTTTCCAAGTCTTCATCCAGTTTCCTCAGCATCGTTTGTTGTCCTTTCTCTCTGGCATGCTTTGGACTGTAGCTGTGTGAATTTGTTTCCATAGCTTACGTGCTTAATGGCTTAGGTGTCTCCGTGCCAGAACCACTCTGTCTCTGTAATGTAATTTGAAATTAGATCTTCTTCTATCTTAGAAACATTTTCAACATTGCTATTCCCCCTCCCCCTGTTCTTTAGGATTTTGGGGGCTTCTATATGAATTCTAGAGTTTTTTTTCTATTTCTATGAAGAAATAACAATGAAAATCTGATGGGTATTGCACTGAATCCATAGATTTTTCTAGTAATTTTGACAATATTTATTCCCCAGATCCTTAAACATTGGAGATCCTCCTAGTTTCTATGGTCCCCTAAAATGTCTTTCTCTGGTGTCTAAAATTTTTCACTGTAGAGGTTCTTGGTTAGGCTTATGCCTAGAAATTTTAATTTTTGAGGCTTTTGTGAATGGCCTTTCTTTCCTGACTTCCATTCAGCCAGTTTCTTATTAACGTATAGAGAGACCTACTGCTTGGTATATTTGGTCTTGTATCCCTCTCTTGGCTCAGAATTCTTCTATGGTAATATTGTTTTAAGCCTATAGTTTGTGTCAATCTGTGATGATAACTGTCAAGATGAAGCCTGGGTGGACTGAATTCCATGGGAGCAATCCTCAGCTCACAGAGATCTGCCTGCATCTGCCTCTCAAGGGCTGGGATTAAAGCATGTACCACCACTGCCTGGCTACTTTCTGAAATCTGCTACAATAGTGTGCTGGGTAGTTGGCAGTGGTGGCTATCTTGGGGGCATAGATGGTTTGATTTCGTGGTTACCTGTGGATTAGGTATTTCCATTTTGTTCCGTATTCTCCCTTTGTTTTATTTCGAGTAACTAACCATCCTACACGCACTGATAACTTACTCACCCATACTTTGTAGCCGTCAAAGCGTTCACCGTACTTTTGAGCATTGATGCTCTCAGCCTCCTCAGTGCTGTGGCCCTTTAATACAGCCCCTCATGTTGCTGCGACCTCCAACTAGAAAGTTCTTGTTGCTACTTCATAACTGTAATTTTGCTACCGTTGTGAGTTGTAATGTAAATATCTGTGTTTTCTGATGGTCTTAGGCAACCCCTGTGAAAGGGTCATTTGATCCCCAATAGGTTGCAACCCACAGGTAGAGAACTGCTGCTTTTGAGTCTTGTGAGAGCCCCAGGTTTGGTGGTGCATGCAGAAGTTCAGGGTACTCAGGCTCTAGTGCAGAGCTATTATTTAGCTCAGTGAGAGGAGATCAGCATCATCACCAAGCTAAGGTACAAAGGCCTGTGTGAAGAGAACTTCCCAGGGTTCTCTCCCAGTGGAGTCACACAGGGGACCCTTAAGTCCCCCAGCAATGGACTATGACAACATGTTTAAAATACTGCCAACTGGAGAGGCTCACTGTAGACTTAGCATGCCAGGTTCTTACTGGGTTATGTAGGCACCCTCTGTGTGGCACATACCAAAACGTCACACTGCTGAAGGGAACCAAGTGTTCTGCATGAACACATTTGCTTTCACAAGCATCTCATTATCTATGTGTAGCTATCCTTATTCGTCCAGGAGGGCAGGGCCCTCCTGAAAGCCAGGTCCCGAGATACTAGACAAGCTCAGATGTGGCAAACAGGCCTTTCTGAGGTCAGCAATAGCAGGTTGGCTAATGTTAACTCTTTCTCAGAAGGTTAATCATGGTAGACATTATGTTATCTAACTACTGCAAGAGCAACACCTGGTAGACAGTATTAGCATTCACAGTTTGAAGATCTCATGGAGGCTAAGATCTCATTCAAGGCCACCATGGGCAGACTTGGCCCCAAACAGACAGTAAATATTACATGCTGAAAGCTTTTGCAGGACAGGAAGGGTGGTGGGAGAAGAGAGGAGATTCTTCAAAATGGCTCTGCTGTGGCCATCTCTATGGCATCGGTGGCTCGAAGCAACCAGTTTCCTCTTCCACTTAAGCTCATGTCTATTGCAGGTGAGCTGGAGTGCTCTCGAAATTGACCTCACAGTGTGATGCAGTTGCTAAAGCAACCACTTTCCAGTGCCAGGCCAGTAGGAAAGGACAAATGGCAGATTGTAGACTGACTCTTAAAGCTTGTTTTCTGAAGGGTGACATGCATAGCTTCCATTGGCCAATGCAAGTCACATGACCTTGCCTAGCATCTTGGAGGAAATTGCAATCTTCCTCAGAGTCCTCACAGACTAGCACAAAGTACAGAAGCTGGACAAGCTACCCACTGAACCTTCCTCCTACACACACTGTCCAGGCACCACAGATATCCTGCACCAGCATATAGAGAATCTCACTAGAGCCTAGAGGGTGGGGGCCTAATACTGTCCCCCTTTGCCCTGCATTGACCTCATACTAGAACTGACAAAGATTAGTGACACTGGTTTGCTGCATCATTGCCTCCCTTCTTCATTCTGCCTGTAAGCCAGCCACGTGAACACTGGAGCCAGAGAGAAACCCCCCACCCCCTGCTCAATGGGACAATCTGAATCCCTGGCAGCAGTGCCTAGATATCTGAAACTTCAGGTTCCTTACAGAAGAATTCCAGGGGTCTATTTATTAACAAGCATGGGTTTCGACAGATTTTCATGTTCTTCTTTTTTGGCAGGGCATACAAGGATCGCCTGCCAGTTTCTGACAGCCTTGTCACTAGGTGTTAAGTGAAAAACATCATCAGCCTGGTCTATTGATAGGCTCAAGTGACAGCGTGTGTTGCCAATCTCAGCCAAGAATCACTTCTGACAATTTTTCTTTCCATCCCTGAGTCTGGGCAGGAATGTCTCCCCATCTCCTTTTCTCAGGAGTTAAGACTGTGTGTGTGTGTGTGTGTGTGTGTGTGTGTGTGTGTATGCGCGTGCATACGCATGCTCCTGCACATGCACACACATGGCTACAAGCTCCAGACTTCTGGAAGAATTAAGCTGGGCATATGGCTTCTAGCAGGCTGCCTGTACCCTGACCGAGGTGGCCTTGCTAGCTCTGTACCAAGCCAGGCTGTTGAAACTGCTGTGCTGGGTCCATCTGAAGAGAGGGGTCCTAGTTGGAGTTGATTAGTGTTTACTGCAGCTTCCAAAATGCCTGGCAAGGATGGCTCTTCCGGTGGAGGCCAGCCGACTGACAGATGTTACCCTGTAGCTTCCTGCTGCTTGTCTTCTGGTTTGCAGCCTCCAGGTCAGATGGACACCCTCACTCTTCACTCAGTGGTCAAGATAATTCCTTCTGCTCCCTCCAGTCTGTTTTCTACCGAGGACTCGGAAAGATCTTTCCAGCAGGCAAAACGAATCATGACCAAAACCCCACACTATCAAATACTTAAATTTATAAAGAAACCTCATTAGATTCCCAGTGATGTTTAAAGAAAATCACAATGTAGCCTTGGGGGTTTCGCCCCACCATCCTGCCTATGTCATCTTTCTCATTAGTCAAGTTTCACCACATCCTCTAGGCTCTGCCATTGGTCCAGACTCTTCCTTCATGAGACTTTGCCAAAACCCTCCTCTATACCCCTAGTCTCTTCCTCTGAGCTCTGCATATCCTAACCTTCTCAGCAAATTAGAATCACCAGCCATGTAAGGCAAGAGATCCCCAAATACCAAGGCTTGGCGTCTAACACAGGCTTAAATCCCATGGACAGAGAAGGACCTGGGAATCAGTATTCTGCATGCTCATAAATCCTAATTTCTTTCTATAGTGAGGAAATCCTGACTCGTTAATTCCTACACATCCTTAGCTTTTGGCTCAGTGTCTGTTCTTCCAGAGGGAGCCTTCTCTGATATCTCACAGAGGGACAGATTATCCCTATTTTACATTACCAAAGAATCGTCTCCTCATTGTTCATTATAGAACTTCCAAAATCTAAGTGTTAGCAATAACAGTGAGATGATTGGATTAGCATCTCTCTTAAGGTTCTTCTGGACTGTGATTATATCTTGTTCCACTTGACAGTGAGACTCCAGTGCTGGTACAGTGGCTAGTGACCGGTAGGAAGTCCATAAGCAATGGCAAAGTAAACAGCTGCATTTTGGAGACCTCCTGTGCTCTTAGGGTTCCCCAATTCATCTTAGGGTTCCCCAATTCATCTTACATAGATTTTGAAGGACCTCAGATTGGTTTTGATATTGCTTCTAAGAACCAGCTGTATCCCATGCTACTGATGAGAACCCCAGCACAACATTCTCAGTGATGAAATCCAGCCTCAGACTGGGTGGACCAGAGCAAGTGGTGGCATGGGATGCAAAAATTGATGGGCTGTCAGACTGGTGGTCCAGTCCTTAAAGGCAGATGATGTGTGAGCAGATCGATACGGAGGGAATGTTCTAGTGGGGAGACATAGCTGTGATCAGACAGTCATGGATTGAGCATCTAGTAAACTCAATAGTCAGAAGGAAGCAGATCTTAGGAAAGAAAACTGGCCTCCAAACTAGACACAGTCAGAACAGGTGTAGGTTGGAGCCATTGGCCCTGGAAGATGGGCAGGGCTGTTTGCTTGAACTTTGAAGTAAAGTCCTTTTCCTCATCTGGAAAAATGATACATGGCTTTTCAAGGCGGCAGTTGAAGTTACACGACAGAAGCAAGTGTCAGAGCAGTACATTGTATACACTAAGCAGTGTAGTTATTAATTTCCAATAAAAAGGAAACAATAAAAACTAATATTAGAATAAAGCTTAACAGTTTTGTGTCCAGTTTTAGGCCGTGGACAGGGTCTCCCCGTAAGTGTCCAGTTTTAGGCCGTGGACAGGGTCTCCCTGTAAGGTCGATCTACAACCATGCCCAGTACTTGTGAAGATGGCGTTGCATGGAGACATATCTTTACAGGGATGGCAGGATGGGGTCATGATAGGCTAAGGTGATTGGATACGTAGGAATGCGGAGAAGGGACACAGGCAAGGGTCACACATGGAGAGAGACACAAGTCTGGAGTGCTGACGCCACAAACCAAAGGAGTCCAAAAGGGACGCTTTCAAGAGGCATTAACGATCTTTTTACAAACTTGAGCTAGAAATAAAATAGAATTAAATCAAACTTAAAAAGAAGGGAGGGGAAAGGAAAGAGGCATAAGAATGAACCCCTAGACACAGCATAACTTTGCTGAGAATCAAGTACACCTAGTGACATTATCCAATCCTCTACTAAGGCTAATAGAAAATTCATATTGAAAATGAACAGGTAACATACTTTGATATCAGCACAGCATTTGGTAATGTTTCCCTGTGATGTGCTTTTCAAATAAAATGAAAATAATCAAGTTACTCTAAAGAATAGCTCATTTTGGCCAAGAACCAAGAAAAGGTAGTCATAGGCCCTAAGGGCAGAACATACCACCATTACTTTGCTAAATGGACATGGTATTAAGCTGACTTCTAAGGACTGAAGTTTATACCCATAAAGCAGTGTGGCTGTTAGCCCTCATCAGAGAAGCTTCCCTCTGCTGTAGATGTTGATGAATGCGGAGACTCATCAACGTGCAGAGAATGAGCTATCCCAGAGTTCTCAGCCCTAAACAGACATCTGTCTCGGTTACTTTTCCATTGCTGTGCTAAGACACCATGACCAAGACAACTTCTAGAAGAAACAGTTGACTAGGGCCTACAGTTTTAGAGGACCAGTTTGTGACCATCATGGTAGATGGTATAGTGGCAGGCAGGCAGGCATGGCACTGGAGCAGTAGCTGAGAGATCACATCTTGATTCCCGAGCAGGAGACTGAGAGAGTGCTAAGTGGAAGTGCACAGACTTTTAGTACCTCAAAGCTCAGCCCCACAGACACACCTCATCCATTGAGGCCACACTTCATAATCCTTCCCAAACAGTTTGCCAACTGGGACCAAGTACTGGAACACCAAGTATTGAAGCATATGAGCCTATGTGGACCATTCTCATTTGAACCATCTTGTCATGCCACCTCTTCCAAGGACTTAGGGATCTCTGAGGAAGAAGGGTCAGAGGGATTTTAAGAGCCAGAGGCAGTGAATGACTATAATAAAACTGTTTTCTGGACATGACAGCAGCAGCTGTGACCAGATCCACAAGACCTGCACGTGGTCAAGGCAGGTGAAATCCCAGCATAGAGTAGGGAGAGCTGAGGAGCTGTTGGCAACTGATGGCTGTCTGGAGGGGGAGAGTTAGCTTTCTTCAGGGACAGGAGCCCATGGAGACTCCCTATACGCCAGTTGGTGCAGTAGTTGGCTCTGCACTTAGGGGTGTGCTGGTAACACTTTGGGGTTGAAAAAGAAAAGGAGAGAGCAGGGGGAGGGGGAGAGAACGCACATGAAGTTGAGAGAATAATTCTAGCAGGGACAGGGGAGGAACTGGAAGAGATGAGATGGGTTTACTTAATCAAATACGTTGTGCGCATGTGTGAAATCCCAGTAGCTTCTTTTATAGGATGTGCCACAGCCCTGCGCAGATATCTACTTTTCCTGTGTACTTTCTCTCTCTCTGTCTTTCTGTCTGTCTCTGTCTTTCTGCCTGTCTGTCTCTGTCTTTCTGCCTGTCTGTCTCTTTCTTTCTGTCTG
>JADRCH010000090.1:7823556-7857298 GCA_019843965.1 Rhynchomys soricoides
TGTGTGTGTGTGCATGCATGTGTTGGTATGTGTGTTTCTGTGTGGCTGTACATGTCACAGCCTGCTCGTGGAGATCAGAGGACAACTTGCATGAGTTGGTTCTCCCCTTCCACCATATGGGTCTCAGAGACAGAAAGAAAAGTCATCAGATGTGGTACCAAAGTGGCTTTACTGGCTGGGCCATCCACCACCTTCCTCAGGCAGTCATTGAAGATACAGATGAATAAACGCCAGTGATATTACTGATAAGATGTAGACTTTCCTTCATTTCGTGATGAGAAAACTTTTGGAATGACAGTCAAACTCACACCAACTCTTCAGGGGAAGCACTGTCCACTCATTATAAGTGTCACTCACTTATTTGAAACGGGTGTGAAGCAATCTACGTGTCAGGCATCAAAGGCAGAGAAGTCACACCAGAGAAGCTTTGAGCTTCTGGAACTTGTATCTCACCACCACCGGCTGAGTAAAAACTGTATGCCATCCTGTCCCCTGGGAGCTTTTTAGTACACTAGCAATGGGCGTGATGAGGCTGGATGGGGTGGGGGCATCCAGACAGAAGGGGAGCCGCATGGAAATTTGTTTTCTAGGGCTGACAGAACCAATGGCCGTAAATGTAATTTTAAACAATGGAAGTGTATTCTCTCACAGTTTGGGGCCTGAAGTCTGAAATCAAGCTATTAGTAGGGTCATACTTCCTCCCAGTCTGGAGGAAAAGCCTCTCTGCCTATTTCAGTTTCTAGAGCATGAAGGTGTTTGTGGCTGTGGTACTATTCCAACAGGCACCTCTGTCTCCACATCCCCTTCCTCTCCCCCACCCCCCACCCCCGTTCCTCTCTCTCTCCCATCTTGGTATCTCAAATCTTCCTCTTTACCTGTGTGAACACTAGCCACTGGATCCAGCACCTCTCAAAAATTCGTAGAGACCCTGGTTAGTAATCCCCCTTAAGTGATCTGTAATTTACTGCAATTTCCCAGTAAGACTGCGTCTCCAGGCTCAGGTCAGAGCCTTGTGGTGGGTCACTACTCAGTCTACCTCTGGGAGAAAGACCCTGACTCAGGCTAGGAATGGCCTGCAGCCAGTGGGATATTGGGTATGCTGGGTATGATGACATTCTGAAGAGACACCATGTCCCTTTCTTTAGCTGTTAGATTGTTCAAATCACAGACCCCAGGAAATTAGAATTTCCCCAGGAGTCTCACGCTGGGAGAAAGAAAAGGCTGGGGTCCTGGTACTAGCCAGAAGGGGAACTTGTCTCCTGGGAAGAGATTTTACACAGTTCTGGCAGCTTGTCAGACCACCTTGCAGGGGGCAGACAGTGATGATGGGACCTTATACCTTGACCAAAACTGCTTCCCTCTGACCTCCACTAAAACCTGAACCTCATGTCAGGACCAAAGTTGGACTTTGTCGGAGTGGCAGCTGATTGGACCTGTTCTGCTTTCTCCCAAACCTGGCTACACTGAACAGATCTCTTCCATCAGATTTTCTCTGTGACCTGTTTGCTTAGTTGTTCCATCGAGGAGCATTGTCGGCTTTGTCTGGCTTGTTAGGGGCCTACAGGGTCCAGGCTCTGACTCTAACTGGGTCTTACTGGCATGACTTGGGTTTCCCAAGGAAACTCTTAAACCTAGAAGCAAGCAGCCACGCAGGGCTCTGCTCAGGTCTGTGTTACCACTGCATTATAATTATCACAGCATTGTGTGTATTTTAAATCTCTGAATCTGAGAGGTTCTTTTGTTTTTTTGTTTTGTTTTGAGAAGCCTGTTGATAAGATGGAGTGTGTTTTTTGAGGTGAGCACACAGTCCCTGGGGTCCTTGCTCTCCTGTTTGTGTACAGTGTTTCCAGTGGACCCTTACCACATGGGAATTTGCCAGGGTTCCAAGCAAGCACAAGGCCATGAGATAAGGTGCCGTCCAGAAGGTTCTCTGAGCACAACAGGAAGTCAGCAGTGTCCTAAACCATAGAATGACCACGGTGGCATCTTGGCTCCCATCTTCCTCATGTTGCCTTGCTGCAGCCACTTAGGACATAGAATGATGGAAGGACAAGATGCGCCCATATTCCCTCTCCCTTCATATCTCCTACTTCAGCAAGGGGAAGCCCATCAGAGGGGGTTGTGTATGTACAGGCAGATGGGACAGAGTAGCACTAATTTGGGCAGCTTTCCTGTTCTGGGAAAGACTGGTGTGTGTGTGTGTGTTTGTGTGTGTGTGTGTGAGAGAGAGAGAGAGAGAGAGAGAGAGACAGACAGAGACACAGAGACAGAGACAGAGAGACAGAGACAGAGAGAGACAGAACACAGTGTTTAATTCTGTGACTGCCTGTCGGAATTCAGGGTGGTGATAGAAAAAACGATCACTTTCTTCTCTGTTCTGTAGGAGGATGTTAAACAGCAAGTAATTGTGAAAGAAAAGAGAAAAACAAAAAACAAAAACCAACATATTTTCTCAGTACCTCTCAGAGCACATGTTTCTGCATTTTGAACCAGGTTCTCTGGGTCATTTCATGTGTACATTTCATGAGTGGCCCATGAAAACAGCCATTTAGCAGAGCACCCCACAGGCTTGGCCTGTGTGCCATCTCCCTGGTTTTCTCTCTGCTGGGTTATGACAACCCTCTCATCTCCTGCCTCATTTCCCCAGTGAGCTACACTCCTTTATGATTTTCTTCCTAGCTCATGCTGCGTATTTTTTTCCTCTTGGTGATTTTAAAGAACCCCCCACTGTCTCCTGGCTCCCATCCATCCTCTCTGCTCCCACCATGTTTTTCAACCCCAACACTTCTGGCAGTTCAAGGCTACAAACAAATCCATCAGGAAACCACCAGTACAGGCCTCTGGGTCACCCGCTGTGAGGGCTTGCCCTGAGTGCTTGCTGTGGTCTCTCAGCCTGCTCTCAGCAGGAGGTGTTTTCTGCTCTGTTTGAAGGGTGTTCTTTGTCTCAGAGCTACTCCTTCTGTGGGGTGGCGGCAGGGTCTCCCAGAGGCACCGTGGATCGCAGATCGCAGCCAAGGTGGTTGAGGAGAACATGAGAAGAGCCTTGGCGAGTTTCTAATGATATATTTCTGTAGGATTCACCCTTCAGTTGACTAGACAGGCTCTTCCCTCTCACCTCCTGTAAGCACAGAGGAAGAGCTGCTCTGTCAAGGAGAACAGGTGGAGATGCGTGTAGAGAGGACCATTTGGAAACCAACCTATTTCTGTTGAGAGAGAGAGAGAGAGAGAGAGAGAGAGAGAGAGAGAGAGAGAGAGAAAGAAGAGGAGAGGAGAGGTGAGCCCTTGCCACCACGTGCTGGCTATTCTGGCCTCAGCTAATAGAGACATGAGAAGGCTTGAATACTACTACTCAGGACTGGGACAGGTTGGCATTTTTCTGGGCTTTTGTCCTTGCTTGCCTTGACTGCCAGTTTGGGTTCCATCCAGCCGCAGGCCAGGAACCAAGCTGTTGCTGCAGTTGTTGCAGTAAGCATTTTTTAAAACACTCACTACATAGCATGCGGTGGGAAGGACTAATATTGGCTGCACACAACTCCTCCCTGGCTGCGTGGCCTCGAGGGCTGTGGGCACACTGCGCAGAGCGATAACTGGGCTCTCCCTCTGGTCAGACATGGTGCCAGGCTCCGTACGGTTTAACTCATTTAATTCCCCGCAAGCAGCTGTGTGGTGTGGGCGTCAGCCTCCTTTGGATCCCAGGATGCTGAGGTTTTCTGGGAGAAGGCAGTTAGTTTGAAATCATCTTGAAATGATAAAAAGCCCAAGACGGGCATTGCCTCTAGTTCTTCTTTACTCTAAATGAATCTTTCCACGGAGATGTCAGGTCCCAAAGGACTGCTCTCTGACATGTCCTCACCTCCATCCATTCTGCTTCTCCTACTCACCCTCCCTTTATCACACTGTTTGAATATGCTTTGCTACGTATACTTAACTATTGTATGTATGTGTTGGGGGGAGGGGCACACATGTCTTGCATGATGTGCAAGTGGAGATCGGACAACTTACAGAAGTTGGTTCTCCACTACCTTGTGGGTTCTGGAGACGGAATTCAGTTGTTGAGCTTGGCAGCAGGTGTCATTAAACACTAAGCCATCACTCTGGCTCGTATAATACTGTTTTCTAGGGAGCGTTTTAAAGTATTGATTTCCTATTCTATAACTGCAGAGCCCACAGAGCCTAGTCCTAGTGAGAAGTATCCTTTGCTCAGGACTTCTGTCACTTGCCCAAACTGAGGTCCTCAGTTTCTCTGAGCAAAACACAAGTGCTTCTACCTCCCCACCCCTTCTCCTGGAAGGTCCTTCTCTTCTAGCCCACGATACTGCATGCTTTTTGCCCCAGCTGGGCAGTTTCAGAGAGTAGAAATAGAGACCCGTGCATGCACAGAGAGGAGAAAGTGGCCTTCACAATGTACCAACAGTTGCCTGGTCAGAAGTGGATGATGAGTTGGTTCTGACAACACAAATGGGCAGGAAGAGGCTGCCTGCAGTGTGCGCAGGAAGGGCTTGGGGGCCATGACCATGCTTAGGAAAAGGAGGCACAAGTGTGCCTTTATAAGGCTGTGTGCAGTGAGTTCTTGATTTAACCCGAATTTACATATTTCCCCTCCACCTTCCATCTAGGGGACATAACTCCATGGTGATTGATAGAAATTGGGGACCATGGTCACAGACTGCATGGCTATCAAGTGGCGTATGAGAGGACATTTACAGTGGAGGTTGATACGGTGACGATGCACCTGATCCAAGTCAAGAGATTGCACACGAAAGAAATAAGGACAAGAAGCTAGACCTGGGAGCCTGGGGGCCCCTTGAGGCACATGCGATTGGGTAGTAGATTTGAACCAAGGATAGCAAGGAGTAAGAGATTTCTCAGGATTTCTGCGGAGAATTCCAGAGTCCAGTGCAGAGACTCCCACAGTGCAATGGTCAAGTTATAGCACTGCCGTGTGGGCCTGCTCACAAGACTGTCTGTCTCTACCCAGCTTGTGCGAGCATTCCTAAGAGCCAGGGATGGAGTGGAGCTACTCCCCCAGCTACTGTTCTGGGGGTAAAATCAGTAATGAAAATAGATGGGTCATACCTTAGTTGAGCCTTCCCTCCAGAGTCTCAAGATCAACACCGTGAGTAATGGCACCCACTAAGGAGGACTGGCTTTGCCTATGTGGGCTAAAGGGACAAATCAATTATTAAGTGACCTGATCAGGTTTTTCTGTGAATATGATTGGTGATTCCTCTTGTAAGATTAGTTAAGATAAAAAGGTGTGTGTGTGTGTGTGTGTGTGTGTGTGTGTGTATAGGTGTAAATGGGTACAGTCATTCATGGATGCCAGAAGAGGGGATTAGGTCCTCTAGAACTGGGGTTACAGGTGCTTCTGAGCTGCCTGATTGTGTTCGGGGAACTGCACTTGGGTCTCTAGAAGAAAGCATGTGCTGTTCGCTTCTGAGACATCTCGCTAGCCGCAAAGGTGATTCTAAGGTAAGGTCTAGAGCTCCATAAGGCTTTACTGATAACCTACGATGCTCCAAAAATAGGCAGAGTATCCACTTTTAGAAACAGAGACAAGGAAGTTGCTGGAGGTGAAGAAAACCTGCCCAAGCTCACATGAGATTTGGGATTTTATCCGGGTATCTTGACTCCAAAACCAGTAGCTAGTCCGGCCTATAGCCAGAAGGAAGTGGAGTTTCATAGCCTTTCTGCCTCTCTATCCTTAGCCACTCAGTTCCTGCATGGCTTCTTTACTTCTGCATGGCACCTCCCTAGACGTAATGAATGATATTTGGAGCTCCAAACCAGAGAGCATTTAGTGGTCATGAAGGCTTGATAAAATGTGTACATGGTTTTAGCTATTTCATTGTGATGCACGGTAAGACTTGGTTAAAAATGAGAGCACGTAAAAGCCTGCCGGACGTGATTGATGACACACCATCAATATTGATGGCCAAGAGCACATTGGGAAGTTGGGAGGCTGTATTTCTGCTGTGTCCTGCTAGCATCCAAGTCTGAAGGATGATATATCGTGAGGGAGCCTGGGTATCACGCTGCTGTTACACTGACATTAAGTAATGATAATGGGGCTCAGCCTTAGTTTGAAGTAAAATCAGTTTTGAGTGAAACATGGGCCAACGGAGTCTGTGTTAGGGAGGGTGCTGTTTACAGGGTCATTTGCTATAGGACTCTGCATTAGCTAGCCCTACATCTGGGGCCGCTCTGAGAGAGGAGGACAGGACAGTGCTGCGCCATCCTATGATGCTCCACTCCGTGGGGTGATGGAGACAATTCAGAATGATGTACCTACAAGCCAAGGAGTACCTAGATGCTGGAAGAGGCAGGGAAACTTCCTCCCAGGAGCTCTCAGAGGGCGTGGCCGGGCTGATGGTGTTATTTGAGGCCTTTAGATTTGGGGCGTTTATCTCTGTTGGTTTTAAACACCCAGTTTGTTACCTTGCAGCCACAGGAAGATAACAGAAATGCTTTATAGCTGTATGAGCACAGATGAGTTCCCTAAACTTTCTGTGCTTGTTTCTTCATCTTTAAACGAGGGTAGCCATGGAGCTCCTTTCTCTTCAGGATGAGGTAAAAATTAAACGGAGAGGTCCACAGAGAGAATGTAGGACCTTGTCTGCATTTAGTAAGTGCTCAGATCTGTCTCAGCATCCACTAGTCAGTGGTTCCAGATGTCCCTATCCCTTCAGCTTATAGCAGCAGTATCACGCCATTGCAAATGTGCCCAAAGAGTGTGGGGAGATGGCTCAGTGAGTAAGAGCACTGCTGTGCAGGTATGAGGACCCGGGGTTTGAATCCCCAGCACACACATAAAAAAGCTTGGCGTTGCTATACTGGCCTGCAATCTCGGTGTTGAGGGGTAGAGACTGGAGGGTCCAGGGAGATCTCTGGCCAGCCAGCCTCATTGAAACAGCAAGCTTCAGATCTAGTAAGGTGCCTTGTCTCAATAGAATAAAGTAGAAAGCAGTAGAGAAAGACACCCAATCTCTTCCTGAACCTGCCGCAAGCATGTACACATGCCCTTTTGAATATGTACATACAGTCATGAAACTAGGGGTGTGATGCTGTAGCTACTGCTCAGCAGAATGATGGTCCAGAAACATGTACTAATCTTGCAGGAATGCAGGTGATCTGTGGCTGAGCTGGACTCAGGATTCTCTGGTTTCAGACTTGAACTTAATCATTAATAATGTTACCCATGTACCAGGCACCTCATAAAAACTAACATGCTTCTGTTCTTTACAACAATCTTACAAAATAGATACTTTAGAGGCAAAGAAACCGAGACCCAGGGACCTGTCTAGAGTCACACAGCTATCAAGTGACAGGTCATTATCATTCTTTGTGGTGGGGTAAATAATGACTTCCCCCACAAGGTGTCCGGGTGCTAATACCTGAAACCTGGAACTGTTTACCTCTGTGTATGGGGAAAATGGAGTTATCTGTAGCAGATATGGTTCTTTAGATGAGGATACTGCTGAGCTTCCTCATGGGCCCATGCATGTGATCACAGGTACCTCTATGCAGAAACTGACTAGAGGCCAGGAAGGAAATGTGGTGACCACAGAGAGAGAGATATGAAGCTGCTGCCCTACGGCCTTCGATGAGGAAGAGGCTGTGAGCCAAGAAAGTAAGACACACAACCCAGAGGATGCAAAACACAAGGCAACAATGTTTTCTCTGCAGCCTCCTGGGAAGCTGTACCCTGCAGAGCCCTCCCTTGGTCCATGGAAACCTGTTCTAGGTTTCTCAGGATCTCTAAGAGTGCAGCTAAATTTGTGAGAATTTGTTACAGCACCGCCAGGAAGGCAAGGGTACATTATTATGTTACTTTTCTTGTCACTGTGACAGAGTCCAGGGCAGAAAAGTCTGCTGTGGAAGTGTGGGGTGCTTCTCTCTACTGTCTGTTTGTCCATCTCTGCTCTGATCCTCTCCTCCGCATCTGCCCAGAGCCCCTCCTGCAGGATAACTGTTTTTGTTTTTTCTTCAGTGCCAAGAAACCCAAAGCCCGAACTAAGCTTATTTCAGCAGAGAAGAGGATTTCTTATCTCTCATAATTACACATCCTGCAGTGGGGACCCTGGCCTTCCCGTATTGTTTTATTCTGAGAATCTTTGCGTAGTGTCTTATCTTCCAGCCTCGATTTTCCAGGGTGCTACAGATGATCTCGATGCATGCACTTAAATTATGAGTGTCTTACAGTGGAGAGGCACTTCCTCCCTTCTCCCATCCTCTCCCTCTTTCTCCTCCTAGGAAAAGGAAAGACATTTTCAGGTGCCCTCGCCCTGTCCCCTATCCTCTCTGTAGGTCTCCGTGTTCTCCTGGGGGTTTATCGCTGTCAGTGCCGTGGATCAATGTGATGAACTTAGACTGTACATAACCTACCTTTTGGGGAGACAATGAGGTTCACTTCCCTTGAGGAACACGGTCCTGTAAAGCCTGTTCTACAAACACTTGAGTGTTCTGGAAGGGAGAAATGGTTTCTGGGTAGGAAGCTAAACAAGTTGTTCTCAAGCAACTCTCGGCATGTGTTTGTGTTTCCTGCTATGCATAGGAAGTTCTAACATCAAATTCAGAGTCAGAGAGAAAGGCGCTTATGGTGCATGCTGGCTCGAGTTGACTGCTTAGGACTATCTGGGATAAAATGCTGAGGATGCATCCACATCTGGGCTCATTCAGGAATCATGGCCCTGATTGGTTAGCAATATCTGCCAAGGATGTGTGTGTTGCTTTTAAGAGTTAGAAGGAAAACATTCTGCATTTTTTTATTTAAAAGAATTGTGTGTGTGTGCATTCATATGTGCATGTGTGTTTCTGTATGTATTCATATGTGCATGTGTGTTAAACATTCTGCACCCTTTTATTTAAAAGAATTGTGTGTGTGCATTCATATGTGTATGTGTGTTTCTATATGTATTCATATGTGCATGTGTGTTTCTGTATGTATTCATATGTGCATGTGTGTTTCTGTGTAGGTGCATGCATTTGGAGGTCAGACACCAATGTGCAGCATCTTCCTCAGACTTACCATACCTTTTTCTTTTCTTTTCCTTCCTTCTTTCCTTCCTTCCTTCCTTCCTTCTTTCCTTCCTTCCTCCTCCCCCCCTCTCTTCCTCCCTTTCTCTTTTTCTCTCTCTCCTTCCTTCTTTCCCTTTTTAAAAAGTTTACTATGTACAGTGTTCTGCCTGCATGTACACCTGCAGGCCAGAAGAGGGCACCAGATCCCATTACAGATGGTTGTGAGCCACCATGCGGTTGCTGTGAGCTGAACTCAGGACCTCTGGAAGAGCAGTCGGTGCTCTTAACTTCTGAGCCATCTCTCCAGCCACCCTCTCTTTTTCTCTCTTTCTAAGACAGGGTCTCTCACTGAACCTAGAGCTTGCTGACTTGGCTAGGCTGGCTGGTAGCTATCCCCAAGGAGTATCCTGGCTCTGCCTCCCCAGTGCTGGGCTTACAGGCAGATTGAACTGAGGTCCTCAGATTTGCCCAGAAAGCCCCTTACTGACTGTGTCATCTCTTGAGCCCGTAATCGGCTTTTAGGCTCCAGACTTTGTCTTCCTAGATGGTTCTACTTCCCAGGGACTGCTGGAGATCCCAGTCTTTAGAAAGTATGTTGACATATTTCACCAGGGAAGCATATATGGGGTCCTTGTCCTTCTGAAGTATTTCTGTCTGTGTAGCCCCCTGAATGTCTCCGATTTTCTCTTGATTGGATCCAGACAGTATTCAGTCGCAAACTGGACATACAGGCGAGCTCCTCCCGGTTCCCACGGTTACCATCAGCTTATAATTGTTGGCTAAAAACAGAATATGCCTTGGGAGCAACTCTGCAGTAGTTTTTGCCTGACTTCAAAAGAGGCATCGGGAGCCTCACTTTCACGTACAGAGACTTCATTCTCAATAAAGGAAAATCTCCCTGCACTTGTAATTCTCTGATTCTGGGTCATCCAAATGAGCAGTATTTTAATTTTAAAATCTTACCCAATTATCAAGAGGGTAGCTTTCTTCTGGGTGTCATCGGTACCATCTCAGTAACAGCCTCCTCCTCCCTTCTCTCAGCTTATCTTTGGATGCTGGCCGAGCCCAGCTGCTTTGGCATGCCATCTCCCCAGGCATAATAATAATGGGGACTTGTTTCTCAGAGCAAGTTTTCATTATTTTGAGTTTTTGTATGTTTGTCACATGTCCAACTAATTTCTCATTGTTTTCAAAACAAAAGAGTGATTCCGGGGAAATGGGGTCGACCTGGCACCCTCATGTCTTTCTATTCCCTCTGCCTTTATGGTCTTCTCCCTACAGTAAATGAAAGCAGGTTTGTTTGTTTGTTTGTTTGTTTGTTCCAGGTTATGTTTGACAAACCTCTGGACACAGTCAGATAATTTTGCACTTCTAGATTCAGTGAACCACATGACAAAAGTTAATTAAACTGGCTGTGGTTGGAGTATCTGCTGGTGGATCAGGAACACTGTCTCCTTTCTCAGAATAACCACCAGGCACATAGATACCTCCAATGCGCCTTGTTGTTTAATAAACATGTCATTCATTCCTTCACTAACCACTGTGTTTTAAAATTATCATTAAAACATTTAATGATTACACCTTCTTGGCAACTCCTGGCTGGTATCTTCTCTCGCCAAAGTCCAGCATAAAAATTTCCCAGTGTGCCCCAGTCTAAATAATTGTGGTGAGATTATTTTCACCACAATCTGAGTGGTTCTATCTTTCTGGAGTTGAGTCAGGTGTAGGTCCTCACTTAAAGTCCCCAAGATGCTTGAGTTATGTATCAGTTCATCTCAACTGCAGCCTGCTACAGATAGTTACAGCATCTCACTGACTTAACGAAGAATGCTTTCTTGCTCCTGTTACCTGTCCATGAGGGTTGGTCGGAGACTTTACTTCAGCACCTGAGTTGAGAGAATGTTTTCTTTTTGCGTTTCATGGAGAAATAAATATACCAAAACATGCTTAGGCATACTGAAAACCTAATATGATGCCATGTGTGTAGTTAGAAGGGACTCCAAGACTCAGTTAGCACTCAAGTTGGATCAGGTACATAGGCTGAAGGTTCTTTTCCCAATAGATGACTTCAAACATTATCTTATGGTCCTCCGGCACAGCATGTGATCCACAGGTCATATAGTTACGGTGACGATTTATCTCTGGGCAAGAAGATGTTTATTCATGGCAAGGCAATCAGGGAAATCCCTTACCAAGAGCTGACTTTACTTGCAGGGTGATCAGTGTCCATGCAGTAATCTGGAAGGTAAAAGACACACGAGAGGGATGTATATAGGTCAGACTTGGAGTTTGGACACTCAGAGATGTTCTGCACGGTTCTTGGACATAGTAAAAATCCAGGAGTTGTATATTCTCTCCTGGGATGTTGAGTACAAGACTACTCATCTGAGGGCTGGAGAGATGGCTCAGCAATTAAGAGCACTGACTGCTCTTCTGGAGGTTCTGAGTTTAATTCCCAGGAACCACATGGTGGCTCACAACCATCTTTAATGAGATCCATTGCCCTCTTCTGGTGTGTCTGAAGACAACTACAGTACACTCATATATGTAAAATAAATAAATCTTTAAAAAGAAAAAAGAAAAAAAATAAAAGACTACTCATTTGTCCCAGACCCAGAGAACCTAATGTCATGGTTTCCATGGTCTTCTAAATCACTCAGGGATTTTTAACGAGCATGTAGATTCCTAGTACCACCCTAGGGATCCTGAGGCAAGTGGTTATGTTGGGGTCTGAACACATCATTGGCAGGCCCCCAGCTGGTGTGGTGATTTGTGAGAAGACTTTTTAGAAAATTTGCCACAGGCCATGCCACAATCTGGGAGGCAGTGGGCAGAGGGCTTCGGTGGCAGAACAGTGGTGCACACTAGTTCACAGGGCGGCCATCTCCAGAGGTGGGACACTCACTGCTCTGTCTATACCAGCCCAACTGGACTCTAATGGTTGTTACTCGGTGACCATCCGGTATACACTAAAATTCACTTCTCTTCCCCTGCCACTCACCCTTTTCATGACTACGTGTACTGGCTGGTTCTGTGTGTCAACTTGACACAAGCTGGAGTTATCACAGAGAAAGGAGCCTCCCTTGAGGAAATGCCTCCGTGAGATCCAGCTGTAAGGCATTGTCTCAATTAGTGATCAAGGGGGGAAGGACTAGCCCATTGTGGGTGGTGCCATCCCTGGGCTGGTAGTCTTGGGTTCTATAAGAAAGCAGGCTGAGCTGGGCAATGGTGGCACATGCCTTTAATCCCAGCACTTGGGAGGCAGAGGCAGGCAGATTTTTGAGTTAGAGGCCAGCCTGGTCTACAAAGCGAGTTTCAGGATGGCCAAGGCTATACAGAGAGACCCTGTTTCGAAAAACCAACCCCCACAAAAGGAAGGAAGGAAGGAAGGAAGGAAGGAAGGAAGAAAGAAAAATGAGCAAGCCAGTAAGTAACATCCCTCCATCGCCTTTGTATCAGCTCCTGCTTCCTGACCTGCTTGAGTTCCAGTCCTGACTTCTCATGGTGATGAACAGCAATGTGGAAATGTAAGCTGAATAAATCTTTTCCTCCCCAACTTGCTTCTCAGTCATGATTTTTGTGCAGGAATAGAAATTCTAACTAAAAAACTAAGGGTATTAAATTCTAGAAAAAGAACACGATCCCATTAGATAGGAATTCCAGGGCAGGGTCGGAGAGAGCGGACACTCCACACCAGGGGAAGGCAGACAGAGCACTGTCATGCCTGCAGAAATGCAAGAAGGCTGTTTCCTATGTCGGGTCCAGCCTTGCTTCAGAGTCCTTCAAAACCATCCCAGATCCCAGCAGATGTTCTAGCAGCAGGTGGGAGACACCTGCTGTGTCCAGGAGGGTGACTCTGGGCATGTTAAGTCACAAAACATCTCTGTGCACACTTGCAAATCGAGATACCTACTCCATTTATGTGAAGACAGGATGAGGACATTCTTAGGAAAGTGCCTGGCATGAAGCTACTGCTTGTTCAATGCTAACATTCATCACTTCTGTTGGTATTCCAACGACTTTCCTGCCGTCAGTTGAATGGCACATGCAGGGAATAGGAAGCTGCATGGTTGTCTGTGGACAACTTTAAGAATTAGAGCAGAATTTGTCATGATTGGTTATAGTTTTCATTTTGTCCGGATAGAGTGTCTTGGTCTACTTGAACTCTAGATTTCATTTTCCCATTGAACCTTTTGTTTTATTAAAAAAAAAAAAATACAACAGTAAACTCGAATATAGCAGCGAAACTGACTGGTCTTAGGAAAAAAAATCTCTCTCAGACAAGCCTTTCGAGCATTCCATATCGACCCAAGGTGACTTCCCTGATGGGTATGTCAAAGATAGAGGAACAGAGGTTAAGCCAAATAGATTGGAGATCTGAAATTGAACCCTCACATTATGCTTTCTGTGTGCATTGCTGACAGCCTGGAGGGTGGGGACAGGTCCAGGAAGAGCAGCTGCTGCCCCGCATGTGTGCACCGAGAGCCTGGCCTGGCCTGGCCTCTGCTAATAGGAGAAGAAACCCACAAGGTCCCATCATGGAGGAAACTGACGAGGTCAGATGGCCAGCCTCAAGCACTGGCCATCTTTGCTTGCACCTACTGTGTCCAGCTCAGGAATGCACATGCACCCCAACCCTGAGTGTGCAGCTCTATGCGTGTCTGGCGCATTCCATGTGCTGAGAGTTCATAGCCTTAGCCTTGCTAAGCCTTGCATGATTGGCCAGGAGTTAGCAGAAATAGGATATAAACCGTAATTTGGCTCAGAGAAGCAGAGAAACCTCAGCACAAGAGAAAAATTATCTCGCAAATATATAAGTCCATCCAAATTACAGAGTAGGACTCCAAGAAAAGATCTCCATCCTGCGGAGGACAGCTTTTTTATCATGAGCAAGTACAAGGTTAAAAAAGCAATGGAGTCCATAAACCATGGACTGGGTGAGGCCCCATGATCAACCAGGCCTGCCTAGGGTCACTGTCAGCTCCGGTGAGGGCTGTGCTCCAAAGGGACTGCGCAGGGCCAACTCTCATGGGGCCTACGGCTTGTGACTTGGGGCTAATGACCATTGTAATGGACCATAACTATTGGTTCTCACTCTGCAACTGTGTGGCGATGTGTATCAGTCTGGACACCGCCAGGAGGGATGAGAAGCACTGTGTGACATGGTGCAGGTTTTGGCTGAGGGAGCAGGAACTTCAGTTAGGCAAGTGTGTGGTTATTTTCTTGCTGCTGTGACCAAATCCATGTCAGAAGGAGGAGAGGACTTATGTTGACTTACAGTGTGAGGAGATACAGTCTATCATGGTGGGGGAAGGCGGCCTCAGGCAATTCCATGGAGCCTGTTCACATTTCTGAAAGCCAGGAAGTGCATGGCCCTGGGGATATGTTGAGAGGGAGAGAGAGAGGGAGAAAGAGATGGAGAAGGGGAGAAGAGGGTGGAGAAGACAGAGAGAAGCAAGACTGAGCTATAATCCTCAAGGCCAGACCCCACCTCTCCGTTTCTCCCAGAACAGCTCCACCTGCTGGTAACTAAGTGTTAAAACACACGAGCCCGTGAAGATGCCCCATATTCAAATCACACCAGAAAAGAGACAGTGAAGCTGCTGGGCAGCCTCAGCTGTCTGTCTCTGGGCCTATCTTAGCGTGTAGGGCATAGACAGCTGATTTCTGCTGGTTTTGCTGTAGCTGTGGAATCCTCACCATGGGTCAGCTCTTAGTCGCCTCTGCGTGATCCCTGCACCACTGGCACATAGTAGGCCGGCTCTCAGTCTCCTCCACATGTCCCCTGAACCACTGGCACACAGTGGGATCCTCTCTTGTCCTAATGCTTTAGAGCTTCGCACTGTAGAGTCTCTTATACGATGCATCTTAGGTCAAGATGGGAAATCCAAGAGGCTGCACCCAGCTTCCTCGGAGTCAGCAGTCATCACCGTAAAGACTTTCCTGTAATCAACAAGAGATTAGAGGTTAGTAGGGAGGCCTGATAACTGAGTTCTCTCTCTCTCTCTCTCTCTCTCTCTCTCTCTCTGTGTGTGTGTGTGTGAGAGAGAGAGAGATTAATACAGGCGACCCTGTTAGCAGACTGACAGAGCCCATGGATCTCTTTCCTGAATAACAATTTTTAAAAGATTTGTTTATTTTTATTCCATGCTTATGGGTGTTTTGCCTGCACGTATGTCTGGGTGCCCCATTCATGAAGTACCCATGGAGACCAGAAGAGGGCGGTGGATTTATTGGAAGTAGAGTTACAGAAATGTAGGCTCTAGAAATTAAGCTCAGATCCACTGGAAGAGCAGCCACTGTTTTAACTTCTGAGCCACTGTGCTAGTCTCTCTCAACAACATGTTCAGTTACAAAACAGAATAAATATGCTATGGGTCAGCGAGATGGCACAGTGGTTAAAGGGTGCTTGCCACCAAGAGCCGATGTCTTGAGTTTAATCACCACATGGGGGAAGGAGAGAACGAACTCCAGGGGATTGTTTCCCACTCAAATTCATGGGCTCACTCCTGAGCTCTACTCACTGACTCCCCAACTCTGTTGTAGTATTTCTCATGTGTGTAGGGTATGTGAGGGTACCAGTGAAGATGCCTTTATGAAAGTTTAGAGTCCCAAGGCAGTGATGGTACACGTCTTTAATCCCAGCACTCAGGAGACAGAGGCAGGTTGATCTCTAAGTTCTAGGTGAGCCTGGTCTACAGAGCAAGTTTCAGGACAACCAGTTCTACACAGAGAAACCCTGTTTTGTTTTGTTTTGTTTTGTTTTTAAAGATTTATTTTTATTTATATGAGTACACTGTAGCTGTCTTCAGACACACCAGAAGAGGGCATCCGATCCCATTACAGATGGTTGTGAGCCACCACGTGGTTGCTGGGAATTGAACTCAGGACCTCTGGAAGAGCAGTCAGTGCTCTTAACCACGGAGCCATCTTGCCAGCCTGAAACCCTGTCTTGAGAAACACAAAACAACAACAAAGAAGAAAGTGTAGATTCATCATTTGTCTCATGGGAGATCTGCTAACTTCAGACCAGGAAGGGAGAACTGGAAAACCAGAAGCTCATGTGTGCTGTGCTCCTGATGTGAATCTCACATGCACTGAAATTCTTCAAGAACCATCAATTAAAAGTGAATAATGTGACACACCTTAGCAGCACCCTCTTTATGTATGAAAGGGAATTAGGTATGAGCCGGCTTAGTCACATGAAATGAGTGTGTATTTCAGATGCAAGCTTTGTGTCTGAAATGTTTAGGATGAACTAGAAGGGTTGAGTGCAAACCATTTCAAGAGTTGTCTAGATGCCACTTGATTCACTCAAGAGTAGACCTTCAGCACATCTCTGTCCTAGGTAGATGCTGAATGAATGAATGAATGAATAAAAAAATAAATGTGCACCGAGGGGCAGACCCTTTACTGAGACAATCCTAAAGTCTGCAGCTCATTTGAGTGAGGGCTCAAGCAAATCTGCCTGGAAGATAAGAGGTCAGAGCAAAGGGAACTGCTTAAATTCGAGCCAGAGTGGTGCAGGAATAAGAAGACTAGCCCCAGACACCAGGAAAGAGGAGGCTCAGGCCTATTGTAATCTCTAAGGAACAATGCCTTTCAGCTCCTAGTCAGAAACAAACACTGGTACACTGGTGAAGATCAGCTGCCTCCTGGTCAGAAGAATGAGCTCATAGCAGTTGGGTGAAGAAAAAAGACATCCACTAAGATGAACTGAAAACAAGAAGGGATGAAGAAAGAAACCAAAGCTGAAGTACTGGCCAAACGAGAGGCAACAAGAGAGCCTGGAGCAGACAGCACACTCGCATGCAGCTAGGCTTCTTGGGGAAGAACATTAGTCAGGGTTCTCTAGAGTCACAGAACCTATGGATAGTCTCTATACAGTAAGGGAACTTGTCATGATGGCTTACAGTCTGTAGTCCTACTTCTCAACAAATGGTCAACAATGAATGGGAAGTCCAAAGATCTAGTAGTTGTTCAGTCCCAAAAGGCTAGTAGATTCCAACAGATGTGCTGGTAAGTAAATGAAAACAGGTGAAGAAGAGCGAATCTTCCTTCTTCCACTGTCCTTATGTAGGTCACCAGCAGAAGGTGTGTCCCAGATTAAAGGTGTGTACCACCATGCCTGGATCTGGGACTTGTTTTGTCCCAGGCTGACCTTGAACTCAGAGATCTCCTTGCCTTAGTCTCCTGGGATTCATAGCCACTATGCCTCAGATCTCCATTGCAAGATCCAGGTCAGAAACTTGTATCTCCCAGCCTCGAGATCTAGATCACAGGTGAGCCTTCCAATTCTGGATTGTAGTTCACTCCAGATATCATGTTGACAACAGGATAGCCATTACAAACTTACTCCTGTGGTTCAGCTCTTGGAACTTCCTGTCTGGGGCCCAGATTCCTCCAGCAGTATCCGAGACAAGAGCAAAGGAGATTTTACACTTTACACAGGGGCAGGGAACACTGTGCAGGCAATAGCATACCACTGTGCTGCTCTACAGTCAGCCGTTCCCTCCTCCTGGGAGCAGCAGCACTGTTTAGTGAGTAACAGCATGGGGCCTCAAGGCCACCACTGGAATCCCAGCATTACCCTAGGATAATCTTTAACTCCATTTGTGCCTTCATAAAACGGATATGGTAACAGAAGTTTTTCTTGTTTTAACATGTGCAAAGCATTCATGTGTTCAATATTGGTACCTAGGAAGTACTGAATCTTTCTCTTGATATATATATATATATATATATATATATATATATATATATATATAATCAATCTATCTTCTGATGACTGGGGCTGCAAGATATATATATTCTACACCCCATTGTATGTATCATCATTTACGATGTTCAAGTACCTACTATACAGCAGAGCAGTGCTTGCATATCACTTGCATAGTCCTCTGTGTTCTTTAGGTCAGCTGTAGACTATTTATGACTCCCAATACAATGCGAATGCTATGAGATCTGCTATATCTTCTTAAGGAGCAATGAATGACACAGAAGAGTTATGTTCATATTTACCACAGACACAGTTTTGTTGGGATGTTTTCTATCTACAGTGGATTGAATTCACAAATATCTAACCTATGGATACAGAGCCCATAGATGATGAAGATCTATCATGTATGTATGTATATATCCATATACATATCTATTTATGGTATATGTATACACAGATGCATTTGTTAAATAGAGCAATGCCGGCATTATTTCAGAAACCTCATTAATCCCTTTGCTGACCTATTCTAGATTTGAGTTGTATGTGGTCTTGAGGTTTTTACTTTGACCTGTTCCCCTTTATGACCTTGAATGACCTAGATCTACTGCTTATGGGTTCTTTGACCTCAGGTGTACGGGGGACTGAAGGCATCTTCTATGCAGTAACTATAGAAGTAACTTATGTAGTAATAGTATCAGATATATAGTAAGTATGTGTTTTTGTTTCCTTTCTGTTGCTTCAATATAAACACTCTGGTTAAAAAAAAATAACTTAGGAGAGGAAGGAGCTTATTTTAGTTTACAGTTGTGGAAGGGATGCATCAATCATGGTGGGAAAGGTGTGGCAGCAGGAGCATAGGCTGGCTGGGAGTCAGAATGCAGGGAGATGACATTTCAGCCATACACAGGAAGCAGAGAGTGTATAAGTACTATACTTGTACTCTCATAAAGAATAAGAAAGAGGGTGAGGCTGTAAGTCCTCAAAGCCCAGCAAGATTCCATCTCCTGAAGGTTCTATAACCTTCCCAAACAGCACCCCCAACTGGTGACCGAGTGTTATAACACATAAGCCCATGGGGGACATTTCTGATTTAACCCACTACCATTCATGGCAGATGATAATTCTTTCCCATCCCCTTCTGGAGTTGGTCCATGAGAGAACTCATTCTTTATTCATCCGTCACTTGAGAATCAACCTATCATCATAGATTTGGCCACAAGCCCTACAGAGAGACAAAAAGGGCCTGCTCCCGCCTTTGTGGGTCTTGATGTTTAATTCCCCACAGCTATGGAAATTCTGCAAATGAAATGTATTGTGTAATACTTCTTGGGATCCATAATTGCTGCTTAAGTAGCTTGGAGCAAAGCCGGTCAAACCTCACTAAACTTGGGGATTGTGAGAGAGTACAGATAGGTGAAGAAGATTTGGGTGGGAAATCTTGAGACTGTACTCTTAAGAAGTACAGTCTCAGGACTGTACTTCTAATGAGTCCCAGGTTCTGCTGCTGGTGTAGGTAGTAGTAGTGGTCCATGGAATACTGAGGTCTCAGAGTCTATTTTAGGAGATCGTAGGCACCTGTAGAACCCAGTTCTTTCTTCTAGCTCTTAGCCTTTTAAGCCTTTGCTCAAAAAGTTAGATCCTTTGGACTCTCTGGGCTGCAATTCACATTGAGAAACCTTCCCTCTGTGCACTGTGAAGATTTCTACAGCCTGTCTTATTAGTCTGTGCTAATTTCCTTAATGTGATGACTCATCTTGGTTGTCAACTTGACTGCATCTAGAATCAACTGAGACTCAAGCAGATGGGGTGAACCGGACAGGGATTTTCTCAGGTGGGATCTACCCTGAATCTAAATCTGGGGACAGCCCATGTAAAAGGACGTTGTCAAGGAAGCTTTGCTTTTTGCCTTACCCGGTTCTCACTGTCAAATTCATTTGTGCTGTTATAGAGGTTCTCCTCTGTTGGTAGTAGGATATTTTAAGATTCCAATGTAGACTGTAGGCCAGCAGCTGCAGGAATCCTTCAGGACCCTAGCACCAAATTGGGACTACTGAGACAGCCAGTCTTGTGAATTGAACAGCTACTATATTCTTGGCCTTTACATTGGGAGACACCAATTATTAGACTACTAGATCACAGCCTATAAGTCATTCTAATACATCAATCTATTAATCTATCTATCTATCTATCTATCATATATCAGCTATCTATCATCTGTGTGTGTGTGTGTAAGAGTGTATGCACACGTGCACATGCATGTGTGTGTTCATTCTATTGCTCTGTTTCCTTTAGAGCATCCTTACTAATACAGATGCTATGACAGTTCATAGACATACAGAGTATAATTTCCCTGAAAGACCTGGGAAGGGCCGGAAGTCTGTACTTGACATTATGATGCTCGGAACCAGAGCTTCTTAGCTTTTTTTCTGTTTATGTTTTTCAGCCAAGAAAAATTTGAGCAACTCCAGCTTAATAAATATATAGAATAGATATCCAGATCAAACATTTTCTGATAATGAATCATGTAAAAATTGATTTTAAAATAATTCTTCGATATATGTAGAATTTTACCACTTATTAAAGACAAAAGCATAGTTCCATACTAATGAGATATGTGTACTTGTGTGATTTTACATAAAGAATCGAACCTTGGCTGGATATTTGATTCTGTAGGACACAGAACATCTTCTGCTCACTTTGGAGCTGATGATCGTTTAGATTTTATTACCATCAGTACTGAACATGCTCTCTGTAAAAAAAAAAAATGTATAATTTAAAAAGGCAGAAATATGTTCAGGACCATCGCAGAAATTGTTGAAAAGCTTGTTCCAATTTTAAGCCAAAATTCACTACAAGGATTCAAGTCTGTAACTTAAATAGTAATTTTTAAAAGCCCTATTCTAACACAAAATACTGTGAATATATTCTGATTTGAGGCATACCTGCTGGGGAATGACTGAAAAGGAATTTGTTTTCTGTAACTAAATCTCTATGTTTCCATAGGAGTAGAAAACTTTGCATGTGTAGTAATGACACTCCAGTCTCCAACATATAAAAGTCTCAGATCTGAACTAGGTGCCTCAGGGTCGGTGACAAGAAACCCCTATGCTTCATCACACCTTCTATTTTAAACTAATTTCTTTTTTGGTCACTGTGGATTCAGAACCATTTTATTCTTGCCAACTCTTTAATGACCCAGTATGGGGTTGCCACATGAAGCTAGGGCCTAGCTTCACAGAATTCTTAGGAAGTTGGAAGGGTCAAGTGCAAGGACATCTGATCCAGCCACTCATTTGCTGACCTAAAGGAGACTGGATTCTTCTCGAGGAAGCAAACCTTGTTTCCAAACTCACTTTTGAGCTTATGCTGCTGAATCTGAAGACAGATCAGTTTCTCAGCCAATAAATCTAGGAAATGGCAAAGGCTTTACTTGGTGGCTGTGTGGTTTTTAACCTGTTAACATCTGGCAAAATGGTATTTGGAAAGAAAATCATTGTAGAACTGAGAACCAGAAAGCTTGTGAGCAGAGTAAAATGCTAAGGGGGGATAACCCATTTGTGTTTTGTAAAGGACTTCTGCACTGCCTGGTTTTGTGTGTCAACTTGACATAAGCTGGAGTTATCACAGAGAAAGGAGCTTCCCTTGAGGAAATGCCTCCATGAGATCCAGCTGTAAGGCATTTTCTCAATTAGTGATCAAGGGTGGGAGGGTCCCGTCAATTGAGGGTGGTCCTGGGCTCTATAAGAAAGCAGGCTGAGCAAGCCAGGAGGAGCAAGCCAGTAAGCAGCACCCCTCCATGGCCTCCGCATCAGCTCCTGCCTCCAGGTTCCATCCCTTCTTGAGTTCCCATCCTGACTTCCTTCACCAACAGACTATGCTCCGGAAGTATAAGTCAAATAAACCCTTTCCTCCCCAACTTGATTTTTGGTTATAGTGTTTTGTCGAAGTGATAAGACCCTAACTAAGCCAGCTTCTAGATGTTGTGATGTCATGGTGGCCATGGCACTAAGAGCAGCTTCTGTCATCTGAGTCTTTCTGTATATCGGGCCTGTGCTAGGAACTTTCCATAGGCCATGGGACTCAACAGAAGGGAAGGAGATGCTTTTGTTTCAGAGATAAGGTGATGGAGAAGCTGGCTCAGATCAAGTGGTTTTCCCAAGGCTACCCAGGGCAAAACAGTAGTGATCAAATATGAGCCTTGTGGTAGTTTGAGTGGGAAATGTCACCCACAGGCTCCTGCATTTGAACATGTGATTCTCTGTTGGTGGCCATGGTTGGGGAGATTATGGAGCCTTTATGAAATGGAGCCATGCTGGATGAACTATGTCATGGGGTAGGGACTTTGAGGGTTTATAGCCTTAAACTATCGCCTGTTTGTTCTCCCTCTTCCTTCCTCTTTCCCTCCCTCTGTTCCTCCCTCCCTCCCTCCCTCCTTCTCTCTGCTTCATGTGTGTGGATAGATATGATCATCCGAATGATGAGCAGACTGAAAAACATAGACTCATACAATGAAATATTATTTGTCAATAAAAACTAAGTGCTGGTATGTGCTACAGTGTGGGTGGATCTTAGACACATCATGGTAGATAAAAGGAGACAACCAGTGAATGAAGACTGCTTGTTGCTGGTTCCATTGACGTTACATGCCCAGGATAGACACAGCTACACACTCAGAGCTGGTCAGTGGACTGCCAAGGGCTGGAAGGAAGGAAGGAAGGAGAGAAACTATTAAGGATGTGAGTTTTCTTCGGGGAATGAATAAAATGTTCTAGAATTAGATGGTAACTATTATGTATCGTTATAAATACCATAAAAACCGCTGAATTAAGCACAGAATGCTGTCTGTGTTTTATGGTATATGTTATGTCTCAATAAAAATAATTTAGATACAATAATCTCTCATTCCACATTTTAAACAAAGAATTAACTCAGACAGGTCTGTACATATTTGAAACAGTCTATCTTATCAGTGCAGATTCAAGATAAGCAGTAGGTCAGATCCCTTCAATCCTCCTCCTCTTCTTCCTCTTCCTCTTCCTCCTTTTCTTCCTCCTCTTCCTCTTCCTTCTTTTCTTTGGAGTTGGGGGGAGTGTTTAAGTAGGCTTAGTTATAGGAACAGAGCAAGGGCTTACTTACAAAAGCTTGGGCAATTGATCACCAAATAAAATGTCTTTCCCCTGCAAGTATTAACTACCTAGCAATTCTTGGGAACAGATGGGGCCTTGTGAGTACCTCCCACCTCAGATGACTGATGGCTGAATGTTTTGCTGATCTTGAACAGTCAACCACAGTTCTGATGGTTCAACAGTGCAGTGGGCACCTTTCCTACATCCACTATAGCCATGATCCATATAGATTTCTTTCTCTCTTACTTGCTCCATTTAGACAATCCTGTTCTTGAAGTGTGTGCCCCTCCTAAGCCTAGCACTGTTCCAAATGCAGACTCTATAGGCTCCTGAAGAATACCCCTACCTACTGCTCTAATTCCTGTCTATTCAGCCTACATAGTTGGTATTCGTGGACTGTACATTTTAGTTCTGAATTATTATAATCTATGATTCATTATTTTTTTCTGAGAAGCACAAAGCATAGATTTTTTATTATCTTTGAAAACTTAATTTGAATGCTGAATGGAAAATGAAAAGAATTCAAAAGAACAAAGCGTTATTACCCTTGGTAGATTGTAAAAATCACTATAATCCTCAACTCTGCTCTGTGTCCTTGTTGAGTCTGTTGACGCTGAAGCTTTTCTCATCAAGGGGAAAGCTGCACACCTATCTCTTGGGTCCAGGCTGGCCTTGCAACTTTGCACAGTAGAATGTGGCAAGTCTGCCTGCATGCTAGGGGACCTTCCTGCTCTGGATGACTGTAGTCTCTAGTTGGCATGAACAAATGCAAACTTGTTTCTGTAGGTTGAGATAAGGGTCACCCAGGTGTGCATGTTTCGACAACACTCAGAAGGAGATCTTCCAAGCTGACCAGTCTTTGGCTTCAGATGCATGAGGACCCCAAATGAGATGGGAAAAAACCACCTAGTTGGTTCCAGGCCAGATTGTCAACCCACAGAAATGTGAGCTAACCAAAAGACTGCTGTTTGAAGCCACTAGGCTTGGGCATGTTAATTATGTGAGAAAACTTAAATAAGGGATTTCCCATCTGTTTAGGGTCTAGAGACATGAAAGAGCTCCCGTCATTAATAGCAGAATCACAAGTCACCAGGGGAACGTTTACGACACAGCCTTGTTCCACCTTAAAGGCTGCATAGAGCCGTGGATATGAAGTCATGTAAAGGGCTGGGCTTGTGAGTGAGGAACTGATCCTAAAGCAGTTTGTCATGCAGTCAAAATTAGCTAAGTCAAGAACAAGAAAAGGTGAGGTGAGGTGAGTCAGAGCCAGAGCCAGCCGAGGTTATTGACATTTTCACTGAGAGCTTCAAAAAACGGTAATAGTAAAATACTTAAAACATTCACAGAAGATGAGTAATTTAGCGAGTGATGGGGAATTTCAGTGGCAGAGCCTTTAAAAGAGACAGATCGACACTCACACACGAGAATAGTTGAATTAAAAAAGTGCAGAATGCAGATGGGACACTGCAGAAGAAAGGAGCTTTGAACATGAAGTCAGGCCCTCAGAAAATAGAAAGCTGAAACAAAAAGAGAACCCCCAGAATAAAAGGAAGTGGGGTAAGGATGGAGAAAGGAAATTTAACACAATTGTAGTAGACTTTGAGGAGGTATCAGATAATGAAACAACCTCTTTTCTTTTCCTTCCTTCCTTCCTTTCTTTTTTCTTTTTCTTTCTTTCTTTCTTTCTTTCTTTCTTTTTTTTTTTTTTTAGTGTAAGTAGAAAGGAAAAATGGTGGCAGATGAATAGCTGAAAAAAAAAAATGCTGGATGAACATTTTAAAATTGGATCCCAGCAACTCATTGTTACAAGAAAATTTCAGTGAACACTAAGTAGGATTTTTTTTTTTTTTAAGGAGAAACTTATCTGTAACATTGTAGTCAAGCCGATAAAAGCAAAGAGTTGAAGAGAAACAGTGAAGTTAGCTGGAGAAGAAAATGAATGCCTGTTAGATACAGGGGCACAGTTAAGAATCGGAGCAGACATTTCAGCAGAAACAATGGGGCTCAGAGACAATGGACTGGCTTCTTTAGAGAGGGCTGAGATACAAATAAAAACTCTCAACCCAGAACTCTGTACCCAGCAAAAACATACTTAGAAGTAAAGTCAAACTAAAGGCATTTTCTTTAATGAAGAAAAGAGAGAGTGCATTGCCAGCAGATCAGACCTACAGGGGATGGAAAAGAAATTCTCCAAGCCAAAGTGCAAGGATGCCAGATGGGAACTCAGGGATACCGGGACAACTGAAGACCCCCACAAAATGTCCAAGTGTAGGTAAACTTTAAACCTAAGTTTTGGATTTTTTTTTTTTTAGAGATAGTCTACTTGGGTAGTCCAGGCTAGCCTGGAACTCACAATCGTCCTCTCTCCAACTTCTGAGTCTTGGAATTGCAAAAGAGCACCACTGAGCACGGCTGGAAACTGTTTTATTTATGTAATTAATGTGTGTAGATGTTCTTATGTACAAAGGTGTGTGTAGTGTACATGCCTTGGAGTACGTGTGTGTGGTCAGTGACTCTTCACACTGTCTTAAAGACAGGGTCTCACACTGATTTGAAGTTCACCAGTTTAGTCAGATTAGCTAGCCAGAGAGCCTCAGGAATTGTCCTGTCTCTGCCTCCCAGGGTTGGTTTTTTTATTTTTTTTAATTTTTTTAATTTGGGATATTTACTCTATATACATTTCAAATGGTTTCTCCTTTGGAACCCCCCTATTCCATTCCCTCTCCCCTGCCTCTATGAGAGTGCTCCCCCGCACTCCCGTCTTCCCTCCCTAGCATTCCCCTACACTGGGGCATCTAACACCCTTAGGCCCAAGGGCCTCTCCTCCTACTGATGGCCAACAAGGCCCTACTCTGCCACATATGTGGCCAGCACCATGGGTCCCCCCATGTGTATTCTTTGGTTGGTGGTCCAGTCTCAGGGAGCCCCGGGGTTCTGACCAGTTGACACTGTTGCTCCCTCCATGGGGCTGCAAACCCCCTCAGCTCCTTCAGTCCCTTCTCCAACTCCTCCATCTGGGACCCTACACTCAGTCCAATGGTTGGCTGCAAGTATCCGTCTCTGTATTTGTCAGGCTCTACCTGAGCCTCTCTGGAGACAGTTTATCATGCTCCCATCAGCAAGTACTTCCCAGCATCCACAAGAATGTCCGGGTTTGGTGGCTATATATGGGATGTATCCCTAGGTGGGGCAGTCTCTGGATGGCCTTTCCTTGAGTCTCTGCTCCACACCAGATGTCCCTCAACAGAGGAATGGATACAGAAAATGTGGTACATTTACACAATGACTTCATGAAATTCTCAGGTAAATGGATGGAACTTGAAAATATCCTGAGTGAGGTAACTCAGTCACAAAAGAACAAACACGGTAGGTACTCACTGATAAATGGATATTAGCTCAAAAGTTCGGAATACTCAAGATTCAATTCACAGACCATATGGAACCTAAGAAGGAAGACCAAAATGCAGATGCTTCAGTGTTTCTTAGAAGGGGGAACAAAATACTCACAGGGGGAAATATTGAGACAAAGTGTGCAGCAGAGACTCAGGGTTGGTATTCTAGGCACGTGTCACCATGCCCTGCTTTTAAAGGATGTTGGGGATTTGAATGAAGACTCCTATTCGTGCACAGGAAAGCATTTTTTTTCTGACTGAGCAATTTTTTTATGCGTACACAGTATATAAAGGAATATTGATATTTAAAATGAAAATAGCTATATGTTATCGAGATCTTTGCTATAAATGTAGCAAAACAGCACAAAGGGTGGGAAGGGGTGGATAAGACGGTTGTTGCAAGGACACTGTGTTCTGGGTGAAGTGGTAAAGCAGTTTAAGTTAGCAAACATTTATGTTCTTCAGTAGAGTAGCCACTGAGTGCAGCTAGTGATCCTCTCAAACAAGGTATGGTTTTAACTAATCAGAGTTCAAACGAGAACTCAAAGCAAGACTGCCCTTCCCTCTCACAACATTGCTTTTGTTGTGGCTATTCTGTCAGGACTGATTGTCGTTTTAACTGTAGGTATTGAATGTACATTAGATTTCAAGACTTGGCATGAAGGAACGTTTAGAATATACGCTCTCTCAGTAGTATCTTTCATGTTTGTTATTTGTTGAAATGTAGTACTTTGACTATATTAGGTATGAAGTATCGTTAATCTTTGTGAGTCTGTTGTGTGTGTTTGCATGTGTTGTATGTTTTCATGTTTGTGGGGGATGCACCTGTGTATGCAGATGGGCATGAACATGTATAATCATGGTTGGGGAGGTCGGGTGTCTTCTTCAGTTGCTCTTCAGTTTATTTATTGAGGCAGAGTCTCTCACTGAAACCGGAGCTAGCCCATTCCATTAATCTAATTTGAAAGCATCTCCCAGGATCACTTGTCTCTGCCTCCTGAGTGTGTGGTTCACAAGCAGGTGCTGTGCTTGGGTTTTAGGGAACTGAACTCTAGTCCTCATTGCTTTCATGGTGAGCACTTCATCTACCGAGCTATTTCCCTATTCCCAATAAAAGAATTATTAATTTAATGCCAATTATTTCCTTTAATTTCTCTAATATAACAAGGGAATTTAGCTTTGCTGTAATATACATATGTGGCTCAAGTGAGACTTTTATAGATGGTGCTGCTCTGAAGAAATCACTAAAATATAGCACAAAATAATTTAACTAAAGACTCAAGTAAGGGAGATAAATTGGATTAATGAAAGGTATTCATTTCACTAAAATAATGAAGAGAGAAGGCACACAGGAGCAGATAAAGCAAAAACAAATGAAGAAAGAGAGAAGAGTTGAACATGACCCCACCAATAATTATATTACATATAAGGGGACCAAAGACTCCATTGTTTTCAGATGATGTTAAAAAAAACTGTGAGAATTGTATGGTGCACATAAGTGAAGGTTTGAGATGAAGAAGACAGACTGCAGGTGACAGGACCAGGCCGAGAAGAATTGCAACAGCTCACGTGGTAGGCAGGTTGTAGAAAAAGATTGGCCTCAGCACATCAGAGCTAAATGGAGTCAGGATAGTCAGCCAGTTTGTCAGGAAAACACAACCAGTACAAAGCAAAACGTTCCATAGCTAAGTGCTAAATAAGAAAGTCCAGGATCTGGGGCAAGGGAGATGATTCTGTTCTGTAGGTAAGTTTGAGTCCCAGAACCCGTGTAAAGGCCATGTGTAATCCCAGCACTGTGGAGGCTGAGACAGGAGGATCCCTGGGGCTAACTGGTCACCCTGTCTAGCTTATTCCTCAAGCTCCAGACCAGTGAGAGACCTTGGCTCAGAAAGCAATGGGGAAGGAGCCTGAGAAACGATCCCTTAGGTTAACCTCTGCCTCCATGTGCACATGCATGCTTGTGTACATTGACCTGCGTCTAGGTAAGCATACACAGAAACATATTTTATAGTCATACTGGGCTATGTTATTACTTTTCTCCTGGTAGTTAATAGAGAAAAAAACTTTACAAATTCAGCAATAAAAGTGATGTAGAATGAGGCAGGGTGGGTGTCATGAGATACCAAGACCAAGAAAACTTGCAGAAGAAAGAGTTTATTGGGGATTACAGTTCCAATGGCTGAGAGTCTGTGACCCTCATGGTAGGGAGGCAGGTTTAGTGCTGGAGCAGTAGCTGAGAGCTTACATTGTTATCTACAAGCCATAGGCAGAGACACAGAGAGTTCCCTGAGAATGGCATGGCCTTTTGAAACCTCAAAGACCACCCTTTCCAAGGCAATATCTTCTAAAGCTTCCCAAACAGTGTCTTCAGTGGGGACCAAGCATTTGCATAGGTGAGCCCCCGGGGGCTATTCTCATTCAAACCACCACATTCCATTCGTTCCTGGACTCCATAGGCTTGTATCCACATTACAACTCAAACTACATGTAGGTCAACTTCAAAAATACCCATAACCTTTTATAGTCTTAATAGTTTTAAGAGTCCAAAGTCTCATCTCAGACTCAAGACAACCTCTAAATTATAACACCTTGTCAAATCAAAAGCAAAAAGCAAATCACAAGATTCCAATACACAATGGCACAGAATATATCTCACCACTCCAGAAGGGAAGAAGGAAAGTAAATCCTGGACCAAAGCAAGACTAAACCCGTCAAGGCAAACTCCAAATCCTGTCATTCTGGTCCCGTATCCGATCGCAAGACACTCCTCTCTCTTGGGCTGATTCCAATCCCTGTATACAGCTCCCCTTGCCAGATATCCCACGGTGCTGACATCTCCAACATCTTGGAGTCTCTAGTAAAATCCAGCCTTCACTTTCACAGCTTCACGCAATAGCCTCTCTGGGTCTCCCTCCATGAGGGGTGGATGGAAGCTGAAAAAGGATCTCTGAGACTCCCCTGCCACATGCCCAGCCTCAGTTGCTTTCCTTAACCATGGAAGAAGGTTCTTCAACCCCTTTGCTCCTCTATCCTACTTGATCCTAAACCAAGAACCACGTGGCTGACGCTTCCAAGATCTGCTGCCTGCCAGGGATGGTACCTGGTCCCCTCCAGGGATTAAATTTGCAAAAGCTTTCCTTCATTGAATAAACTTTCCTTGTTTTAGGAGAAGGTTCCTTAGGCATTTTTCTTTTCACAAATCTGAGGATTAGCTGGGTAGGGTCTGCCCCGAGGGCAATGCCCTTTAGTATATTTTGCACCAGGGCCCTTCTTTAAACTTCTTATCTCTAAGAGCACAAGCCATGGCTCCAAGAGTAAATTTCCTGTTTCTTCTTTTTTCATCACACTGTACATTCTGTGGTTCTTTTTGCCCACTTGTTTTTGTTTTGTTTGTTTTTTGTTTTTTTCATTTTTGGCCGGCCTAAGAGTGATCAGTAATAACCGTGTGACACAGTCAATATTAGGCTGCCTTGAAATCTCCTAAGCAGCCATTTTCTTCGCCAAAATGTCACTGTAGTGCCAAATGTCACTGTCAAAATGTCTAACCTAGTTGCTACTATTGTTCCCCTCTGAAACCTCTCAAGCTAGGCCTCCAAAGTTCATATTACTTCCAACACTACTGTCTTCCAAGTTCTTACTGGGATGGCCTGTTAAGCCCAGCTTACAATGTTCGATTGCTTTCCTAATTCAAATTCCCATGTCTTCCACATTTTCCCAAAACACAGCATGGTCAGGTCTGTCACAGCGATACCCCACTCCTGATACCAACTTCTGTCATAGTTACTTCAAATTTCTGTGATAAGACTAAGGCAAGTTATACAGAAGAGAGTTTGACTGGGCTTATAGTTTCAGAGAGTTAGAGTCCAGGACCATGATGGCAGAGAGAATGGCAGCAGGTATGGTGCCAGAGCATTTGCTGAGACACACTGAGACAATAACCATGAAGGAGAGAGAGAGAGAGAGAGAGAGAGAGAGAGAGAGAGAGAGAATAGTGTGGGATTTTGAAATCTCAAAGCATATCCCCAGTTACCCTTCTTCCAACAAGGTCACACCTCCTATTCCTTCTCAAATAGTTCTACCAAGTAGGGATCAGAAATTCTCATATATTTTTATGAGACTATAGGGAACATTTTCATTCAAACCAACATTGCACTAACATGTAAAAACTCCAAGCACTCTTCTGTTAATATGTTTAAGTACCTTCTGCATTTGTGACAAGACACTCAGTTCAAGTCTATCTGGTCAGCAGGTACTTCCATGTGCTATGAGCCATTTATGTTGAAGAAACAGTTCAAATGGAAACAAACCAATCTTGCCTTCCTGTCAGCAGATTGGATTCTAGTTTTCTGACTAATTATTATCTACTTGCAGATATTTAGAAACAATTTATAGTTACAACCCCTAAATATTTCTTTTCAAATTGTGTGGTATCTTTAAGATCATTGGCGTCAGCATAAAATGATAAATCTGACTCTCAGGCTCCTTCAGTACCATTGCTCATCGGAACATATTATAATTTACTTAGCAATTTATGTCTAATTGCAGTGTTTGGTAAATCCTGACTCTTCACGGTAATACATGAAACTGCCATGAAAATATGTTTGCAGCTTGTTCTTATAGGTATGTGGGTGTTTTGCTAGGGTCAGCCTCAGCAGGGTGAGAGATATTTACAGTTTAAAGTTTCTTCCACATGTCCACCTTTTCATCACAAAAGGGCTTTCACCATCCCATCAGTAGAACACAGGAATAACATTGACATATTTCAGTCATGTCATGAAGATGGATGCTTTTTCACACACTTACAGCTTTTATTTACATTTAAAAATGTATTATTCAAGGTACACGGATGTTTCACACATATGTGTAACTACACACCATATGCATGCCTGGTGCCTGCAGAGTCTAAAAGAGGGCATTGGGTTCTCTGGAACTGTAGTTACTAATGGTTTTGTGCCATCCTGCATTTGCTGCCACTTGAAACCAGGTCCTCTGTAGGAGCAGTAAATACTGACAACTATGAAACCATCTCTCCAGCCCTTCCATCTCTTTTCTTATTAATTTTGGAAGAATGAATAAGAATTAATAAATCAAATATATTGAGCCCAAAGAGATGATTCAGCAGGTAAAAGTATGCACTCAATCGCAGAGAACCCACAGAACCCATGTCAGGCCGCTCACAAATACCTGTCACTCCGGCTCTAGGGGATCAGATGGCATCTTCTGGCTTCCATGGACACCTGTACTCATGTGTACATACTCACACATAAACATATGTCTGTATAGTTAATTAAAAATGAACTGAATCTTAAAAAATACATATTTCCATAACAAACCTTTATTGGATGTATGGCAAATATTTTTCCATGTCTGTTTCTTGTCCATAATCTATCTATTAGACATTTCTTGCCTTCAGCTCAGTCATCACACAGATATCTGTGTCTGCACATAGGTTTCTCTGGCAGCCATGGCCTCTTTGGACCACGTGTGAAAGGTGCACAGATGTTGAGAAGAATCTGTGTGTCTGCAGACAGTGATATTTTAATCAGTGGTACTGGCTTGGCTCCATCCTTCTGACATCTGCTAGTTGCTGGCTGCTAGGTAATATTTACAGTGGATGGTGACAGCTTCAGGTCCCCTTTCTGTCTGTGGGAGGAGGGGACTGTCAATGTCTCTGGCTCTGTGAAGCACCCCCAAGCCCTAGCAGACCCTGGCTATGTGACTCTTCATGAAGCAGAGGCTATGTTTCATCTGAACATTCAACCTCAGATGGGTCCTTCCAGCAGGATGATTTCTAGGACTTTGGAGTCGTATGACAACACTTCTGGCCTTTGGCAGAGCATTCTGAGCAGTGAAGGAGATAACAAAGTGGTCTTCCTAGGAAGATCTTTAACTGGAGCCCACCAGGCCTAAGCGATGTACCTAAAATGACCATTTATTTATATAGAAAGCTGAGAACCATCACAGATGGTTACACTGGTCATCGTTCAAAGTGTGCCACCAGGAGGCTCTTAAAATAATTTATATAAAAGAAATTCATGAACATATTGCTGTGACGAAAGCAGAAGGAATCCAGGGCTGGAGAGCATGTCTCCATCTTCCCATCAGCCCAGTGCCTCTGTCTAGGGCTAATCACAAGCCAGAGCTGAGATCTATCTCTACCAGTGAAAGAGCCCATAAGCTGGTCATATTGTTTCTGTAGTTCCGTGGATTCATTTTCACACTTCCTGCTTCTTATGCCATGTGTAAATGGTTGTTATTTTGTGCATTGATCTTTTCTTCTGCCATCATGAATGGTTTTAGTTGGCGGTGATAGATAGGCCAGTCCCAATTGTTAGTGTGCAAAAATGAAAATAAACAGACCATTCAGCTGAAAAAATAAACAGAAACCAAGGACACCTTGGCATGTCTTTTCACACACATAGGAAGCTGCACACCAGGCAGAATCTGAGTGTTACCCTCTGTGGTGTGTTTGGATGAAAATGGCCCCCATAGGCTCATATGTTTGAATGCTTGGTCCCCAGTTTGTGGAACTCTTTGGGAAGGATTAGGAGGTGTGGCCTTGTTGGAGGGAGTATGTCACTGAGGGTGGGCTTTGAAGTTTTAAAAGTCCACACGTTCCCAGTTAGCTCTTTCACTGCCTTGAGCTTGTGTAGCAGATGTAAGCTTCTCCAGTACCACGCCTGCCTGCCTGCTTCCATGTTCTCTGCTGTGGTAGTCATGGACTCATCCTATGAAACTATAAGCAAGCCCCCAATAAACTCTTTCTTCCATAAGTTGCCTTGGTCATGGTGTCTTCACAGCTATAGGAAGGTAATTAAGACATCTTCCATGGCGAGGCTGGTTTACAGAGGTGACCCAGTGAGGAGATAGCCTGGTCATCTGGCGAGGCTTTACTTTACATGTAATCCCAAGAGCCGTATAAGTAAGTAGGCAGATTCCTGTCAGGAGAAGGCAGTGTGACCAGCACTGAACAGTGCTCTGCAGCGTTGACCGTAGAGCCAGAAGCTGGGAGCCAGGGGATGTAAAAATTGCTACTATGGAACTTAGCAAAGGCAGGAAAGGGGGGTCTATTCCAGAGCCTGTAGTGGGGAGCAGGGCTCTGCTAACCTGCTAATGCCATCCAAGTAACAAAAGGAAGCCAATGAATGCTATCACGTAGAGATTCACTTAGGGAAGGGGGAGGTGACTGTTAAGAGCCTGTGAGTGGAAACAAGGTGGCAGGCAACAGCGAAGAGTAAGTTGACTGAGGGATCAGCAGGGTATAGCCACAAGAACCTGGAAGGGATATTCAAGGAGGGTGGTGTCATCCTGAAGGTAGTAGAGAGCCAGAGAAGTAACTCTCTCTCTCCCCCTTCCTTCCTCCTTGCCCCTCCTCTCTCAGTGTTTGTGTTGTGTGTGTGTGTGTACCTGTGAGTGCATATGGGGAAGCCAGAGCTCCATGCTGAGCCTCTTCTTTGTTCCCTATGATACTTTTTTTTTTTTTTTTT
>JADRCH010000090.1:7857308-7921938 GCA_019843965.1 Rhynchomys soricoides
ATGCCCAGCTGGCCAGCAAGCCAATGGGGTCTGCCCGTCTCAGCCCTACCCCCAACTCAGACATACACTACAGATGCCCAGCTTTTACATGGCATTTAGACTTGTGTTGTAATAAGTTTATCCACCGAGTCGCCCAGAAGCGCCAGTTAAGCAGGGGCAGTAAGTTTAGCACTGCCAAACTCCCCAGCAAGGCCTCATGGAAGAAATAGAATCTAACTACCCTGGTAGCACCTGCCACTCAGGCACTCAAGAGGCTATTGCAGGAAGATGGCTCAGTCTGGATGTTCAAAGCCAATATAGACTCCATAGTAAGACTCTATTAAAAGAAAATTGGTTGTCTAGATGAAAACTCTTTGTCCCCCTACACTGTAATTCCCATCACACTAAATGCTCTTCTCGCCCATCCAAAGCCGAGTTCCCAATTGGTCCTAAAAAGACTTGAGTCTCTGTTCAGACTAACCTAGACATCCAAGCTGCAGGCTGATCACTTCGTGCCAGATTTCTAGGTGGCTGTGTAAGCAGCAGGAGGAGGAGAAGGATGCACGCCCGAGCTGCCTGTAGCCCAGAGCCCAACACGAAGAAGACATGGAGTTGAAAACACTTTGACTCATCTAATCCATACCAATTCTGTCTTCAGGGCAGCTTCTGATGGAGGACAAGGGGGCAGAGAGACAACCCCCCATCCCCAGGGCCTGGAGGCTGGCAATTTATCGTTCCGGCTCAGATTCCTTTTCAGGGCCAGGGTCATTAATAGAGAAGGCTCTTGGGGTGCCACTGTTCTGTACGGATTGCAGTTCTTTTCCTCCCTCTAGCAAATTTCTAAATCTCTAAAATGATGAAAGCAGACAGTCACCAAGCCACGCAGTAGGGGAGAAAATAAAGATAGCCTTCAGGGTTAGGTAAAAGAAAAAAAAGTACACCTGAGCAGGAGGCCCATAGAGTGGTAGATTCTCTTCCTCTGTTACTGTGGCTGGAGCAGCAGAGACAGACTGTATTAATGGGGGTTCTGCTAACGATGGGGTGAAGGGGTTACTGGGAATCCTGAACCTTTCATACCCCAGTCCCACCTTGCTCCAGACAGTCCAAGGTCCAGTAAGAAATCGGGTTGAAGAGACATCAGATTGTAAATAACAGTTGCTGTCATTTTTTATGGTAGTGTGTCCAGTTTTCTGCCCATGCAGGATCAACTAACTTCTCATCTCTGCAAACAGTATATGCTGCTTTGTCCTGGGGACATACCTCTTCCCCACTCTTGGTTTGAGCCACTGGCCTCCCAACCTGGAGATCTCATTGTGGAGTAAGACTACTTACCAGGCCTATTACCTAGACATGGAGACTTGGTCGAGATTGACAAGTGTTTTGAGATGAACCAAAAAAGACCATCTTGAAGTTTAGACGAAGCAACCGGAAAACAGATCCACATCCCTGGCTGATATTAACTAAAGGACAGAATGTGAACTTGGAGCAGCCAGGGACTGTTTCCTGTCAACAGGGAAAGAGACTGGTTGATAATTGGACCTTGACCCAAGATAGATGAGCTGAGGAGTGAGAGGCCAGATTCTATGTGAGTTCATCTGAGCTCATGACTCTAACAGTGCCCAAAGCTTGAAACAATTCTGATTTTTTAAGATTTGTTTATGTACTATGTATAGAGGTCTGGCTGCATGTACATCTGCACACCAGAAGAGGGTATCGGATCCCATTATAGATGGTTGTGAGCCACCATAGGGTTGTTGGGAACTGAACTCACAACCTCTGGAAGAACAGTCAGTGCTCTTAACATCTGAGCCATCTCTTCAGCCCCAACAATTCTGATAGTTTAAGCCTATTTGAGTTGAGTTGCTGGACTTGAAGGAGATAGATCAGCCACTTATCACCACACCTTATGTGATGGCTAATCTCAGTCTTCAGCTTGACCTCTGGGTGTGTCTGTGGGGGCATTTCCAGAGAGATTTAAGTAAGTTCCGCAGATGTGGTGACATCAGATCACGAGCTTCGGACCTAGGCTGAAGGGAAATCAGGAAGCAGCTGGAACAGTGACATTATGGCTCTGCTTTCGGATGGGCTGCCAGTGACCTGCCACCTAGTGTTCCTCTTACTGAAGCTAAAACTGCTCCCGATGTCATGCCTCCCTGCCAGTATGGACAGAACCCTCAGATTCTGAGCCAGAAGAATCTTTCCTTGTAAATGGATATTCTTATAAGAAAAAGAACTTACGTCACAGTCTTTACCGAGAACTTTGGGCATGGGGGGAGATACATGCAGAGAGAGACAGGTAAAGACAGAGAGATATTAAATTTGGAAAAACATTCATATAATACCATATAGTTCAGGAGCTTTGACCATGGACCCCAGATAGTCCCCTGAACATTTCAGAGGCCTCTGGACTCTGGTTTTTGTGCAAAAATTTTACTACCGGAGGATCCATTGCTCTGGTCAGATCCTCAATTAGTGTGTGGCCCTAGATTCTGTTTCTACTTCGCTGAACTTTCTCCCCGTAGATCCCCCTCTGAGCACACTTGGGGGTACTTCTTCATTACATCTTAAGATGAGCACACATGGTTACAGTGAGCCCAGTCACTCACGTGAACTTTCCGAAAAGCAAATGGGGATATCTTAAGGCGGTGTCAGTGTGCCTGCCCTCTGTGGCACAAACTAAAATGTGTGTGTGTGTGTGGGGGGGGTATTATGCATATATATATATATGTATATATATATACATATATATATATGTATGCGTGTATGTATGAGTGAATGTGTGTATGTTTGTGTGTGTATATTATGCATATGTATATATGCGTGTGTGTATGAGTGATTGTGTGTATGTTTGTGTGTGTGTGTGTGTATGTGTGTGTATGTGTGTGTGTGTGTATGTGTGTGTGTGTATGGAGTCAAGAGGCCAACTCTGGATGTCTCTCTCAATCACTTTCTACCTTGTTTTTTTGAGACAGAGTCTTCTACTTAGTTACTAATGTAGCCAGACTAGCTGGAAAGTCAGTCCCAGGGATCTACCTGTTTCTGCCTCCCACGCCAGTCCTGGGGTTACAAATGCACACTGCCATGCCTGGTTTTTACATGGACGCACGATTCAAACTGGGGGCCCAATGCTTATATAACAAGTTCTTACCTATTTGTCCATCTTCCCAGCCCCTGGGATATGTTTGAACATCACTTTCTTCCAACGACAAAACCAAGTTATTTAAACTTGGTGTGTTTCATATGGTCCTGGGCTCACAGAGAGCAGGGTAGAGCACTCTTGAATACTCACCACTATCTCTATCCCTCCTCTGCCTGCCTGATGCCCTACAAGCTGCTGCTTCTGGGCTGGCCCCAGGCTCAGGACCTCCACCCACCTGTTTGTTGCCTGCTCCCCAGCAGCCTCACTGACTCCCTTCCTGGCACATGTACACCAGAGCCTGTTCATGAGCCTGGCATTCTTAACAAACACAGTAAGGGACCTTCTGTCACTTGTGGGGGAGACAAATGGAAATTGATGCAGAGTTCTCCTAGTGGGCGGATCCTACCTCCCTTAGTAGAGGCTGTAGCTGCAGAATGAGGTTGATTGTTAGCACATCCTCTCGGTAGCTCCCCTGAGTCAGATGCTGCTTCCTGGTCAGCACTGAGAGAACTACAGAGGAAGGGTATGGGGATGACATAGTCTTCTAAGTACTCACCTTCCTTGATGAGGAGGGAATGGGTGTTAATATAGTATTGAGTGGCAGAAGAAAACCAAAATACCAGAAAAGGGAAAGTGGGCGTGGCTCTGTTCTAAGAGGGGCCTTTGGGGAGAGGGTGATATTTGATCTGCATTTTGAAGGAGGAGGCAGAACCTGCGAGGCAGAATGGTGGAGAGGGGAACCCACCCAGGAAAAGAGTCCTGGGTGAATTTTGGAGCTGAGCAGGAAGTGGAGGCTCGCTGGCTAGGAGCCTCTGGTACCGTAGGGTGGAGGTGGAAATGGTGGAACTTGGAAACAGCTGTAGGACTGGCATGGGCCTATGCCTTCTCAAGAGTACTTTCTGGAGCCACCGGCCCACAGCAGTTTGCTTTAAGCACATAAGCAATATGCTTATGTGTTTAAAAGAATGTGAAGGGGGACATGCTGGGCATGGAAGTGGAAAAGAATGAAGAAAGGGATCCCTAAAGCAGGTGCCTGAGGCAGGGGTCTCAGCAGGTAACCTGGGACCATTCGGAAGGGACTGCCTTGCCCATCAGCTGCATTGTAGTTGTGGGAGAGAGGAGTCCAGTTTTCTAAAATATTCTCATGGCAGCCAGGGTTGAGAGACACTGCAGACTTCTTGGCTGCATCTGGGAGGCTGGATTGAAATGTAAATCATGGGACACTGTTCTAGTTTGATCTCTATTATTGTGACAAATATTCTGACCAAAGCTAACTTAGGGTGGGGGGTGGGGAGGAAGACTTTATTTCAATCAACAGGTCACAACCCATCATTGAGAGAAGTAGGGAACAGAACAGGAGCTTGAAGGTATAGCCTTTTCGTCATTCCACAACATCTCCTTCAACCACAGAGCTCACAGGCCCTTAACTACTGACACCCTTCTGTCTCTGCAGATTAATTTTTGTCTCTTCTAGTCCCACGTAAGTCGAAACATACAGGGTGTGCACTCATGTCAAAATAATGTTCAAGATTTGCACTTGTTGTGTGCACCTGTAGTCCATCATTTTTATTGCTGAGGGATGCTCCAGTGTGTGAATAGATCATGCTTGGTTTGTTCATTCACGTTTTGGTTGCTGTTGTCTTCAGTTTTGACAACTGTGAGTAGCTAAGACTTTGTTTCACCTGACTCTTCTGATCACTGCTGAAGATATTTTCAATTGTATTTTAGAGCTGACACCCTTTTAGAAGACCCCTTCTGTACTAGCTGGGTTTGTGTGTCAACTTGACACAAGCTGGAGTTATCACAGAGAAAGGAGCCTCCCTTGAGGAAATGCCTCCATGAGATTCAGCTGTAAGGCATTTTCTCAATTAGTGATCAAGGGAGGGAGGGCCTAGCCCATCATGGGTGGTGCCATCTGTGGGCTGGTAGTCTTGGGTTCTATAAGAGAGCAAGCTGAGCAAATCAGGGGAATTAAGCCAGTAAGTAACATCTCTCCATGGCCTCTGCATCAGCTCCTGCTTCCTGACTTGCTTGAGTTCCAGTCCTGACTTCCTTTGGTGATGAACAGCAATGTGGAAGTGTAAGCTCAATAAACCCTTTCCTCCCCAACTTGCCTCTTGGTCATGAAGCTTTGTGCAGGAATAGAACCCCTGACTAAGACACCTTCTTACTGAGACCTCTCTTGATAACCTGCTGTGCCACTTGACGCTTCCTTGAACCTCAGCATGCTCTGAGGAGGTTCAGACTTTGTTCTTGGTTAGCTGGCTTGTGATTGAGGTGTCTCATCAGACCTCAGCCTGAAGCTGGGACGTGTAGCCTTGAATGTGACCCTTTGTTTCCAAGCTCCTTGAGTTGTCTCTGCCCTCTACATTCCTCAACCAACTCAAGACTTTCCTTTCTTTCTTTATCTCCTATAAAAGATATGTCAAACTAAAATCATGATTTTATTATTCTAAGACTCTAGCTGTATAATCCCCCTTTGTGGCTCATGTTTTATTACTGAACTCAAGGGGAAAATAAACCATGTTCATTTTTTTATCATTTTTTTCCTCTCATCCAGTTCCCTATTGCCCAGCAGTAGAGTCTTGCCATTTTTATACCTTATCATGTCATAACCTGTACGTAGTAGTAAGGCACACTCCATCAATTTCCAAGTTTATTTCTAATATCCCAATGCAAGTTTTCCCAACTTTCCTTCCAGGTGCTATGTTGTATGACACTAATCCTGGTAAACACGTGTCTACTCATCTTAGGTTGGGAACCAACAACAAACCAAACTATGGATATCACCAAAGACCAACTTGGTGAATCAGTAAGATCAATGGAGTTACTTATAGGAATATGGGTGAGGGGTTACTTACAGCTGCAGAATGGCTCAAAGGCAGCTGTATCACCAATGCCCACCTCAGCATGGGTGACAGCTCACAGAGGCTGGAAACCTGGAACACTCTCTACAATGTGCAGGTAGCTCAACAAAGGAGAATGAACTTTCTTGGTAGTTCAGTTGATGTGAACCTCTTCCAGGCAGCTTGGCTGGTCTCTACTATTTTCAGTATCTCAGCTTGCCTGAGAGTCTCTCTTGGCAGGGCTTCTTGCTTACATATGTTTGGAGAGAGGGGAGCCTAGTGAATTTGGTCAGTTTCAGGGACTTCCGGAGCCCTTTGTGTTGTTTACTTCCTGAGATTAATGAACTTTCATGAAGGATAGGATGTTATACCTCCATTAGAACATCCTACTATTCCATCTCCCCCTTTAACATTCTGTGTCTTAATGAACTTCCCTCTAAGGTAGGGGTTTTTATCTCAGAGGAAACACCCATACAACAGATAACTCCAGAGCAAAGGATCCCTCTGACTTGGGAGCCTGCTCTTCCCTTTTGTAGTGCTTTAATTGCTCAGAATGTGAACCCTTCAAAACTGCACGCAGAATGTTTATAGCAGTCAAGCTTCAAAGCCTCCTAAAGCCATTTCCATCCATATGCCAAGAGAACCAAAACTCAGTTCTATGGCCATCCTGATGCAAGGAAGACTCTGACCAAGAAGAAAGGGAAATGCAGCCCACAGTACAGTAATGCTTCCAACACACTGCTCAATCAATCGGCTTCCATTGTGCACTTGAACAACAGAGGCTAAGGAGCTGAGTATTTTTAGTCTTTCCTTAGCTCTTGGAGGTCACTATTGTCTCTGAATTCCTTTGGGGGAAAATATTGGGGTGTAAGTTTCACAGGAGCAAAGATTTTGTCTCCAGTATCCTCTAGTGTATTCCTGCCTCATAGTGTAGTTCCTGGCAGTACATGGGCACTCAGCAGATATTTAATGAGTGCAATTTTGTAAACTAAATACACGATTTGAAGTTTTGTCCTGGCTGGGGGCCCTGTAACATGCTCAGGCCACTAGTAGGTAGCAGTGTGGTTTGAAGTGTGCATCCAGACCAAGAAGAGGACCAGACTAAAACTCCCAGGTCTAGGTGGGTAGGGCTAATGGGCAGTGGGAATGTACCAATAGATGCTTACCTTGTCCCTTGGAGTTGTTAAAGAACTATTATATATGGCCCTGCAAGACCTCTTGATAATTAAGGAGCTGGGAGACCTGCTTTATTGTTTTATTCATGAGGATGCCCATTCATGGAGTGAATAGTCCTGTAACTTGCCAAAGCTTCCCAGAGGGAGTAGCTAGAAAGAGTTGGTGTCAGGATTTGAATCCAGGAAGTCCACCTTAACACCTTGCCACACTGTGCTCTTAAGACAGTTAGGCAGGACCCACTTTATGGAAGTACTGGTTAATAGGGTCAAGGCAGCCTTTGGGGGGGCATGAGGCCATGCAGAGATTACTATTCTATCATTATGGAAAAAAATATCCATCATGATGAAGGTAGCAGAGGGCTAGTTGTTGTTGTTGTGGTGGTGGTGGTGGTGGTGGTGGTGCTGCTGCTGCTGCTGCTGCTGCTGCTGCTGCTGCTGCTGCTTCTTCTTCTTCTTCTTCTTCTTCTTCTTCTTCTTCTCTTCTTCTTCCCCTTCTTCCCCTTCTTTTTCCCCTCCTTCTCCTCCTTCTTCTCTCTCCTCCTCTTCCTCCTCCTCCTTTTCCTCTTCCTCCTCCTCCTCTTCCTCCTCTTCTTCCTCTTCCTCCTCTTCCTCCTCCTCCTCTTCCTCCTCTTCTTCCTCTTCCTCCTCTTCCTCCTCCTCCTCCTCCTCCTTCATGGCAGGGAGCATGGCAGCACTGGAACAGTAGCTGAGTGCTTACACTTGATCCACAGATAGAGTGAGACTAGCCTTAGCAGGGAGGTGGCAAAGCCTACCTCCAGCCACACACCTCCTCCAACAAGGCCACACCTCCTAGTCCTTCCCAAACAGTTCCAACAGCTGGGAATGGAACATTCAAATGTATGAGCTTGTGAGGGCCATTCTTATTCAAACCACCACACACTGGGATCATAGCAGTGGGGGAGCTCAGCCACAGAACAGGCAGAGGAGTAGTGAGACAATCTGGGGTCCTACAAGGAGGACAACAGACACCAGGAACAAGACTTATAAATGTGAGTGGAGCAATGCTGTTAACAACCATGGTAAGAGTGTAGTAGCACTGCACAGTATCCACCAACCTGGGGCTTCCAAACTACATCTGGGCCTCCATATAGACCTCATTGAACCTGTGGGGTTGATAGGGGAGAAGACAGAGAAGGCTTAGTATTCTCTGCTGCCTGAGCTTACATAATACTGTGCGCATCTCTTTTACATTTTAGTATTCCATGAGAGACCTTGTTTAATAATAGAAGTCTGTGCTCTGAAAAATGCTTGCCGGATGATGTCTGAGCTCCACCTTCTGTGTCTGCAGTGGAAATCAATTGCAAGTCCTTCAGACGTGAAGACAGTGTGGCCCATGGCTCCACTTGGGAGTCCACTGAGGGTGAGTGAGGAGAGAGCCTACTTTGTGTTTGAACACTCTACCCTCGCTACCCTCTCCTGTCCCATCTGTCATGAGGCAGACAAATAGCTGGAATGGTCCCAGCCAGAGGGAGATCCACATAGTGCCTCAGAGGCCCTTGGGTATGGCCTGCACAATCTTGTTTCTATTTTGGCCAGAGCTCCACAGCGGCCTTGTTTGAGAGCACACCCGGGTCATTATCAGAAAGAAATGACCCAAGCTGCAGGCTGCTGAGAGCGAGGGGGGAGAGGAGAAACAGTAACTTTGATTTATTTGGGACAGAAAGCTCTACAGACAGAGGAAAGAGGGAGAGAGAGTGACCATAAAGCAGGCTCTGTTTTGTGACCCGCCAGAGTCAGAGAGCATCATGTATGCAGTAGCAGAGGTTGACAAGGTGGTCACAGGGAGAGCCACCCCTTTTACCATCACAAAACAGAAAAGCTGGGAAGTGAAATGAATAGGCTTGGAGCTCCAGTGCCAGGGCTAAAGGTAGGCCCTCTGCCCATCTCCCAGAAGGTTGCTCCTGTGTGTCCACATGCTTACTGTGGGCACTGTGCTCTGCAGGGCTGCTTGACTCTAGAGGCTGGGGTGGAAGATGGGCTTGTCCCTGTACAGCAACCCCACCACTCAGATGTCAGCTAAGCCCACGCCACTAGACCTGCCTTGCCTTCTGCAGGGTGTATGCTAAGGCCTCCTCACCAAGTCACTGCTGGGTGACTTCTACTTCCAGGATTCGTCTTCTCAGGACAGCTCCAGAACCCTGGAGCTCCAGTTGGTATGAGCTACAAGGTCAAATGAAGGGGGTCCCTCACACTCAGACTCACTCAGGGACCCTATTATCCAGTCCTCGGCGCTGCAATCTTGGAAATTTCTGGAATCAGAGCAGGAGGAATGAGGTTTTATTTCTTTAAGACTTGGAGAAGTGTGTGTGTGTGTGTGTGTGTGTGTGTGTGTAGGTGCCTGTGGCAGTGTATATGTGTGTGTATATAGGTGCCTATGGCAGTGTGTGTGTAGATGCCTGTGGCAGTGTGTGTGTATGTATGTAGGTGCCTTGGCAGTGTGTGTGTGTGTGTATATGTATGTATGTATGTATGTGTGTATGTATGTATGTATGTATGTATGTATGTATGTATGTGTGTATGTATGCAGGTGCCTGTGGCAGGGTGTGTGTGTGTGCATGTGTGTACATAAGCACGCATAGGGCGGCCAGATGACAACCTTGGTTGTTCCTATGGCACCATCTACTTTTTATTCCTTTGAGGCAGGGTCTCTTGCTGACTTTGAACTTGCCGAGTAGGTTAGACTGGCCAGCCAGGAAGCTCCAGGAATCTACCTGTCCGTGCCTCCTTTGTGCTGGGATTGCAATCCCTCATCACCACGCCGTACATACTTTATTTATGTGAATTCTAGAGATTGAACTCAGGCCCCATGCTTGCAAGGCAAGCACAAATGAGCCATCTCTCCAGTCCCCAGGGGTGGCACAGGTCTTCCCCACATACAGAGAAGCATCTCTCCAGGTGACATGTCCTCTTAAGCCAGACAGGTAGGAATTCCTAGATCTCTGCCTCAGCTACTGCAGGGGGGCATGGCCAGCCTCCAGAGAACAGAGGAGCAAGAGTTTGATGCTTTTTACCTGATGACTTATATTTGAATCTCAGTCAGCAACCTGGCTGAAGAGTTGATACCCATGAGCCATGTGAGTGATATATCTAAGTCTAGAAGGGTGAAGGGGGCCCAGGGTCATGGGGTCTGGATTACCATTTTATGCTCAGTACTAGTCTTTCTCTTCTACCTTGAAAGCCCAGGGGGTGTTGGCCATTTTTTTCCCAGAAGCCCAGTGGTCATTAACTACTCTGTCTGGGGCATGCCTGCGGTCTTGACTGGTAGTGAAGGCCCACCACACCACCGGGATCCTAGCCCAGCTCTGGCCTTTGAGACACACAACCTTGGCTATTTCAGACCTCAGTTTACAGTGACGATACATATTGAATGCTTCCCATTTCTCCATGTCAATTCTTGAAGTGTTTCCACCTTTCTCTGTAGCTAAGAGGTTCACATCAATGCACTTGGATGACTGAATGAGTTCCTCTGACAAATGACTTGGAGCTGGGAAGAGAGTGATGCTCAGAACCGCTCCTTTCTGAGTCACTGTGAGTTGGGTTTATCTCTTTCCTTGCTCTGGCTTTTCTCTCCAGGGGCTGGCATCCGTCCCTCCATTTGCGAGAACCCTTAGATTTAAGGGACTGATGGCTTCTTGCTGTCCCCAACCTTCTGGAGGTTCTGCCTTTGCCACCTTTTTAAGTGTTTTCTATTGTTCTTCTAACTGGTCTCATTTACATAGGCCGCTACCCTGCTACAGCCCAGTATATATGCATTCCTTACCCTGCAAGAAATGGGCTGGAGGGATGGCTCCGTAGGTTCAAATCCTTAACACCCATTTAAAAAGCTGGGTATGGTGAGATGCATCAGTAATTCCAGCCCTGTGAAGGCAGAGACAGGGGGATCCCTGGGGGTTGTTAGCCAGTCAGTCTAGCTAAATTGAGTAAACTTTGGGTTCAGTCAGAGACCCTGTCCCAAAAATAAGGTAGAAAATGGAGGAAAACACCTGATATCAAGCTCCAGCCTCAAAGTGCACATGCATGTGTGGCTGGTACACAGCCTGGGTTATTAAACGCAGCTATTGTGTGACCCTTAACTGTTGTCGTGTTAGTATTGTCTCAAGGAAGGGAGGTGTGTTGGTGGGCCTTAGGCACTGGGCTCAGTGGCCACTTGGCTGTTCTATGGGCTTTTGGATGACCACGTGTCCTTCGGTGTTGCTGATACGTGAGCAATGCCTTTCCTGAGACCACAAGTCTCCTTCTCACGCCATGCTTAACTGCTTTCTTTTCATGAGTCCTGTCAAGACTGTGCTGTGGCTCTGCCTAACCCTGAAGACAAGCAGAAGCAGATACAGAATATACCCCCTACACACACCACCAAGACGGGTTTCTGTGTAGCCCTGGCTGTACTCCAGGGATACACCAGGGATAGACCAGAGATCCACCTGCCTCTAACTCCTGAGTGCTGGGATTAAAGGCATATGCCACCATGCCTGGCAGGTGGGATATAACTTACACTGACAGAGATATTTACCAGTTACATAGAAGAGGAAAGGGCATGTCTGAAAATATCATTATGGTCGGATTCCAGAAAGTTCCATCACCTGAAGAGGTCCCTCTGCCTGTTAACAATAATTAACTCTTTCTCCTAATATTCCAGGCACTAGCAAGCAATACTTGCCCTCCCCTGGGTATAAATTTTCATCCTCTGAGCATTTTGTAAAAATCTGGAATCATGCACAACGTGCTGTTTGTAACTGGCCTTTTATCTTCTATGTAACTTGTATGAGAATCTGTAGTATAAATATACCACGTCTTATTTATCTGCCTCCTGCTGACACACATTTAGGTTATTTTCCTTATTTGAGGACTACAAATCCTGATGCTGAGAATGATTGCCTATATATGTTCTTTAAATGCAGGACAGTAGATAACAGGTCTGGTGGGGGGATGGGGGATCTTGGAGGGGAAGGCTGGGCCAGGTGCATTTTAGCCGGCTTTCCAGGGATTCTGAGTGTGCCGGCATTAGAGAGGCCCTGGTGGTTGCCATCTGGAGCAGTCCACTTGAAGTAGTGAGCCAAAGTGGGGTCCCTGCTTCATCCCTGTTCAAGCATGTCACCCTAGAAAGGCAGAACTGTGTTCCTCTACAAGTGATGGTCCTACAGGTAAAATGTCTGCCTAGATCAGGTTGAGGCTGGACCATAGGATGTTCCTTCTTTGGCTTGCACAGTGAGCCGATGGCCTCGCTCCTGGAGAGTGAGCTGTGGATTTTTGTTTGTTGTGGGGAAAGCAGATTGCCTCTGGCTCAGGAAATGGGAAGCCTAGACTCATAGATAAAGCCATGGTGCACCTTGGGTCCTGGGAAGTTAAGTAGTGGGTTAGGTGTGTGAGGCCCAGGGTTGGGATGGGCAAGAGTCGGCTAACAGGTGCCCCTGTTGAGACATCACAAAGCAGCATGGCTGTATTTCAACATGGGAGCAAGCTCCACGCGAGAGCCCTCCTCTTGCATCAAACCAGACACATCGTCGGCTTGCCTTTCAGCCACGCAGAGAAATCCTGGCTGCCTTCTCTGGAAGAAGTTGCTGCCAGCTTTTAGATGAAAGGTTTGCTCCTTGCTTTGATCCGACTTCTGAAAGAATAAAGCATTTTATTTTTTATAGCGAGGGAGACATCTAAGGAGTTTGAGTTTTTAAAATTAAAGTCTCCCCCCAGCATGTAAGAGCAATAATAGTGTCAGTTAGGTGTAACGGAAGTAGTTAATGTGACAAGGTATGGGGAGCCTGAAAAAGATTCGTATCCGAGTCACAATGAAGGTCTGAGCTAAACTGCCCTTTTTGCTACTTAAGTTTTATTTGATAATGCACACAGGCTGTGTGTGAGCATCGGTAATCTCTGAGGGACCAATATAGCCGATTTCTACCTGAGAATGCATGGAAATTCAGCACAGCACATCACCATACATCAAGATCCTGAATTACGGTGAGGAGCATGACCTGTATCGAAATACATAGGACTCCAAGTGCATCGAGAGACCCTGTCCCCTTTATTTAGGGTGTGGCTGCCCGCTTCTGGTAGCTCATATACCATAACTTGAAGATTTGCTTTAAGTTTAGTTACCATGTGTGCATAATGTACTATGTGTCAGGGAGTAGTGAATGCATCGGGCAGAGTCTTACCACACCTCTATAAGGTAGACACCACCACTGTTACTACCAAACAGATGAGGCAGCTGGAGCTCAAGCAGGTTGGGAACTCAGGCCACCCCTGGCTTGATCCCAAAGTCAAGGGACTTGACTACACTCACTACACTTCTCCAGAAACACTCCTGCTGCAGTCTGCAGAACCTGGGGAAGGGTTTCCAGAGATCCTCTCTGAGGGGAATAATCCAAGAAGCCAGTGCTTTCTCCTAACGGTGGCAATTCACTGTGTGTCCTTCCTGCTGTCTGGTATTTGTACTGGTGATGGAAATGGAGCTATGGGTAAAACAGACGATACCCCCACCCAGATCAAAGCAGTGCTACCAAGAGCGCATGGTGCCTGAGTCTGCGTCTACACCACTAGGTTGGCACTGGTCTGTACTCCAGAGTCCTCTTCTTAGACATGGAGGTAATACACAAAGGAGTTCACATGGTGTAGTGATGCAAACATACCATGTGCCCAAAATGCCTCCTCCCTGACAGGACAAGACGAGCGTCCCGACAGGACAAGGCGAGCGTCCCGACAGGACAAGGCGAGCGTCCCGACAGGACAAGATGAGCGTTTTCCTGTTAAGATGCCCCGCCCCTCTCCAGGCCAGGCTTCCAAAGATATTCCAACCCTTCTGAGCTCATTACCTCATGTATTGGGTACTTCCGGAACTGTCTGGGAAGAATCAGGTGTGAGGCCCATATATTCTCACAGACAGGCCCCTATTGCATCTCCGTCATCTACAGAGATAGAACAGCTGTAGTGGGCAGAGCACAGGCCTGACACATTGTGCAGGTTCAAATCCATCCCTTTGCCTCACTGTGGCTGTTTGACAAGCACCAGGCTGGCCCATTGCATGCCATGTGTTGGTGGAGCATCCCAGGAACTCTGTGGGACGGCCATTGTTCCTTCACTGATGGGGAAACTGGGCAAGGGAAAAAGTGGGTAAAAGCCCAGAGGTCAAAGAGCTTTCTCTTTCCGCCGTACCACCTTATAAACCTTCTCTTTTTCTTACACGGTGCTGTGTGTAGCTTAATATTTAGCTGTAGCCCGACTATGACTTGAGAATCTTCCCCAAGCAGGCAGCTTTCTATGGGCAAAGGAATAGACCATCCCATGTCACCTGAGGCCCCAGCAAGACCAGATCTGGAAGGATGAGGCCAAGCTTGGAAGTGTTCTACACAATATTTGTTTTTTATTTATGAAGGCCCCCATCGCATTTCAGAAAAAGATTTGAAGCAGCCTATTAGTTGTCATTAGTGTGATGATGGTTAATGATTATAACAACAAGATGGGCATAATTGGTTCAAATTGTGCCTTTTGAAATGAACTCCTAGGAGGGCCAAGCGGTGGGGAGGGCACAGGCAGCCTCTGCCGTAGGGAATTGAAAGGATGGGCCTAATTGGTTAAAAGCTGCTTTGCTAATTGCTCTGGTAAGGGCCTGGGAGAAAGCTGTGGTGTGATTATACATGAACCGAGGTCCCTTGAAACCCTATGATTCCAAGCTAGATCTTTTCCTCAAAACACAAGCAGAAAAGAGAACAGATGTTCAGCCACTTGACAGATTTAATAAGACACTTAGAAAAATTACTATGTTCACATTGCCCCTGCTGACCCCAGGCTGGAAGCTGGGGGAGGCCTTTTACTGTGGCTGATGTTCTGAGCTGGACACACAGGGTGTTTTCCTCTTGGAAGTGTCTGCTTCTCTGAGATCCCATTGTTCTTGATCCTTGTTCCCCCCCATGCCCAGAAAGAAGGGCTTCCTTCCATTGGTGGAAGCAGGAGAAGAGGTGGCAAGAGGCTCCTTGGCATGCAGCAGCCATGCTTCAGTTCTAGGTGGGTGTGAGCCCCTGCCTCCCAGTGACAGGGCAATTGCATCTGGAGAATGGGGGAGTCAAGCCCACCTACAGCAAGCCTGGCAAGTCTTGCCTGTGAACTGGTGCATCAGGGAGAAGAGCCCTTAGATGTGTTACAGAGCTGCTCCCTACAAATTCAACATTTCCTCCTGGAGAGAAGAGGGAGTTCCTATCGAGGACCAAACAATCTACAGGGATCTAGAAGCTCAGAAACTTACCACCTTCATGGTGCCTTCCCCAAAGGTGCATAAGCTCTAGTGGCTGCTGGGGAGGAGCTCTTCTGTGTAGATGCCTGCTTCTTGTTCAAGGAGCGCCAGGGTTGCTGCTTTGAAGCTGTCGCCCATGCTACGATGGGCTTTCAGTGACATAGATGCCTCTGAGTCACTTGTGCTCCTGCTAGTGACCCCTTACTCATGAGCCTGTGGCCACAAAAAACTCATTGGCTCCCCCAAACAAAGACTGGGTGAAGTTGATCCTTTGGTCTGCTGTTGAGGGCCTATCTGTAGTGAAGGGATGCTTGTACTAACTGCCTACTGTGTTAACCACTGGGGCAGAACGGTGCAGAGAGACTATCAATGGTGATGTCAGTGTGTGTGTGTGTGTGTGTGTGTGTGTGTGTGTATCCTCTGTTTCAGTCTAGGAAGGCTCTGGAAGTCCTGTCAGAGGCTGTGTGTAACTCTGGAATAGGAGTCTGGGAATTGAATACCTGGGTTCAAAGTTAGCTCAGCATTTCACAGGTTATGAGTTTCTGGTTGTTCCTAGACACCCTGAAGTGAACCTTCTTGCTTGCAAAGTAGGGGAAATAAAAACATCGCCCCCGCCCTATGGTTATGGTGACAGTAAAATGACATAGCACAAGTTTCCAGCTGTGCTTTAACAAATGGCCGTGAACTGGCTGCCTAAGACAATAGAAATTTATTTGCTGTTTACAAGGTCCCAAGTCTGAAATCAAGGTTTTAGCCAGGCAGCACTCTTAAGAACTGGGGAAAGACCCTTCTGTGCTTTTCACAGCCACCCCTGGCTTTCCTCCTGTGAGGGGCATTATTTCAACACAGCCTCTGTCTTAGCAAGACAGCTTTCCTGTCTCCATAGTGTCTTTTCTCTTGAGGTTGTTGGCAAACACACTATGCTCTTCTCAAGGCCTGCTTCCGTCACCCCTACAAAGACTTCCTTTACAAATAAAGTCACATTTAGAATTTCTGGGTTGACATGAATATTTAAGAGACACTGTTCAAAACCTGCCAGGACAAATGAAGAGGTTGGAGTGCCAGCTTGAATCTAGAGAGCTCTAGATAAATGTCCTCCCCTGTGCCTGCGGCCACCATTACTGTTGCTGGTGGTGTTATGGTGCTAGGAGCATCTTGCTCAGGTTCATCTGAAAACCAGTTGTTTGATAGTTGCATGTGTCTGAGTCACAGCCTATGGGCAAGCAAGCAGACTAAGATTCAGGGGTGATCATGGAAAATATATGAATAGCCTGTTGGTACTAAGGAGTTTGTGGGTCACTGGTGACTTACCAGGTGCTATTTGAGCTCTCTGAGAAGTGGACTCTGGAGCCCCCACATGTTTGCCTCACTTCCTCCGAGGACCCTTAGTGGGCTGACCACACCAACTGTGACATGGGAGGAAGAGAACAGCAAGGCAACCTGAGAATGTAAGCACCGAGTAACTACTAGGAAACCATTTGCAACTGATGGTGATGAGGCCATTCATGCCTTGATAGAAAAGTGCCTGCAGGAGAGAGAGCAACCTGCAGTTCAGCCATGGTAGGCTCATCCATGGAGAGCAAGCTGAGACAGGAACTCCAGCTGATTGCTTTGACTCCTCTAGTCCGTACCTACTGGATGTTGTGAATGCCCAAAGATTTGATGATGTTCTTTTTCTGTTGCTTCTTTGTTTTGTTTTGGAAATCTCATCCCAGGGACAATCTGTTCTGCCCTTTGGTGTCTCCAGATGACTGACACAATGGAGACTCCCTAGTCAACTTCTGCATGTTTTGAGCTTCCAGTTTCATGATGTCTGTCTGTCTGCCTGCCTATCTATTTATCTATCTATCTATCTATCTGTCTATCACTGTCTTTCTGTCTATCTACCCATCAATCACTGTCTGTCTATCTATCTATCTATCTATCTATCTATCTATCCTATCTATCTATCTATCTATCATAGATGGGCTGTCATAACCCATCTTCTGGACTGTACAGAGCAAGTGGTATTGGGTATTTACCCTGCTTTGAAGTTTGAAATAGTCTCTTAGCCATGTCCTCCAACATTAATCTCAGAAGAAATTGACCCGACATTGGGTTCAGAGAGCTCTAAATTCCAAAACCAAATCTGACCTAACATTTAGCACTGCTGTCTTTCTGTCTGTAATCTGGAGCTGGTGTTTCTTCCCTTCCCTACCAGGTCCCAGGAGATACTGAAGTTGATGCCCTGGGACATGGTGCAACATATATTTGAGATGGAGAATGGAACCCCAGTGCCACCAGCAAGGAAGGCCCCACTGTAGGAGGTGATTGGCCTCTTGACCAGTGTCAGTCCAGGCACAGACAGAGAAGGCAAAGAAGAACTGAAGCTCAGATCTTAGTAACAGCATCAGTGCAGCTGGGTACCACATCAATCGAGGACCAACACTAACGCCAACCAGGCAGATACAGGCCAGATACCACAAGGCTGTAAAAGTGATGGCACACAGGGGTATTGTATGGTTTGGTCAAGGTCATTGGATGGTGACCCACGAGGCATTGGTGTTGTGGATTCATAAACCCGAGTCCGTCTGAATGTATGTGCCTTCTACATGCCATGTGCCATTTGTGTTTTGGGAAATCACAGAGGGAACCAAATGCCCCTGGAGCCTACAGTGCAGAATGTGCTAGTGTGTGTGCTAGGAATGTTGTTCTCGAAGGTTCACTGAACCCAGTGGGTCACATGTCACTGAGTACAAAGCCGGACTAACCACTGCCGGGAAATTAAAGACTGAAGAAAGACTGATTTTCTGCAGCAGGTAAGGAAACCACTGAGACTAACCTACTCACAGCACCCAGCTGGAGCAAAGGAAGCCAGAGGGTTTCTCTCAAGGACCCTGTTCATAGGAGAAAACACCTTGGGGGTGGACACAGTTCTCAGCACACTCAATTCGAGATGCTGGATAGGAATACTTGGCTGTGGTATTCTATCACAGATGGACTTCTGTGGACATGCAGCTTCTTTTCCTAGGTTTCAGCTGTAGCCAAAGGGCAGAACACATGGAATAATACAGGAGTCTGCAGGCTGGGGAGATGGATGGAAAAAGGAAAAATCGGAGGAAGCATGAGGGGCTGAGTTAGAATTGCCAGAACCCACCTGAAAGCCAGATATGCAAAGCACTGGAACCCTGAGAGGCATGCTGTATCCTTTTTCTCTATGCCTTTGCCCTCAAACAGTCTCACTGATCTCAAAGCCACGGTTCACTAAGAAAGTCCGGATGCCTTCACCTTCACATCTCTAAAAATGAAGCAGATGAAGAAAAGAAAAAATGAGCCACTCATGGTGGTACTTGTTTGGGAGATTGAGGTAGGAGGGTGGTGAGTTTGAGGCTGCTCTGAGCTACTTAGGTAGTTCAAGGCCAGCCTCAGCTACCTGAAAGATCCTGTCTCAACCCCTACTTCCCTCTGCCCCCAAACAAGCATGGTGGGCCTTCAGTCTGCCTTTCCTTCCACCCTATTCTCATCCTCTGTCATGGTTTGTATATGCTCGGCCCAGGGAGTGGCACAGTTAGGTGTGGCCCTGGTGGAGTAGGTGTGGCCTTGATGGACTGGGTGTGTCACTGTGGGCGTGGGCTTTGATACCCTAGTCCTAGCTGCCTGGAAATCAGTCTTCTGCTAGCAGCCTTCAGATGAAGCTGTAGAACTCTCAGCTCCTCCTGCACCATGCCTGCCTGGATGCTGCCATGCTCCCGCCTTGATGATAATGGACTGAACCTCTGAACCTGTGAGCCAGCCCCGATTAAATGTTGTCCTTAGAAGAGTTGCCGTGGTCATGGTGTCTGCTCACAGCAGGAAAACCCTAACTAAGACATCCTCTTTACAGCTGTGGCTGCTCACCCTCATCAGGGTGCTGACTCTGAGTGGGGCTTCAAAGACTTCAAAGACCAGGCTCCTAGGATAAGCTGGTTGCAAGTCCAGGAAGTGCAGACAAAAGGGAAACATCTTTTGCTCAGCCTAGGGGTAGCAAAATCCCAGACCCTCGTCCGAGGCACAGGAATAAAAGCCTCCCTTCCTTCTTTGTCTGGGTCAGCCTGGACCTATTAATGAGTGCTATCTTCTTCTTTCAAAATAAAACCTTCCTCCCTAAATTCAAACCTGCACTCCAAGAGTTCATGCATCCTGTGTCCTCAGTATTGTTATCAGTGAGATGTCTGACGTCAGTCACTGGGGGAAAGGTAGCACCGAGGGCCTGAGAGAGGCCAGTGGCACTGGGGCCTCCCAACTCCTCTGGACAGTAGAAGAGGTCAAGGAAACACTCATTTGAAGAAGGGGCCTTTGGATAGAGAGCTCAAACCAGAGCCGGAAGTGACCAGATGAGGATGGAGTGAAGAAAAGGGAAGAGGAGCCTTCCTGTTCCCTCTCTAGATCTAAATGGAAGCAGTGTGACTGCAGTTATGTGGCTGCAGCCCTGAGACATGTACTGTTGGGCACTGTCCCCATGTTGTCCCCATGTTTCCTCAGGCTCCAGCTTCTTTGACAACTGCTGTTTCTAAGTGAAGAAGGAAAGTACTGCCTTCTGTCCAGGTTGGCAAAGAGACGCCATCTCTGTGTTGCAGCCCTCTGGCTTGGCAGTATGGCCCACAAACATGAAAGGTTTGGCCCAAGAGTCTTTTGTTCCACCCTCCCACCTCCCACCCCAGTTTTGGAAGAGCTGTCACCATCTCAACCTTGGGAAAGCCACAGGGAACTTTGACCTTCCAGTTCCTCTTAAAACAGCCTTGATGGCTCTCTAGGCCTCAAATTAACCCCAAGGAGAACCCAGAGGTTATTTTCAGCCCAGAAGGAGCTCACAGTTTAGGGAGACTCCCTATCCTGCATTCTTGCCTAGGTTCCCTCTCTGGAGCCACTTCCTGTCTGCCCCCAACCTCTCTGGGAGCATTTTCTGTCTGTCCCCCATCCTTGCTGAGAGCACTTCCCGTCTGTCCTCCATCCTCTCTGGGAGCACTTCCTGTCTGCCCCCAGAGCATACCTGGCTCCCAGACGCACCTGATGATGACTCCCTGACCTCTGCCCTACAGAAGATGAGAAGATGGAGAACAAAGTTCTTGGTCCTCAGAAGATTGTAGGAAACACAAGCCCTAGCCCTGGGTTAGGAGGGCTTCTGTTTCTCTGCAGGATGAGCTTGCCCACTTCTCGAGAAAGAATCTTCAAATGAGGCAGCCCTGATGCCTTTTAAGTAGGTCCCCTCTCTTCTTTCTTTTTCTTCTCTCTTTCTTTTAAAGAGAGCCATAAAGCTCTTTTTTTTAATTATTATTATCTGAAGGGATACTTTATGCAAAATCTCACTGTACAATGCAGATCAAAGCGAGCCTATGGAGGTTGGTTCGTGCCTGGGGTGCTCACCCTGGAAAGTTGGCTGCTTGACTTTCTCCTTTTCCCTTTCCCAAGTGACTCTGGGGCCTCTTTGGAGAAATACAAAGTTCCTTAGAATATAGTTGAAAATCTTTGCAAGGAACCTTAAAGACGATGCTGTTGTCAGTGGGAGAAACCGATTACGGGAAGAGGGATTTTTCTTTTCCTTTGACATGCCCAATGAACACACTGTTGGTTGGCTTGTTCAAATCTAGGCCACTGGAAACTGGACCATATGCAAAATACACATTTGTGTCTCTGATCCTTGCTCCCTGATCCCAACACAGATAGAGCGAGACAGCTCAGGTGGCAGATGGTGAGCCTCAGAGTCGAGGCCCTGTGAGTAGGCAAAGCCTCTTCACCCTGTGGCTGGCAGGGCATGTGGAGCTGTGTCTCCGTGTGCTTCCTAAGGAACACGGTGTGGAAGAGCGACTGATATGCTGCCGCAGCGCTAACGTGGAGGCCAGTTCTCCCAAACCTGCTGAGATGTGGTACATGAGCATCTTGACTACACTCGGTAGAAGATGCTAATGCAATGGGAGAGAGGCCCTAGCTTCCTCAGCTTAGTCTAACAGCTGTGCTGTCATGTTATTACAGATGCTTGTCGTTGAAGCATCCCTGTCTGCAACCTTGACATGTACTCATTCAGATTCATTTTTCAAAATTGCTTTGAAAGCCAGGGCCCATCCCATCCATTAGAGAACTTTTCTGTGACAGGTGTGGGGGTGACTAAGGCAGCTGAGTGGCTCCCCGTGACTGACAAACACTACAGATGCTGGTAAAAGACACAGCCTACCTGGTGCCTAGTCTCCATGAAGGTCTGTGTATGGCTTTCCTCTCCTTCTCTTCCTCCTCCTCCTTTTCCTCCTTGGACATACTGCTTGTGGAGGGCTGTAAGACCCCCATCTACCCAAATAGCTTCTTGACAGCACAGTTCTAAGTACCACATACAGGCTGGTCTCTGCATATGTGATTATATCACCTGCCAAACTTCTTAGACATTTTAGGTTTCTGATTATATATATAAATATTTATTAATAAATAAGTATTAATCAATTATTGTTTATTAATAAATAATAATTAATAATTAATAAATTCATAAATATGCAATATCTATTATATGTTTATATATTTAAATATATATTATATTTATATGTATTAAATATGTTATGTATATCACCTACCTCCCGACCTAATCCATTAGGGAACAGTGGTACACTCCTTAGAATTTTGTCTGTATAACAGAAAATAGTGTCCATCTCATTTCATCTAGATGAGAGAAATATTATCCACTGACATTCTCATCTATATAAAAGAAATCATGTCCCTCGACTTCATCTTTGGAACAGAAATTCTACCCCCAACCCTCATCCTGCCTCACCCAGCGTCAGCTGTGTAATAGATATAAACTCCCTACCTGGCCCCTTCGTTGTGGAATTAGAAATGATGATACCCACAATGCAGAGCAATGCACGCAGTGGGTGTCATGTTGAGTATGTAATAGCCACAGGATCTCAGCCTTCCATGGGCCCAAGCTAAGATGTACTTTGGAGCCTTAAAATATCTTTAAGAAAAGAAGGACTCTCAGAAAATGAAGCTTGGGAGCGGGAGCGGGAGGATCTGGGAGGAGCTAGGGAGTAGAAAGAATAGTATCAGAAACTGTACTGTACGGAAAATAGAAAAAACCACAAGACATAAGAATTTCAAAATCATTACAAGACTTGTTGTATTATAAATACTTGTTTTGGGCAGATGACTACCATTAGCAAATGCAATGGATGGATACCGTCTCTGTCTTGGGCAGTTTTAAGCCAACTTGTGATAAACTGGAGTCATTTGGGACTAGGGGCTCTCGATTGAGAAAATTCCCCTGTAAGACTGACCTGGATGGAAAGCCTATAAGGCATTTAACTAGTGATTGATGGGGGAGGGCCCAGCCCATTGTGGGTGGTTCCATCCCTGGGCTGGTGGTCCTGAGTACTGTATGACATCGGGCTGAGTAAGCCAGTAAGCAGCAGCCCGCCATGGCCTCTGCATCAGCTCCTGCCTTCAGACTCCTGCCCTGTTTGGGTTGCTGCCCTGACTTCCTTCATTGACAGACTGTAATACGGAACTGTAGGCTGAATTCACCCCTTCCCTTCCAAGTTACCTTTGTCATGGTGATTATCACAGCAATAGAGACCTAAGTAAGACAGGCTTCTTCAGAAGTGACCTCAAGATCTCAACTCCTCAGCCTTTGAGCAGACGGGGTCTGCATCAGCTCTGTCATCACTCCCAAGCCCATTACAGCCCCTAAGTCGACCTTAATGAATGTTTGTAGTTAGACCAGGATGTAACATTATAGCTATTCCTTGAGATCATGAACAACATTTCGGCTCCAGTTCTATCTGTCCACAGATCAATGGAATCATCCTAGCATTAAAACACACTGTGATGGGCCAGTGAGCCTGGTAGTGACAGTGAGGGGGAGGTACTGGTTACAGCTGTTGGCAGATGCTGAGTTTCAAGTGGGACCCCACTGAATGACATAGATTGACCCACGGACCAGACTCATCCTTGCATGCCAGACAGTTTCCAGGCAGGCAAACCTTGCTAGCTATAGAGAATGTGTCCGACTGTGTGGGATCCAACCACAATTACTGTAGCTCCCTGCCTTGGCAGCAGGGCATCTCCCTCTGGATATGCAGCCAGGTTGTGTTTGATGCCTCTATCAACCTCATGAGGACTCCTATTCTTTGGTCTCTAGTGAATGTCTGCTTGCTCCCTACAGAGAAAATGTTTAGCTTTCTTGGATTTTGCTGAGACCGAATAACTAGATTTCTATCTGAGTGCTCATTCCAGGAGACACTCGACACTGTAAAGCTTGACAAAGTGTAACTGAGCTGTCTTATGCAGTGATGGAGAAACCATCCCGAGTCATTCCTTGACTGTCCACAGGGATTTCCTGTGTCAGGTGACTAAACTTCTGAATGAGGAGCAGTGATCTAGTCTAGCTTGGTGAGCCAATGAGTTTATTGGGGTTACTTACAGGACTCTGGGTGAAAGGTTACTTACAGAGGGACAAGTGACTCTGGCAAGGGTGATTGCACACGAATGCGATTCTGTTGCTACACCTTGCCTGGCGTGTAGGCAGCTCCATGGAAGATTCTCATCTTCTCCAGCAACTGCTTATGGCTTGTATAACCTCAAGAGGGGTCTTGTAAGTCTGAGGAATTCCTAAGTTTTGTGAGAGTCTCTCCTTCCTCCAGGAGGGCATGTTTCAATGGGAGGAAAATAGCTACACAGCATGTGGTTTGGTCAGTATTGGAATGGCTCCAAGGACATCCCTCAGGGGATGGATTTTGGAAAAGGAAGTCCTGAGAAAATCTAAGGCACATGACCTCAGCAGGAAGAGGTGAGGACCTCAAGCCCTTCTGCCAGAGGCTGGGCCACAAGTAAAGAACAACCCTTGAGGAAGTAATTTGGGGATCACTCAGCACTTTAAACCATTCTTTGATTCTTGTCTAGAATTTACTGCTACAATCAGGGAGACCTTGCTGCAGAGTTAAATTGAGATTATATTTCGAGATTTGCTTTATCATTGTTGTAGCCAGCGGTAATTAGGAATAAAGTGGGGAACAATTCCCATAAAAGATTGTGATTAGCATTGATTATGCAGATAAGTCAGGTTCGCTCTCTGCGTTGCTTCTTCTGTTGTGCTGATTACACCTTCTCAGTTTTTTTTTTTTTGTTTTGGTTTTTTTTGGAAGCAAGGGTCTTAGCTCTAACTCCATCAACAGGAAACCTTGCCCCACCCCTCCCACGGAGGGCTGCTTCCCTCCACCTCCTCCTCTTCCATTGCAGGCTCAGTCCCACCTTTCCACTTGCAGTTGGAGGGGGCTCCCACTGCAGGCTCCGGGCCCCTCCCCTCCCACTGCTGGCTCGAGGCCCCTCCCACTGCTGGTTCGAGGCAGAGAGAACCAGAGCATTGCTTCTCCTGTCAACTTGTTTAGAAAACCACGGCTCCTACTTAGAGAATCTTTGACTATCCCCTTTGTGCTCCTTGTGTGCCTCAGGTGCTGGGTGGAACAGAGAGGGCTGCCACCTTGGGAGGCAGATAGTGATCTTGCTGGTGGTCGGGAAGAAGTGTCCTGAGACCAAGCTCAGGACGGAAGACTGGAGTAGGCAAGGGAGAGCTGAAAACATTAGGAGTCCTTATCTTTTTACGAGGTCACCTTTTAACAGGGCAGGACTGGCATGAAAGGTCAGGAACAAAGGATATTTCTACCCTCTTTCTGGACGCCTTCTCATTTCCTGTCTCCCTTGCTCGGGGATTTCCATCTGCAGACTGGGAGCGAGGTGAGGCTGTAACCACAGACACAGAGATGACTATGTGACAAGGTCCAGCTTCCAGGAGGAGGGTCACATGGGATGTCAGGGTTTCAGTCAAGGTAAGGGGCAGAGAGCAGAGGAATGCCTGGTGTCTGGGAGGCTGCAAGCAAGCCTGTGGAAACAGTGACCCAGAAGGGAGGTGCACGGAGGTGGCATAGCTCCCAAGTGGGCAGGCCTTTTGTTTTGAGGGAATGCTAGTAGGATACAGATTTCAGCCTTTAGTGCTTCAGGCCTCTCTCAGCTTCATTAAAGTTCTTGGGCTGCAGGGTCTTTCTGGAAAGTTTCCAGCCCTCTCATGGCAGACTGGTATATTTCTTCTGGTTGGTTCTCGACATCCCGATCTCATACACAAGCCTCCAAACTATAAGCCGGCTGAGTGCATCTTGGAGCACTGAGTCGGGAGACAAAAAAGCTGCTTGATCCTCAGCGAGTATCCTGGGGTATGACATTAGCGAGGTTGAGGGACATGGGGGTGTGTGTTGTCTCTGTCTTGATTTCAGTAGATGATTGGCAGTGCTCGGCTGTGCCGAACCTCAGTCCCTCCTGTGGATACTGGGCTTGGTGGTTATCATACCCACTTTCCATGCTTGTTCTGAGCTTCAGTGGGATGTGGCCTGTTGTGATCTTGACATTCCACTACTTTTAGGAATGGCTGATGGTCTTAATCATTCATTCACCACAAGCTCTCTGAGTCACAAGGCATATCTCTCAAATTAACTCTAGCTAGTGTTAAATGATTACAGTATATATAATCATCACTGATACCCACTGTGCTTCCGGGAGGGTTTGGTGTCACATTCCTTCCTACTCTGTATCTCCCGGTTTTACACCATCATTAAACATGGACTTCACATTCATTTTCTTGTGTTGTAACCGAGACAGCATGTTATTGATGCTTGGAAAACTCACACAATGCTTTGCAGAGGCATCTGCAGTGTGCGGCCCCCTTCTCCCAGGCTTCCCTCTTAGATCGAATTATAGAGAGTACACCATTGGTTAGAGTCGTGTAGTAGCCACTCAGCATCTGGAAGGAATGGATTAATAAGAAGGCCATTCTTTCAGCGTGACTTGGAGTGTCCTGGAAGGTGACAGAGGCGAAATCACTGGCAAGAAACATGGCAGAGGTCAATAGTTGCCTGTCTTCTCTCTCTTCTCCCCTGTCCATGTGGTTCAAGTAACTCTCAGAAGAGGTTTTAACCCTCTCCTCCAAGATTTCTTCAAATACCTTGTAATGGCCTTAGAGTGTTTGTTTTGTCCTTAGAGAAGTTCTGTCTCCATCATCAGTTGCTTTCAGTCTTTATCCCGAGGGCCCAGAGAAGGCCAATAGATGACCATTCTCTGAAAGGGTGCTGAGCTGAATAGTGAGGCTCACCTTAGCTAAATCCCATTAGCCGGCGCCTGACTCCCTTTCGCTGTGTTTTCCCACACACATCTCCTTGGGTCATTCCAATCAGAGCAGCTGATTGGTTTTTAAGACAGTCTTCCATTGCTCAGGTAAGCACCAGTTGACAGATTACCCAGGTATAGGAATTAATGTTTCTGGAAAGAAAAAGAAAAGGGGTCTACTGAGCTCCAGGCTCTGGCTCTATATCTTTCGTTGTTTAAAGAAATTGATCTTTCTATTCTTTCAAATGTCCAGATGGAGCTGACTCTCTTGCCTCTGAAGCCATTGTGGTCAAATACTGGCTGCCTGAGCAGCAGGCTCATCAGTAGCTGCGGACATGCTGCAGATATGTAAACTCAGGCCCATCCCAGGAATCAGAATTTCACTCCTTTCTCTTCCCGAGATAGCCTACACTGGAAAAATGCTTTGCAAAAAGTGTGGTTCTGGCAGGACCCATCAGGGTTTGGGCCCAGCATCAGCCCTCTTTAGGCAGTGATGGCCTCTGCCATGGGAGTGACCGATGGAGAAGAAATGAATGACACATGTCCATCTGAAGACAACAATCCCCCTGAAGGTCAGTTAGCCCTGTATCCTGCAGCTCCTCTGCCAGTGTGGCTGCTGGCAGTGACTTTGGTCTGACCTCATTTGATGTCTCTGGAGGCCTGGGGGTCTCACCAGGTTCCACTGGCCATTGCTGCAGCTGTTTTCTCTTGTGGTGGCCTAAACTTCCCCCCTCCAAGAATTGACTGATTCACTTAGAGAAATCCAAGCACCGAGAGAGAAGCACAAATTAGTTTGTTTTTGCCTTGCTTATCTGTCTAGAGAAAGCATCTCTGCTCTTTCAAATGTCTGATAAATGGACTTGATTACCCTCTTCAAGCAAGCCTGTGGGGGAGAGCTGGGAGGAGCTGGCTGTTGGAGATTCCTCCACCAGCTGCCAGCAAATCCTTCTCCTAGCCATTCCTGTCTCCATCCGGATGACGGGAGAGTTTTTCCGAGATTCTTGAGTTTATGTTTGAAGACGGCCGATGCTCAGGTCTTTGGTCTGCTCCCCAGGAGGAGGTGTTGGTGAGACTGTCAGAGAAGGAGAAAAGAGACTGTGGAGTCCGTAGGGTCCCTTCAGAGTCAGGTCCTCCTGGCCAGCACTACTTGACTTTCCCTGTTTGTCTATCTCTGTTCATCCAAAAGTGAGCTCTTGAACTCAAAACATGGAGGCTTCTTTTAGGTTTGCCTCTTAGCTGCTATGAAGCCACCAATCAATCATTTGCTAGCTCAGGATCTCAGTTTCCTTGTTTAGAAAATGGGCACACTGAATGGATTCATTTCATTTTTAGAAGCTGATGGGCATATTCTCCTAGCATCTCTTGCCCACAGTTGTGTATTTGTGGTTGGACTAACGCTCACATAGGCCAGGCAAGTCAGTATGCTCCTATGTGAACATAGGAGCAGAGTACAAATAAACCCTTCCCAACCAAGCGACATTCTCTGGGAAATAGGGTAGTAGTGCTGTTGGTTTGTGAGCATGTATGTGTCAGCACGTGTGTGTGTGTGTGTGTGTGTGTGTGTGTGTGTGTGTGTAGTGTACATGTATGTGTTGTGTGCCTGTGTGTGTTATGTGCCTATGTGTTGTACATGTGTACTGTGTTCCTGTACTGTGGTGTGTGTGTGTGTGTCTGTGTGTGTAGTGTGTATCTGTGTATGCATGTAGAAGGTTAAAGATGACATTTAAAATCATCTTCCCTCTCTCTTCACTACATCCATGAGATAGGATCAACCAACTGAACCCAGAGATCCAAGATTTGGCTCTTCTGGCTATCCGGCCTGCTCCAGGGATCCCTTGTCTCCATGTGCCTTCTGAGCCAGTGCTGGAATTACAGGCAGGCCACCGTGCCCCCTTAGCAGTAATATAGGTGCTGGGGGTCCCAACTCCAGTTCCCACAAGTAGACAGCAAGCCTGTCAAGCCATCTCCACAGAAGAGCATCATACTGTCAGCCCAAGCTGGCCTTAAGATGCAGTAATTCTCCTGCCTCAGCCTTCCAGGTGCTAGGATTTTAGGCATGCACCACCATGCTGAGCTTGTTTCTATGTTTTGAGAGAACTGAGGAATAACTTAAGTTTTTTGTTGATGGTGGTGATTTTTTTTTTTTTTTTGGCAAAACGATGTTATGTTATAAATAACCAAATCATATTTTTAGATTCCACAGATTTTTAGCAAAACTCACAAATTCATAGCCCTTGTCTTTGACAGTCAGGACAGAGGTGGCTTTTACCCCCTGTCCCTCATCTCTCTTGTGCTTTTCACAGTCAAGTCCCTCCCTCATTCTCAGACCCTGCCAGCTATGGCTGGTGTTCGCTGCTGCTGTTAGCATGGAGCCTGCCCTTTCCAGAGCGTGACCTAAAGGAAACTACATAGCCGTTGGCTCTGGTTTCTTCAGCTTACGATAATTCTTTCACAGTCCCCCCACCATTGCATATTCAGCACTTTCCTCCGTCCTGTGCATGAGTCCATTAGGTAGGATGGGAACCAGAGTTCATCCTTTAACACTTGATGGACGTGTGAGTTATTTCCGGTTTGAGGGAATGGTAAATACATTGAAGGCATGGAAATACCGCTCTCAAGGCATTTCTGTAGATATTTATTTCTCTTGTGTAAACAGCTAATGCTGGAAAGGCTGTGACATACAGTAAGGGACGTTTAACATCTAAGGAACCAATGAACTCTTCTAAAGAGGTGACGCTTCAAATTCCCAGCATCCTTTTGCTCTGTACCTGCACTGGCATTTGTTCGGTAACATCAGTTCCCAAGAACTGTTCACTTATTATTGTCTGAGCCCCTAGCTCCCTTATTGCGAATGCATTTACTTACTATATGCATGTGTAGCTCATTTACTTACTATATGCATGTGTAGCTCATTTTTGGCAAGCTGTCTTTTTATATGTTATAATCATTTATCAAAATGATTATTTGATTATTATAAGTTTTGAGAGTATATATATATATATATATTTTAAAACTCTCAGAACTTATATATATATATATATATTTCTAGCTATAATGCCTTCACCACTCATGGATGTTGTAAATATTTCCTCTCAGTCTGAAGCTTGTATTTTAATTTTCTTAATAGCCTCTTTTAAGAAGCAAAGGCTTTAGAGTTTACAGGTCCAAGTTATCATTTTTAGTAAATTTCTGTGTTTTCTACAAGAAACTGAGGCGTTCCTTCTAGATGTTTCTATAGTGGGTTTTATGTTTAGATCTGTGATCCATTTATGTACATTATGTATACATGAAATCTAACTGTGAGATATGGAATGGGTCATAATTCTTACCACTTCAGCTTATTTTAAAAGTGAGACCAGTGGGATGGCTCAGTGGGTAAAGGGGCTTGCCACCAAGTCTGATGACCTGAGTTCAATTCCTTGGACCCATGACCTATCACCTCTGGATGCTTTTACATAACAGTAATTGTGACAGAAACTTACGGTTTATAAAGCCTAATATCTTTTTTTTTCCTTATACAGAAATGGTTTGTTGACCTTGGCATATTGTCCTAATTATTCCTTTGTTCTAAGTCTGAAAAGAAGGCAGTCTTGTGAGTCACTGGACTTTGTTCCTCTTCAAAAATGGCTGTGCTTGCGTTCTAGGTTCTGTTTCTTTCCGTGTAACTTTTTACCACCTTCTTTATTTATAAAAAGACTTTATTATTATTATTATTATTATTATTATTATTATTATTATTATTATTATTTGTATACATATTCATGCCTATGTCCATGGAGGTCAGAAGAGGGTATTTGGATTCTCTAGAACTAGAGTTGCAGGCAATTGCAAGCAGCCTGACACGGATGCTGGGATCTGAACTCAGGTCCTCTGTAAGAGCAGCGAGTGCTCTTAGCCACTGGGTCCGTCTCTCCACCCACAGCTCATCACCATCATCATCAACGACCACAACAAAAACCTTGGAGGAAATTTCATTGCATGCTAATTGATTCTAAACCAACTCAGGGAGAATAAAAACCATGGGCCTTCTGATATTTAAACACAGTTCATTATTCCATTCACCGTGGGCTCTGCAATTTCTCTTCATAATGCTTTACAATATCCAGCAAATAAATCTTATACTTATTATCTTAGATTTACTCCTAAGCGTGTCGTGGTTTGGGATATATCTTAACAATGCGTTAAGAATTCAGCTTCTAGGCTGGAGAGATGGCTCAGCCATTAACGCCAAGGCTCACAACCAAAAAATAATAAGAATTCAGCTTCTAGCTATTCTTGCTAGGGCATAGAAATGTACTTGAGTTTTGCCTATTGATTTTACATCTTTTGACCTTGATACGCTCGCCTACTCATTCTGGTAGGGGTTTTCTTTCTTTCTTTCTTTCTCTCTTGTGGATTCTGTTATTTTTTTAAACAACACAAACATGACATCTATAAATGACACTTTCCGTTCTTTCCATAAGCACACTTTTCTCTTTTTCTTTCATAGTAGACTTTCTAATGGTGTCCTATAATATTAAGTTTCATTGAAGCAGTTTTCAAGCAAAATTTGTTTTAATTGACCCTCCTTTCATCTCCTCTGGACCCCCTGGAAGACATCCCCAGCAAGCCTCAATTTCACTCCCCTGTAATGTGAACTTTGGCCCTCCCTCCTCACCTTTCTCCACCCCAAGGTCTGTCTTCCAGTCTCTGTCACTCACACAGACAAAGACACATCAGCTAGGATCTGCACATGAGAGAACACATGATTCTCCTCCTTCTTTGTCTCGGTTACTTAGCTTAATGTAATCATTTGTGACTCCGTCAGATTTGTCGCAGAGTTCATGATTTCCTGTAATTATTGATATTCTGTATATATTAATTAATGCTGGAAATTAATATGGTGGCACTTATTCCTTAACCAGCTAGTTCCCCACATAATCACATAGAGACCTTTTAATATTTCAAAGCTTAAGACTTAGCTGGGCAGACTATCAAATAGTTCATGTAAGTTGCCCTGACCACCTAGTCCCATCCAGCCATGTGGCTAGCTATACCTTCCAGGCTTGTCATCATCCTCACCCCCACCAACCAGCAAAAACCTCTTCCTCTTTATTCTTCTCAGAGTTTCTTTCTTCCTTCCAGGAAGTCCCGCCTTCCACTTCCTGCCCAGCTAATTGGCCATCAGATTTTTATTAAAGTCTATCAGAGAAGGCCTTAGGTAGGTAAGAAAGGACAGAGACATAAATCCACACAGAATACTCCAACAATTTCCTTTTTCTTCACAGCAGAATAAAATTCTCTCATGTGTATGCACCACGTTTTCATTTCGGTTCTTCTGTTGATGGACATCTAGGCTGGTTCCTTTTTTTTCCCCCATGCTGCGCTGTTGAATTTCTATTATAATGTGCAACAGCCATATTTAAGAGCAGGTATCTTTGCCTTCTTCCTGATATAGGGAGAAACTGGAGGGTTTTTAAGAAGTTGCTGCTGCTGCTGTCATTTGAATCCTGCACAGCATCAGCAGGGCTCAGGGGCTAAGCTTCCACAGCATTGTTGTGCAATGACCAGCACGGGTGTCTCAGGAAGCACTGATACTTTGCACCCATTTCTAGGGTGCTCAGCTGGAGCCCTATGGTCTAGGTTGGGGAGGCTTTGGCTGTGGGTTGTATGAAACTTAAACTGTGACCAGCCAGGACATGTTTTTCTCTTCCTCATAGGCAGACGTCAAACATAGGCACAGCTGTTCAAATATATTCCAGACTTCCGCTTGCAGTTTGTCTGCTAGCATCTCATGGGCCAAAGAAAGTTGTAACAAGTAGTTTTGTTTACACTGCTTTGTGTTCCTGGCCTGTCTCGTGTGCGCACCCGCCCAGGAGCTATGTTGGATTCGCTAATAGAAAACACACAGACGTGCCGGTTATTCCTAAAATGCCTTTGCTAACTCAATGATTGGGCACTCCTAATTCTTCCCCTGCTACCCCAGGCACAGCTTCTGGCCACTTCCTGAAACTCACATTGCAGTTTGGCTTTACTTTCTCTACCACTGTGTCTCCTTCCCCTCTCCTTGTCCCTCCTGAGTCTCTTCTTCTCCCTAGCCTGTGGGAACTTGGAAGTTCTGCCTCTTTCTTTCCGCCCACCCATTGGCCACTGGGATCTTATTGACAGACCAAAAACCAATTGGGAGCAAGGACCGTCAGCGTCAGTAAACACAGATCAAAACATCAGAACCACCCATCTCCAGAAAGTCACATGGGCAAGCCCAAAGTCAAGGCAGGGAAGCACAGTTGTCCTCTCATGAAGGTGTGGTACTGGAGTGGTGGCTGACACTCCTGAAGAGCAGCAAAGAATTAGGGCCAAGAATCTAGTAATGACAACTCTTAATGAGGAGACATTTCAAACTGTGGGTCGTAGAAAGGGTTGCCCCCCCTTCTGGGTAGTGAACACCTGTAGGACCAACACAGGGCCTGCCTTACCCTTCTGTATCACTGTGACCAGCGGAGCATCTGCTCCAGCACTAAGTACTGGGAGCTGTGGGAGGTTCACAGCCATCCCACACTTCGGCTGCTAGGCGGGCGGCTCCTGCTCCAGTGTTTACTTTTGCTCATCTGTGTTTATAATCAACCCACCATTCAGTAATGGCAAAGGGGGCGGGATAAACAATGCGCTTGTACCCTAGCAACGCTCTCACTGGGAAATGCCGTAGTAAAAGCGGAGTGTCAAGGGACCTGGGTTTGTGCTCTGCTTCTGTCACCCACTTGCTGTGCAGGGACCATCACTGTCCTGCTTCCAGGGGCTCTGTGTCCCTCCCCACAAGACACTAAAGCTATGTGAAGTGTGTCTACCCGATTCTCACTGGAGAGGGGATGGGTGGAGAGGGAGAGGGAGTGTGTAGGTAAGATCATAAAGGCTAGAAAATAAAGAGAATTGCTGCTGTGATGGTCTTAAGATGTTTGGTGGGGAGAGTCAGAGAAAAGTTGTGCTCTGCATTCATGCTCCAAGCAATGGGTCCAGTGTCATTTTGGAACTTGTTTAAAAGTAGCAGTTAATTTTCCCAACCCCTGTCATTCTTGTCTGTGGTCCTCTTTGCCCTCTTGTGGTAGAGGAACTGGTGTCCTCTCTTGGCTCCTCCTCCTCCTTCCCTTCATTTCTGCAGCACTGACTTCAGAGCTGCTATGGCCACACATACCTTCCCAGGGCAGGAGCTAAAGTGGAAACGTCCGGGGCCTGCAGAGGATGCTCTAATGCAGTGACTCAGGGCAGCTGGTGTATTAAGTACCACTCGCTATTTTTGTTCGTTTGTTTGTAAGTACAGGTATTGAAACAACTTATTGTACAAGACATACTATTAGGATACTCAGTGGTCCACAGGATCAAGAGGAGGCTTGAGAACACAGAGAAAAAAGGGGTAGAAGCCAGGACCACCACAGGACCCCTTTCCCTTTCTCTCTCCTCTGGCTTGACACACACGAGTTGTCTTCCTTCTGTGTGCCCAAGGCTCTCTCATCCCTTGAGCTGCTCACACGCTGCCCTGGATCTTGCCTGAAATATTTTCCCTTTCACAAAGCTTGTCAAATCCCACTCACCTTTCAGATCTCGGTAGCACAGGCCAGTGTCCAGGCTCCTGTATGTGCTGTGCAAACACCCTCTGTTTAATGCCACACCCACGTCATGTCGGTAAATGCTATTTTACCATGAAATATATTCTAAAACCATATATAGATGACAGGATATTTACATATGGAAAAATCGCTGCTCTGTGTATTTTTCTCTCTGTTTTTTCTCCTTTCATGTCTTGCGTGCAGCTGTCTCTTCGTCAATGGTAAGCAAAAGCTGTGTGTGGACAGACTGTGGATGGACAGTCCAACCGACATAGCATCTGCCTTGGGGATGGTATACCAGTAAGCACCTACAGCATTGTCCTCCTGAAAGGGAGGCATTTGGTGACATTTCTGTGTCCCCTAGATCCTCTTCTCCTTACTCTCTATTGGGACAAGGATGCAGTTGGTGATCCTGGGTCTGCATCCCTGAGAACCCGAGGATACATATTACCCTGGAGGCCTGGGCACAATCAGCAGTGCTGAGTTCATGGTGGGACAAAAATCTTACTTAGGTTTTTACTGCTGTGAACAGACACTATGGCAAGCCTTAGAAAGGACAACATTTAATTGGGCTGGCTTACAGGTTCTTAGGTTCAGTCCATCATCAACAAGGTGGGAACAAGGCAGCATCTAGACCGGTATGATTCAGGCAGAGCTGAGAGCTCTACATCTTCATCTGAAGGCTGCTAGTGGAAGACTGACTTCCAGGCAGCTAGGATGAGGGTCTTAAAGCCCACACCCACAGTGACACACCTACTCCAACAAGGCCACACCTTCTAATAGTGCCACTCCCTGGGCTGAGCATATATAAACCATCACAGACAAGTAGAGGGTAAAGTTCAGCAGGTGCCATAGAAGCCCTGTTCTGGATCTATGTCACCACATGAGACAGCACTGTACCTGTCTAGCTATTCTTCATCTCGTCTTCCTCCTTTCCTCTCCTCTAGATCATGAGCTGTATTTTGTATAGGATTGTAGGGGCAGTTCTGATGCTAAGGTCCTGTTTCCCAACTGGTTCTTGATCTGTCAGTAAGCAAAGCTGTGGGCCAATTTCTGGGTGGAGGGTACAGGCGGGACTTCCTGGTTCCTGGAGGCAAAGGAGACAGATGCAAGGGAGGAAGAGAGCCATGTGAGGTCTCTGGAAGAGCAGTGGGCTGTGGCTGCTCCTATAGGCTGGTGGTCAGGGATGTTTAGCAAGGATTAGATTCAAATGAGCAACTCAGGTTAGGGCAGGTGGGAGACGCAGAGCTAAGAGTAATGATAAGGGCACATTTTCCAGGTGGGAGAGAGTAGTGCCCAGCAATTGTGCCAAGAAGGCGAGTTGAAAATGAACAACTGTGTGCATCTTTTATCTGTGGATTCAAGGGAAGCTGGGAGGGGGGTGGTAACACGGCCCAATCCCGGAGCTAAGGTGGGGTAGGGAAAAGCTATACACAACATAGGCTCTTCTCCCTTGAAGAATGAGCAAACAGTGTACAGTGCTGGGCATTTACCCTTTTAGGATTTAGGTGTCTGTCTGCCACTTGCTGGGTGTGTTTCTTGCTAATGGCCTGTGGTTGAGTGTTTCCCTGGCACTACTCTGGCTGTAGGGAATTGTCTTCCCTAAGCTTATACACCCTGTCTAAGACCAGCCAGTGACTGAGGAGTTGTCAGTAGTGGTGTCTGGGACCCATCTCCTATTGCTTCAAAATGAGACACTTTGAAGGATCACCAGCTCCAGAGTCTGCCAAGGTTGTTTCACAACAGCCCTGCAGTCCAGATACCTCTGGGTTTAACCAGCTTCTATTTTGTCCTTCCAGGGGATGAGGTAAGTAAGCTGCCCAATTGAAGGGCTCCACCTCAGAACCTGTTTCCCAGGAAACCAAAGGCATCTCCAGATTCTTGACCATTTTCTGAGTCTGGCAGGCTAGTAGGTGGCTTGGGAAATTTCCAGGTGGTTGGTCAGCAGTTGAGAGCAATTCAGTGACTTGCCAAACACAGTCCAAATGTTGAATGGTGAGCTTGGGGAAGGCCTGCTGCAAGGGGCTGGTGGCTTGAATGAGCATCAGTAAAAATAATCTTGAAGAGCAGGTTCGCCTTAAATGCTGATGCTTTCCCTCAGGGGCTAGGCTAGTATTGCAGAGTGAGAGAGAAAGGGAAGAAATGTACATTAAAGGTTGTGTTTCCAGGGCACCCTGCCATGACACAAGGTGGTGACCTTTTCCACACCCCTTCTTTGGGGTCAAACACCCTGGCTCACCCTCTTTCAAGCACCAGATTTCATAGAACTGAGATACTCCCTTGTAAACTGCCTTCTCCCTAAAGACTCAAGCTTCCCTGTGTCGGAATATTTTGTTAGAAAACATTTTGGCTGCACACTGAGCTGATTATCAGTGTAATTGTGCTGTAATCAAACCTGAGGAAATTTTAGCATATCGTCTCTTACTGTCCACCTACTCATGGGGAAGAGACTCAAACCTGTCAGACCAGAACACAAGAACAGCTGGCATCATTCGCAGAGACGCTCCTCCTAGCCCATGGCTCTTTCTATCTGTAAGTAGACTGGATATCTGGGTCACAGGGCATCCACACACGTAGAAAACACTCCTGTGTTCATACCAAATGGCTAGTCAGTAGCCTCAGAGATTTGGGTGTGGGTTGCTTATGAGCTAACTCTCCCTTTAGCCATTTTGGATGTCAGGTTGAAAAAATAAAGACATATGATTATAGAGATTTAAAAATAAAATCTTATTTCTAAGTTTTAAACCTTTAAGAGGTCTGAGCTTGGGTTCCTATGTACAGTGTGACTCTGGGGTTTGAATTACTTAGACTAGGCTGTGCTGCAGCTCATTGGATTAATCAGGTTAGTTTATGTTGTGCTCCAGTAGCAAATAAGCCATTTTAGTTAGTCAGGTTTAGGGTACACAGTGCTGCCAGGTAACCTCTACAATCCAGAACATGGCTTGTACGACAACTCATTTCTCTGCTTCAGGGTACAGGTGATTTTACTTTGGGAAACTCATTTCTCCGCTTCAGGGGACAGGTGATTTTACTTTGGGCCCAACTGTATATTAACAAGCAGTCTCATATCAACTGCACTATGGCAGAGGAAGCAGAGAGAATGCACACCTTTTTTTTTTTTTTTTAAATGTTGTGAAAAGACACATATTTCATATGCGAACATCTCATAGAGCAGGGCTTGTCATATAAACCCATCTAAAGCAGGGGAGTTGGGAATACTGGGAGGGGGGGTACAAAGATATTGGGGGGGGGTCTGCAAATACCCTGCTACAACTAGTTTTTAAAATCTGTACCTTCCAAAGATTTGACTCATTGATTTAATAATGTTTGTATGAAAGAATTACCCTGTGCCTTTTGTGGTTAATCCAGGGCAAAGCTTCTGGCATCCTGTGGTGAGGGAGATCTCCATAGCTCCCAGCAGAGCTGGCCATTTGCTCTGTTGAGAAGTCAGATATGCAGACATGAGTGACTGCAAAGAGACGGGATGATAATTCCGTGGCAGCCCATGGCTCCAAACATTGGACGTGTATTTGGATGTTTCTTGAGGGTGATCTGTTACCTTAGCTGGGTAAGGGAACACACAGGGATAGTCCAGTGAAAGCTACAAGGCCAGTAAGCTCAAAGGCCTTACTGTTTAATGCAGCAGAGATGTAGGTGCCATTCCCATTATTAGAAGGAACCAGCTTCACAGACACAGAGGGAAGGACAGCCACACTGATTCATAGCCCACATTTTCAACCAGAAAACATCATTCTTCCGTAAGCTGCAGTGCAGCTGCATGTAACATCTTAGTGGACAAACCATTAACTTTACCCAACTTATGTGTCTGACGGGGAGTAATATACTGCCTTCCATATGCACTTTTAGCAGTAGATTTGTAGTCTGATTATTTGTTAAATTGGTTGCAAGTGACACACAGGGATGCTCCAGTAAAAGCTACAAGACCAGATGTGAGAACTGGTCAGTTTGTCCACAGTCAAGCCAGAGTCATCAGGACATTTCCTTGAGATCTGGTGGATCACATCTCTGAGATCCGGAAATGAGCCTCCTGTCTACCAGACACAGCCACACTCCTGCCAATCCATGGTCGAGTCATGGATGCTCTTTTCTGTGCCCATGTAAGATTCTCAGGGAGGAAGCAGAGATGCAGTGGAAGAGCGAATTTAAAGGAACGGCTGATAGAGATATGTTGGGCCAGCCAGAAATCGGTTATGTCCATTCATCGTTTAACTCGCCTCATTTTGCCTCTATTGTTATATGGGGACTAAAACATTCATTTAGAGGAGAAATCATCAAACTTTAGTGCTTTGAGATAATTTATGCTTTTCATCAGCTCACCAAATTGAGAGAACGACTCGACAGAGGTCTGCCATCGGGTGATCTCAGCTGAGGATTCTTTTATATCGTTCACACAAGGAGCTTCCTTGGAGACGCTGGTAAACAGCCCAGTGATCCGGAGATGTCTGAGAAAGCACACTTGCAGAACCAGACAGTGAACAAAGGGCTTTTGCGGCCAGGAAACACACTCACGGGGGACTTGTCGTCCAGGGCTCTGCCTCTGATTGGAAATGTAATCACTTGGCTGTGTTTAGCTGAGTCCAGTAAGGGGCCATTGGCAGCAACACTCCACTAACTAGAAATCTCTTCAGCAATCAAATTAGGCACAGCCACAGCATCCTCATGACACACGCTGGCTATCACAGACATTTTACTGCAGAAATGCTTTTTAAACATTAATTATGCTGCATATGATGTGACCCAGATAAAATATGGGCGTGTTATGACTTGTCTGTGGCTTTGGAGCATGCTGTTTAATCCTTGGCATGGAATAAACAGAAGAAAGTGGGCTGGGCATTTTGTTTTCGTTTTTTTCTGAGGGCACACTGCATCTATACTCTGAGGGTGGCTGTGAAGTGGTTTGGCTTCACAGGCCAGGGAAATGGCCACAGGCAAAGTCTAAGCTTCAGGGCCTGAGTTTAGATCTCCAGCAACCATAGAAAATCTGAGTGTGTCAGCTCACATCTGTAACCCCAGCACCGGGGGAGGGGTGTGGAGGCAGGAGAATCTCCTAGAGGTCTAGCTGAGCTAGTGAGCCTTAGGTTTCAGTGAGAAACCCTGTCTCAAACAATAAAGCAAAGAGCAATTGAGGATGACAGTGATATTGACTTCTAGAGCGCCCCCTACCCACATACCTTGGAAGGCTATGGGATGGATTTGAAGACCCATCTTTCAATGACCCTCTGCTTTGGCCAGGCAGAGGCGTCCTTGCCCAGGGTAGATATTGTGTTTCCTGTATGGCTGGCTGCTGTGGATTTATCCTCGAGGGCCTTTCAAATACAAGGGCTTCAGCTCAGAGTGTGGACATGGCTTGGCTAATATCTTGCCTTGCTAAGTAGCTAAGCTGGTTCCACTCCACATCTGACCCTGTTATCTTCCCACAGTGGTAGTGTCGTTTTCTTGTTGTTTCTATTTTATCTAAAGCAGTGAATATCTTCCTTTAGCAAGATTCTTATATGAAATCTCACAGGCATACAATGAAAGCAAAGGAGTCAAGGTGAAGAAAGCATTTGTAGAGAGCCCTGTACACCAGAGTCCTTCCAGCTGCCACCTTGCTAATCCCACAGAGCCAGGGTAAAGGCCAATGTCTTACATTGTACCCCATTCTGAGGGGTCAGGTATAATGACGGTTGTGTGTTTGTAGAGATATGCTGCTATGTGCTGGGGAATGGCCTGTGGCTCCACCCGAGAGCTGTCTCCAGCTCTTGAGAGCATCCCTTCTCTCCGGGTAAATGGAGACAAAACACTTGAGAAAGTACATTATAGACTGTATGGTGTGAGTCCTTGAGCTACAGAAACAGGACTGGGAGATGGGAAGGCAGGCCTGAAAGAGGCAGGGCTGTGGGCGTTCAGCAGGGCATTGGGTGAAGGTCTTGCTGCAAAGATGACGCCTAAGCCAAAGCACCCATCTGGGGGATCTTGGTTCCCAGTTATGGAAAGACTAATTGGAAGCCTGGAGTGATAGTCACCCTTGGGTGAGAGCAAACTAGAGGGATAGAAAACCAGAAGCCCAGGGAAGCAGAGTAGTGGGGAGGACAGTGAGCCACATGACAAGCCCAAAGAACCTTATGGGGTGTCCTAGTCAGGGTTTCTATTCCTGCACAAACATCATGACCAAGAAGCAAGCTGGGGAGGAGTCTATGCAGCTTACACTTCCAATTGCTGTTCATCACGAAAGGAAGTCAGGACTGGAACTCAAGCAGGTCAGGAAGCAGGAGCTGACACAGAGGCCATGGAGGGGATGTTACTTACTGGCTTGCTTCCCCTGGCTTGCTCAGCCTGCTTTCTTATAGAGCCCAAGACTACCAGCCCACAGATGGTACCACTCACAAGGGGCCCTCAGCCCTTGATCATTAATTAAGAAAATGCCTTACCACTGGATCTCATGGAGGCATTTCCTCAACTGAAGCTCCTTTCTCTGTGATAACTCCAGCTTGGGTCAAGTTGACACACAAAACCAGCCAGTACATGGAGTGATGGAGATGGGAAACCACAAAGAAGAAGGGCCAGAGAAAGATAGCACATAACTTACTTCTTTGGATCCCTGTGTTGCTGACAATAGGCTATTGAAGTGGATACTTAAGAGTTCTTTGGAAAGCCAGTTTGTGTTGGATGGTGTTTTGCTAAGGCAGATGGGTGAAGGGACATTTCCCGGAAGCAGACACAGGTGAAAGGGTGCTCTGTTAAAATACGCCAGTGAGAGGACACGTGATGGAGGAGTCTTCGCTAAAGACACACAGGTATGGGTTCACCTTACACTGCATAGCTGCAGTTTCTTGCCATTTCCACAGACTCAGTCTGATTGACAGAGTGATGTCAGCTGAGACAGACACACATGCTGAGGCAAGCCCCTGGAGGACACGTGATGTTTGGAGGGCGTGTAAAAAGGGCTCAACAGACAATGGAGGGGCTGAGCTAGGCTTGCTTATAAAGCTAGCTGTACCACACTTGTTGGATTTGAGTCTTCACTGATCTTGGTTCCACTGAAAGAGGCACAACTGAGAACTCCTGGCATTCCTCCAGGTCCCTCCTGCTGACTGGTGTGGAGGCCGAGGCCTGGCTGTCTCTGCTAGGTAGTATCCCCACTGCTGGCTCCTGTTTGCTATCCTGAGTCTATTGAACTGGACTGCTGGTGTATCTGTGAAGTGTCTGCGAGTGGATCGAGATGTCACTGCTAACCTGTGACGTGAACTGTCAATTTCCAGACAACACAGATGGGAGTTACTCCAAAGAACAATTTCTCAACAGGTCCACTTGTCCCATATCCTTTCTTTTCTATTATCTCTGGTGGGTGATTGGCTAGAAGGGAGGTTAAAGCATTTAAAACCCATCATTAATAGTAGGCTTTGAAAAAATTAAAGTTACAGGCTAATGCTGCATGGGAAGTAATCCCATGCAACCCAGATTTGCCTGGAGGAAGGGATTGAGGGAAAGGGCTTTGTATGGAGTGTTCTTTCATCCTGGTATCTTACTACCTGTCTTTGGACGGCTCCCACTAGAAACTGTGAATTTGAGAGGAAAAACTAACACATGTGAATGTATACAAGCTCACGAGTCTGTGTGTGAGTGCACCCCAGCTGGGGTATGTGGGTGCATGCCTGTTAGCATGTATTGGTGTGTGAGAGTATGAGCCTTCAAGAGGGTGTGAGGATGTGTGAGGGTGAGCAAGCATGAAGCTATATGAATGTGACCTCATGAGCATGTGAATGCAACACTGTCTCTGTGTGTGAGTGCATATATAAGACTCTCTCTCTGTGTGTGTGTGTGTAGTGTATATATGAGATTGCTTGTGAGTCTGTGTCTGTCTCTGTGTGTATGTCTGTGAGAGAGACAGAGAAGAAGGATGAATGAATGAATGAATGGGTGTTTGTAAGGAAGATGAGAACATAGACTTAATTCTAAGGTAATTAGAACCAGATCACACAGTGGGATACCTGGCAGAGTCTCTGTCAATTATATGAAGGCCAATGAAGGGAGTGAAAGACAACCACACACAGTCCTGACATAACTCTAGCGAGTGGCTTGGAGCCACTCTCCAGCTGATCCCTGTCCCGACCTTTCTTGACCTGATGACCATGTGTATGTATGTGTGTTTGTGTGTATATGTGTGTGTGTGTGTGCATGTGGAGGCCAGAGATTGATGTGAGTCACATCTCTTTCTCACTTCTCTGCAAGATAGGGTCTCTTATTGAACATGGAGTTCATTCATACAGCTAGCTAGCCTGGCTAGCCAGTGAACACCAGAGATCTGTAGTATCTGCCTCACCAGCACTGTGATTACGGGCATGTACCACTGTCCCCGGATGTGTGAGTGTTGGGAATATGAAGTTCAGTTCTCATGCTTGTATGATAAATACATTACTAACTGAGCCATTTTGTCCCAGGCCTCTTTAAAGCATCCTGGGAGATCAGTCATGGAACCATTGATTGGATCCATTAGCCTGGCCAGTTAGACTTGATCGTCGTTTTACATGGTGGCATGAGACTGCTTTGTGGTCTAGTAATTGTGCTCTTTAAGTAGCATCCTGGGATCTGAGCAGGAATGAAGCAGCAATGGGGCATTACTTAGGTCTGGGCAGAGTCTTGGGTAATCGTGTTCATGGATGGGCAATGCTGGGCATGGAATGGAGACTAGGAGGCAGTTGAATTAATGTGCCAACCAAGCAAGAGTGGAAAGTCTACTTGCTTATTGTAAGTTTGGGAGAAGGAACTAATAACCATGGGCAGCTGGGGTGATGAGACAATGTGGAAGCAGGGGGAGCCCTGGTCATCTCAGACACTCTGCTAGGTCAGTTCCTACCTGCCCTTCTGGAACTGCATCTTGGTCTGCTCTTCTAAAATGACATCTTAGGCTCCCTTTGGGGGTGGTGTATCTGGTCTCTGAGTTTCTGTGATGCTGAGTTGCTGCCTGGGGAGCCGTTGGGAAGAGAGATGCTGGTACAGACGACACACCACGGAAGATGGTCCCTGTGCGGCTCTCAGTGGAATCTGAAGTGCTGAAAGAATCAGATTAGTAAGATTCATGGGTGGAGGAGAAATTGGGTCACATGCTACCCCAGGAAGTGGGAGATTGTGCGTGTGTGGATGGAAAGGAGGGGAGATCCTGCCGTGGAAAGATACAGGGCAGTGTGGATTGGCCCCGTAGGGAGGTGGCTGTCATGCCTGAAGGCCAAGGGCTATCCCAGGTTAGGGGGAGCAGAGCAGAGTGGGGAGGAGTCAGGAGACTCACATTCAAATCGCAGCTACACTGCCTTCTTGCTGCTTCACATGGGTGAGCCCTAACCATGTAGATAGATGATAGATAGATAGATAGACAATTAGGGTATAATCAGACAGAGGGACCGCTATGTGAATATGCTGCCATCTGGAACCCAAGGAGCAAGGCCTCAAAAACCACCCCCCCCCCCACACACACCTTGATCTCAAGCTTCTAGCCTCCATTTAAACAATTATGTCATGAAACCACTTGGCCCAGCACTTTGTTGTGGCAGTGCCAGCAAGCCAGCCTAGCACACCAGAGGCCTTAGGTACACACTTTCCTCTCTCTGGGTCTTCATCTGCCCATCTGAGACCTGAATACCACATCATTCACCTCAGGATAGGCAGCCATTCTTCCTAAGCAGCCAACACTGAACCATGTCTCAGATTTGCCATCTTTCTCCGTGGCTCCATCACTCACCTCCCGATTTCTCGGTGGACACTGTGAAATATCTACAGCCTGCCAGACGATGGGGCAGGGCCTACAGCTCCAGGAAACACAGATGAACCGACCCTTGTCTCTGTCCTCCCAGAATTCTCTAGTGAGAACCAGTAATCAGTGAAATAGTGAGAGAGAATGTGTATAGCAGAAAAAGGAAAACGTGGGACCATGCTGGCACATGAAGTAAGCATGCTAAAACGTTACAGCTAACACAGGCGAGAACAAAGGCCAGAGTAGATGACGGTCCAGGCCAGGTGGGCATCTGGGAGAATGTGTGGCAGAGACAGGATTACAGATGCCAAGCTCTGAGGCTTGGGTTGAGAAAGTATCAATGTACTTGAAACCCACAGATACCTAACTTCTTGCATCTGGAGGGTCCTGGGCATATCTGAAGCTGTGGGAGATGAGGAGCATCCTTCTGTTTGGTACCCACATGGCACCAATCATGTGCCTCTTAGACAGTTGATCTAGGGAGACCATGTCTTGGTTGCCATAGCTCAGAACGTCCACTGCCTCAGCCTCCTCCATGAGGACCGTAATAATTCCTACGGCTGCTCGGTGAGCATGAACATCTTTAGGCGAAGAGAAGCAGAAAGAGCCAGAGGCCCAAGTGAATGGGGCAGAGTCGAGTGGGTCTGGAGGGGTCCATAGGGGAAGAAAAGGAGTCTATATCAGCTGGTGAGCCTATTGAATGGATTCCATTATAATTGGGTTCTCTTGAGGAAATCACAGTCTCTTACATGTGTATTCAAAGAGCTTGTCAATCATAGACAGGAAGAAAGTCAAGTCAACACTTAGGCAGGGGCCAAGGTAGAGTCTCATAAATGTTACATGGTGGAGAGCAAGCGCTGTTATGTATGTATGATGATGGTAAGCTGTGCAAAGTACAATCGGGTTGGTCGGGTTTTCCTAACTATGTTTTCCTTCTGTGTCTTAGCTTTAGAAAAAATGAAGGTGGGCAGTGTCCATACCTCTAATTCCAGCACTTGGAAGGCTGAGGCAGGAGGATTACAAATTGGAGGTTAGCCTGGGTTGCATATCACAATGCTGTCTCTCTCTGTGTGTCTCTCTATCTTTTTTCTCTTTCTCTCTTTTTCTCTGTCTGACTGTCTCTCTCTCTTACACACACACACACACACACACACACACACACACACACACACACTTATGCTTTATATCCAGATTTTTTTATTTTTAAATACAGGTTTTCATGTAGACCAGGCTACATGAACTTGACTGTTGCCAAGGATGACCTTGACCCTTCCCACTGTGTTCTTCCTGCCTCTATGTCCTGGGATTACAGATGTACACCACCACGCCTAGTTTTGTGCAGTGCTGGGCATTGAACCTTGATTTCAGGCTTGTTGGCACTCTCCCAAGTGAGCCACTTCCCAGCCCTTTGACCTTTTAAGATCTTAAGGCACAAGTGTTTCTGTTATTATGTAACTTTCTATAAACACCACAGGATCACGTCTCATTAGGGATCACGACTCAGTACAGGAGCTTGTGGACTTACCACACTGCTATCTCATCAGTTTGGGATGACGGTCACCTCTATTGTAAAGACGACTTTACACTCACTGTGCCTCCTTCTTCATGACTTTTGTTGTTGTTGTTGTTGCTTTTTCATTTCCTCATCCAACATTCTTGGTCCTTTTCCCTTAGAATCAATTTCCAGATGTAGAATAGAATTACTTTAGTAAAGGGTACAATTTCTTCAAGGCTGTCAGAATCTATGTGAATCATCTTTATTTTCTTCTCTATTGGATCACTTTCTCTACTCAGCTTTGTTTCCCCCTTGAATTGGAAAAGCATTTTCTCTGTGGCGTTACCCAGGATGCCTCCGTTCGTGAAGAATGAACGGGAAAGGTTCAAAGGTACAAGGTACTTCTGTCTGAAGCTCCTAAGTCCCATTTCTGTCAAAGATGGCCTTCTCTTAACCCATATAAATCTTTAAATTTTGTTAAATTACTTTTCTTAAAGAGGGATGTCCACGAATAACCAGGATGTCTAAAGTGGGTGGACAGCACACTTTTCTGGTGGTAAGAATTGTCAAGCTTGATGTATTTAAGGTGTGAGGGGGTGATTTAAAATGCATTTAGCACTGGAATCAGATTTTTTTTGTTTTAATTGTTTTATGTGAGTTGAATTGGTATGAGTAGATTTATATTATCCTTTGCAAAGTTCATTTTTTTTTTAGAAGCGGGGTGCATTTCGCAAAATGATCTTGAAATGGCTGGACACCCTTATTGTTTTTAATGGTTTTAAACTCCTATTAGCTGTAATGGGGTTTCCACAAATAAATTGCTACATTTAGTTGAAAGATATCAGAATCCCAGCTGACCTGCCCCAAGCCTGGGGGGATCTAGAGACACACTCTCTCAAAGGCACGCCGTTTCTCTCTTCTCAACGAAGCCCGATTTCCAGGCTCCATAAAAGAGCCGAGGTGTATTGACTGGACAGCCCTGCCATTCCGATTTCTGAAGGCTGACAATGGGCTTCCATCGCAGCATTAGGCTGACTGGGGAAAACAATTCTTTAAAAGCTCCCGATAAATGACGTAAATAAACCAGCGAGGAGCCTGGGGCCTGCTCAGACTCAGCCGAATTATGTGTCCCTGTGACATATTGTTGTTTGAGGACAATGACAAACATTCAGACTATCCATGGAAGCCACTGGGGGAACTTTTGTTTCTCTCTAATAGCCCCTGAAGCTTTTATGTCTAATAGTGTGTATAATGAGTCCAGTTTTCTAGCCCCTGAGAGGAGCGGTTGGGTTTTTTGTGTGGGGAGGGAAAGCCTCTGAGGTTTGCCCATCCGTGATGGAATTTGGTCCTTTGTAAGGGAGGCACTGCCCCTGCCTCCAGGACAAATGGGGAGGAGGGGCGTGAAGGTAGGGTTACAAGCCTACAAGCTAAGCTTAGAGTCACAACTGATCCAAGTTAGACTGAGAAGTGATGTTACACCATAGTCTCAAAGACAGAGGGAATGGGGCAAATCCAGAGCCCAGATTCAAATCCAGGCCACAGAGGGATTTGTCCTGGCTTGAATGATGCCTGTGCTGCAGTAGGCCTGGGTGGAGAATCTTTTAAAACCACATCCTTAGATGGACTTTCTGTAGCCATACTGGGTGACTGCTATACTGCTTCAGACCTACTAGGAGTAGGGAGGATTCCATTTCCTTGAAGTTGGTGTTGGGATGCCAAAGTCCTAATGCCAGATGCCCATGTCTGCCTATAAGGCAATGGCATGCTGCTTCTCTGAGTCCTACTACTAGCTTTCATCCCTGACTCAACAATGTCATCACTAAGAAAACTGAGTAAATGCCCAGGTGTTGCTTAGCTCTTTCCTGACCTGATAAACCCAAAATAGCTGCAGGTGGAGCCCAGGTATCTGCTGGTTTCTGTTAATTGTGCCCTGTGGGCTTAAGTTTGGTAAATGTCCATCAGTCAGTCAGAATGAGGGACAGCCGTGGAACTAATCATGGTGATGATTAGTCTTGACTGTCAACCTAACTGGATTTGGAGTCCCCTGGGAGACCCACCTCTAGGAATGTCTGTGAAGACTCTCCCACACAGGTTTAACTGAGGGGTGAAGATGGGCAGCACCATCTCTTGGGCTGAAGGCCCAGAATGAATAGAGAGGAGAAAGTAAGTAGATTGTAGACATTAACATCTCTGCTTCCTGAACACAGGTGTAATGTGATCAGGTACCTCACAGTCCAGCAACCAAGCCATAACCCCCACCTTGGACTGGACTCTCAAACTCGAAACCACACTAAAGTCTTTCTGCATTTTTTTTTTTTTTTAAATACCAATGGGAAAAGTAACATACTTTTTATGTGCAAACAGCCTGGCATTGTATTGGGGGTATTAACAGATGTAAAGTTAACACAGGAGTTACTGAGTTCTGTTGTTAAGTCAAGAACAGTTGACCCCTCTTGTTGATGACGTTAATATCTTGTGTGAATATGTGTTTTTATAGGGATGGAGTTACCAACATGTAGGGATATCTTGGGTTCTTCAAGAGATGTCTTATTCTTAGAGCTGGGCTGGACCAACCTGGCCTGGGCCTTAGGACAAGGTTGAGGGACTGTAGGTACTTGAGTTGCCAAGAAAGCACAGGGATGAGGTAAGAGAAACATTCTGCTCCAACAGCCAATAGGCCAATTCATCCTACACAGTGGACTTAAACCAAACATTTCCCAAATTATGAAGATTTCTGCATAGTGTGATTCACCTCGTGAGGCAGGAAGGGGGATAGGCACACTGGGCAGACTGAGGTACCAGGCTTTTGAGTTTGTTTTACATACCCATCAGATGTCTGTAGGCTCTGGTAAAGACTTCATGTTTTAGCCAAAGCCGACTTTGTGTTTGCCAAGTAACCTAGACAACTGAGACAACTCACACATTAGAATTGTTATCTCTAGCACGCTAATAATGTGCTGCTCAGTTCTGTGACCACCCAAGCTAGTAAGTTCTAGGCCAACTTGGAGCAAATACTACACCTTGCTCTGACAGACTGGCATCCTGTTTGAGTGGAGGATTACTGAGAATATTTTGTGGGGTGAGTTTTTTCCTCAGTAACACTTGCCTCTTGGTTCTGTCATTTGTAGTCGCCTCAGACCTTACTAAGTTTGGCTTGAGTCCAGTTGTGAGGGTTTTCCTAGTACCTTGGCCTTATGGACTAATTTGGTGGGTTTTGTTAAAGCTGTCAGAAGCAGGCTCTTAGCAGGTAGCAGGTTACAGTAGCAGAAGACATTTGAGTTTCATTCCCTGGAAGCGGGGACACCACCTCACTTGGATTGGTATTGTCAGCCTTTTATCTGGAAAACCATTAGAAGTGAGATGCTCTGGGTGAAGTTGGCAGCCTGGGCTGTGAGCTGCTCTCAGCTGACTCTGACGAAAGTGTCAGAATGATCAGAACCAGGGGTGTGAGTTTAAATGGGGCAGCAGGCTCTTGAGGCCAACCTGGGCCGTGGGGATGGGCTCCAGGAGTTTGTGACACCAGGGTTCCTTGCACCGGGTTAGTGCTGAGAGGGTCAAGAACAAAGTTACCAAGCACAGTCACATGTGGGTCACACGTGGGTTTTTAGTGCCAGGAATGCTGGGATGATGCTGGTGGGGAAACAGAGCAAGGCTATACCTCCAGGGCAGAGGGTCTTTGAGGCCCACAGCCGATGAGGGCTTGGAATATCCATGGTTACAAGAGACAGGAACGAGAATGTGAACATTAGAGAATATGCTGGGGCTGCTGAGGTGGTAACTCCTCAGAGCTAGTTTGGAGCTCAGCTCACAAGACATTCTTTCCTTACAGAGCACCAGCGAGCAGAAGAGGACAGAGTTTAACATTCTCCAAGTTCTGCGTGTGTCCCAAGTCCTCAGACACACGCCCTGCCTCACAGATGACATCTTCCTTACAGTCAATAAACACAGGGTGCAGCAGACTGTGGCGTTATCCAACACAATTTTCCGAGACCTCTTTTACTGCCTGTATAAAACCAAGCAGGAGACTCCCTTTTCGGGAGGGCAGGAATAATCTGTTCACAGTGCTCTGATAAAAAACACAAGAGGAGTGGGCAGATACATACCAGATACTCTGAGCCCTCCATTCCTATGGGCTTCTCTGATCAGAAACACCCCCAACTGCACTGGCTCTAAACATAGGCACTGCCCCGTGTTTCTAACTGCTACATGGAAGAATTCTTTTCTCATAGTTTATTTATATATTCACTTTACATCCTGATGGCAGCCTCTCCCTCCTTCCCTCCCAGTCCCACCCTTATACCCCCTCCGCCATTTTACCCTCCCCTTCTCTGAGAAGAGGTGCTCCCCCCAAGGGTTTCAACCCCCACTGGAATATCAAGCAGGACTAAGTGCATCCTTTCCCACCGAGGCCAGACAAGGCAGCCCAGCTAGGGGAAAGGGAGCCAAAGGCAAGCAACAGAGTCAGAGACAGCCCCTGCTCTAATTGTTAGGGGACCTACATACATGTTACATATGTGTAGGGAGCCTAGGTCTAGCCCCTGCACTGTCTTTGGTTGGTGGTTCAGCCCCCATGGGCCCAGGTTGGTTGACTCTGTAGGTCTTCTTGTGGCGTCCTTGCCCCCTCTGGCTCCCTCAATCCTTCCCCCCACTCTTTCACACAGACTCTTGTTTGGCTGTGAGTCTCCACATCTGGTACACAGAAAAGCCTTTAAGGGCTGGGTGAGGTTGGGGGAGTAATGTTTGAGATGCAGTTGATGGCACTAAGAGGAAGACTATGTAAAGTGAGTACCCACCCCCACACCCCCGGCCACCAGAAGGACAGAAGGATCAAGTAGCAACCTGGCTCCTTGTTCTCACTGCATCTCCTCACCAAGCCATCTATCTATCCACCCCGAGCAGGAAAAGTGCATCCTCCTCTTTGATTTGGGAAGGTGGAGGGGAGGTGTTTTGGTTCAGGCTGCAGGATGTTACTGAAACTTTGTTTCGTTTGAGGGAAATAGGACAATTTTCCGGATCTTACTGGTTTTGTGCTTTGTCACATTTCCTGGCTTGCTTCAGCGTGGAGCTCAGCTTTCTCATATATTCTTGGTGGAAATTAGACATTTCAAAAATGGTTTCTATCATGTAATTAGGCTTCTCGCATCTGGTGTGTCCATTGGCTTGCGCCGAAGAGACTCCAGAATCTCCAATAAGATGCCTGAAATTGCTTATGTAAGTTTTTATGTTGAAGACCTGCAGGTATATAAGAGGTTGATTGTATAAAACATTGGAGGGAAAACCCATGTAAACATAACTCAGCTTTAACAATTTGTGGTGCCTTGAACAAGTCTTAGACATTTAAATACTTAGTCTCTAGTTAGTGGGTGTTTTAGAGGTGGTTAGGAGGTGGGGCGGGCTCTATGGAGTAATCCTTCCCTGGGGGTGAGGCATGCAGGTTCAAGGGCTCATGCCATTCCCGGTGCCCACTTTGCTGCCTGCTTGCAGTTCTAGATGTGAGGTCTCAGCTACTTCTGCCGTCAAGTCACTGTCATGACTTGTAACTTCCTGGACGCTGCTTTGGTGATGGTATTTTATCTCAGCAATAGAAAGTTAATGCAACTTGTTTCGTGGACTCATCCATCTCTACCCCAGCTCACACCTCCCCACCTCCTTCCCCCTCACTTGCTCATTTAGAAGCAAATTCCAGTCTTCACAGACGTCATATCTACATATACTTCAGGATGTACAAAAGACTATAAGTGTGAGCACAGTAGCACTGTCATATGTAAAAAGTGACTGTCAAATACCATCAGACAGTACCCTTTCGGATTGTTGACCAGATCATATATATATATATATGATCAAATATATATACAAATATATATATTTGTTCCATTATTGTTATGTTTGAACCAGGATCCGATGGAATTCTGTACTTTATGGTTGGCAGACATGTTCCTGGGAAAGTGATTTTGAACCATCCCTTGCTCGTAGCAAACTTTGTCCTGTTCAGCCTCACATAAATGCCAAGAGGTTGAGGCCACCATGTCATCTCTCCATAGCTGAGTGATGGGCTCAGCAAGTACATCATCTGCTGGATTCTGGCAGCGAAGACTAGAGGAACAGGTGGTTGAAAACAATATAGGAACTGGTTGCCAGGGCCTGAGCTTGGGTCTAGGCTGCATTCAGCCTAAAATTTGGTCATGTTTTCAATACAAGTGGGTAAATGCTGACATGGCATTGACTTGAGGAAGAGCTGATGAATCACCTGGGAAAATTCTTAGAGCAGCAAGAGGTCAAGGTTCTCTAAGAATTGGTCAGAAAGTGGGGCCGTCTACCACCCGGCCAACACCACTGGATTTGACACAGGAAGGACAAAGTCTTTTTTCAAGGTTGAAGGCTTGATCCTATCTCCCTAAGTCTAAGGATTCAAGCTACCAAGCCAGCGTAGGTGATGAGTCTGGTTGAGGTTCTTGGCCTCTGCCTTAGTTACCTTTCTCATTCTCCTTTGAAATACCGGAGGAAAGCAACTTAAGAAAGAGAGCCAGCTTGCTTTGGCTCACAGTTTGATGGTGCATTCCATCATGGTGACATGGTTGCCCTTGGGGTCAGGAAGCAGAGAGATCAACGCTGGTGCTCAGCTTGTTCCTCTCCCCCTCTTTCCTGACCAGGACCATAGCCAGGGGATGGTGCCTCCCACACTTAAAATGGATCTTCTCACCTCAATTAACCCAGTCTCGAAACTCTCACATACACATACGTTCCCAGACGCTTGTTTCCATGGTGATTTTAAATCCCATCAAGCTGATAATTTTAACCATCACAGCCAATGCATTGACTGTAGTATTGAGGATCTATAGCAATGTGTCTTGGGACGCTGCTATGAATATCCCTGTCTCCTTTAAAGGCAGCAAGATAAGGAAGGACCTGTCTACCGGTCCATCCATGTGCCCCATGTTTGTCCTCATCACTTGTCTCTGCTTCTCCACAGTTAGCAGACAGGTTCTTCTTACATGGCTGAGGCCAAAGGCTTTTGGCAGCCACATATTCATACCAACATAAAAGGAGTCTCTCTCTCTCTCTCTCTCTCTCTCTCTCTCTCTCTCTCTCTCTATCAATTCAAGCAATGACTCCTGACTAGACATTGTGACTTGAATGTAACTTGTCCACTGAGACTTGTATTTGGATACTTGGTCTCTAGCTAGTGGTGTCTGGAGGTTGTGGACCATTTCAGATATAGGCCTCACTAGAAGACATAAGACTTTGAGGAGAGCCTTGGGAATATAGCCTACCTCCGCTTCAGTCCTGCTCTCTTCCTGGTCAGTGCTCTGTGACAAGTTGTCACTGTATGACCCAACCACCACAGACCAAACCTCTTCAGTTGCCATGCTTGGCCACCACGATATTCTCTGATGCTGTGAGAAACAGGAAGTCCTCCAAATGCAGTGGCCAGGCATTTGTCATAGCCGTGAGAAAAATAACTAGGAAACTGACTTTTGAGGAATCACATGTCCTGCCCAGCTCAGCAACTGTTCTGAAAACAGGCACTCTCTAACAGGTATACCCGAGGTATGTGTCTATCTGCCGGTGTGACTGAGGCTGAGGTGAGCAGTACGGAAGCTCATGAGCAACAAGTTCATGCAAAGTAAAGGTCGACCATGCTTAGCTTCACATTCCCTCTGACCCCAGCTGACCAAGAAAAAGCCTTGGGCTCAGTCCCTCCCTCCCGGGTTTAGAATTTTAAGGTTCATTCAGTTTTACACAGTGTGGTTATCTTTCTCTACCACACTGTTCCACCCCTATGTCCATCTCTAACAGAGAGGAAGCAGAAGGCAGGGACAATACTGTGATGTACTGGTACATAGTTCCAGTTTCATAGCTAGCAGGTGCCAAACCCTCTTAGTCCACAAGCCACCTGCCAGTCAAAGCATCACCTCAGTCTCCTGTTCGCTTTGTCTCTTTCCATCTCTCCATGACGGCTGCTTGGGTCAAAGACTTCAGGACAACACGGAGTGGAGGGAAAGTGGGTAAGGCAAAGTATGAGGAAGAAGTAGGGCAGTGGGACAGAAAAATGCAGACTTTTGAGTCTCCTTTTGCACACACGTGTGCACACACACCTGGGAACAGAACCCATAGCAGTTGGTTCAGTGCTTGTTCAAACCGGATCTGAAGTCAAACAGCATTCCCTACTGGGTGTGACTGACCATCATCCCTGTTCCAAGAAGCTTGGAGGCAGCGACATATGAATTGGTATTTTTACGACAGTTCCCACGAGATTTTAAGAATAAAGCAGACATTTGACAGCCTTCTTTGAAAGCCTTTCAAACCTTTAAGGAACAAGTCCAATTTTTAAAAATTTGCTTTCCTTTCCAAGGTTCGTATATGCATTTGATGTATTTTGGTCACCTCTCTCCATCTCCTCTTTCGTCCCCTCCCGCTCCCACTGAACCCCTTCTCCTCCTCAGCCAGTCTCCCTCCTATTTTTATGTCTGTTTTGTTTTGTGACCCAGTGGGTTTGATTAGGGTAGGGACTGTGGACATGGAGAGAAAAAGGACTTCTTCTCCTCAACCTAAATTAACTGCCAATAGCTCCTGGGGAGCTGGAGCCTTATGGACCCCCCCCCATCCACACTGCAAGGTCTATGGTGTGCAGGTGACCACAGCTGCCTGTGAGTTCAGGAGTGTGAAGGCCTTGCTATGTCCAGAAACAAGTATTCCACAGACTTCTTTCCACCCACCTGCTCTTGAGTTCTTCCTTCCTCAGGTCTAGCTTTGACAATTGCTGATTTAGACTGTATGCCCTAATGGCCTACATATAATGCCTTTGTTCATTCCTGTTTAGAGCAGAATTTGTGTTCTTTCTTATACCTTTCTATTTATTTTAGTGTGAGTGTGTGCGTGTACGTGTGTGTGTTTGTGTGTGTGTTTGCATGCCACGCCATGTTGTGCCTCTTGTGGTCAGAGGACACCTTGCAGGAGTCAAGTTTCTGTTTCCATTGTGTGGGCACCAGGGATAGAACTTAGGTCCTTGGGCATGACAGCAGGCACCTTTACCCACTGAGCCGTCTCCTCAGCCCATGCTTATTCACTTAGAAAACAAGTTCTCCCCCCCCCCCCTTGGGACAGCCTATGGCTTATCTTCTCTTTTATAGCATGCCTTCTGTAACTCTGTGTAGTCTAATCATTGGTCAGAACCCTTTTACGGAGTGGTTACTAAGAGAAGAAATCTTTTTCTGTAATGATCTACTTTAAAAACAACTTATGGTGAGTCTTCTGCAGCAAACGACTGGCCACTGCTAGTCATTTCCAATATTCTTTCCTTAGATCCCAATTAGATTAGATTCCAATATCAACATGGCAAAAATAAAATTTAGGGTTGAGTTAGAAACAACAGCATATTAAAAATGCAAACGGCACAGCCGAACTTAGGGGACACGCTTATCAGGCCGACCAAAGTACCATCAGAAACCCTGTAGTGGTGTTATGAAATTTTAATTCATGATCAGGATTGTCTCCTCTCAGGTCCCAATCCGACTTTCCAATATATCTTTCAAATTATAGTGGGACTTGGTGATACGTTTTTAAATATCCTTTAAATTGCAAGCAGATGAACATTTGGCCCCAAATACTTTGCAATTCTTACTGCGCCTAAGCTGGGAGATTCAGCAGGAAGAGTTCCATCAGCAGCAAGGGCTTCGCCGCTCCTATCTTACATCTCCCAGCAAGCAGACTGTGTCTTAGGCACGCACTCCAAGTTGTGTTTAACAATCCCAAGACCTCATCTCTATTCAACCGCACAGACTCCGTGAATATTAAGTAATAAAGGGACCTGCCATGAAATCCTGCTGTTCTCCGGCAAAGCTCAGCATTAGGGTGACTGTTTTTTTTTTTTTTTTTTTTTTTTTCCTGATGTTAGATTTGCATCTTGTTTCAGAAATAATATGCCTTAAGCTTTTAAAATGAGCATTTCTGAGTGATTGAGGTCAGGGACAATCTTGAGTACTGATCCTGCGTTTGGGGAAACTACAGTCTAGCCACGCGCAAAGGAAATGTGGGGAAATTTTACTCAGATGTGACTGAACTTTCAAGATCTTGGGTGGATTTTGGGGATGGGGAGGATGGAGTGCTTTGAGGTCACTAGGGGCCTGAAGTGCCTATATTTAGAGATCTTCTCAGAGCTGTATCAGTGACTTTAAAATAACACCCATTTATTAGCCCACAATGCGTGGCTCAAAAGTCTACATAAGGTTCATACTGCAAGTGGTTAGCAAGCTATGGATTGGTCACCTAGATGGTTTTACTTCTGCTCTTTCTCCTGTTTTTTCTTTTTCTTTTTTAAAGCAGAATTCAGTTCCTTGAGACTATGGAATGGAGATTCCATTTCCTTTCTGGGAGCTACTAAGAAGCCCTGTCTTAGTTCTGAAAGACTGCCTGCATTCCTCGTCCCTCCATGGATCCTCTATCTTTAAGCTATCAGTAATGGGTCAGAGCCTCCTGTTCTGCACTTCTGACTTCCTCTGTGGCTGGCCTCTAGACGCAGATTTAAACGAGTCATGTCTGGAGAGAAGCAGATCCAGGTTATATTCTTAGCTTAAGGTGAACTGCTTTGGGACACATTTATATCTAGAATGTTTCTTTTTGCCCCATAACACAATACAACCATGTGAGCGACATCGTGTTTACCATCTCAGAGAATCTACAGGGCGTCTACAGGGCCTGTCTATCAAGGGGCACCCTCGAATGCTACATACTACGATAGGATAGTATTGGTCACATTCTCAGCCGCCACATCAGGCATCACTTCCTCCTTAGGTGACTATGGACTTTGGGTGAATAGTATTTTTAGAGGTGAAGAAGGAAAGAGTGAGGCTTGGGTACTCATAGCCAAGATACCACATCTTCTAGGTGCCGGAATAAACCCCGCAGTCTGCTAAAGCAACAGGCAATTCCTTGTGTCCTTAGGAACACGGAAAGGCTAACAGAGCTACCTGAAATTTTAGTGAGTGAAAACAAATGTACTTACAGATGCAGGACAGGCCTTGGCTTTTTCTGTCACTCTTAGGAATCAGAAAAAGGAGGAAACCTACGGTTCTGAGGGCATTGCCTGTTCCGTGCTCCATCTGGCTAGGGGTCATCCCCCACTTATATTTGTGTCTGAGTGAAACAGCACAGTACATGTACATGGATACACACACACACACACACACACACACACACACACACACACATCTGCCAAGAAGAACTAGGCCGGCTTAGTCTTGCACAGTAGACACAGAGGTTTATTGTTGGAGAAGAATATATTCACTGCAGTTTCACAGAGCAATGGCTGTAGAGCAAGCTCTCTCACCTACTTGGTGCCATTGGTGTTTGGGGTGGGCAGTTCTTTGTGATGGACGTGTTATTGTGCAGTGTGAGGTGTCAGCTCCTGGCCTCTACTCATTACATACTGGTAACATGGGCTCTGAGTTCTAGCAACCAAAAAATGTGACCAGACATTGTCAAGTGTTTTATGATGACTGGGGAGGCAGAAGGAAGGGGAAAGTGGAGAGAGAGAGAGAGAGAGAGAGAGCGAGAGCGTGCGCACATGGACAAGTGACCTAGTGAGTTCTTTGATGGAGTTATGATAGAGCTATACTAGAAATCACCACCTTGGCTTTCTGCCCTCCTGACCTAAGGACCTCCATGTTGTCCTATGGCCATCACAGACAGATAAAAACAGAGGATGAAAAAGAATGAATCCTACACAAGGAATGAGTCAGGGAGTCTGTCTAGTCAGACTCTGGAGACTAAGGTTTTTGTGATCCAGTCTGAGAGACAAGGCCTTGGATGTCATCCTATGGTTAAGAATTGGCAGGATGGATCCATTCAGTCTTTGTCTTAGTTAGGATTTTACTCCTGTGAACAGACACCATGGCTGAAGCAATTCTTATAAAAACAACATTTAATTGGGGCTGGCTGACAGGTTCAGAGTTCACTTCATTATCATTAAGGCAGGAACATGGCAGGGTCCAGGCAGGCATGGTGCAGGAGGAGCTGAGAGTTCTACATCTTCATGTGAAAGCTGCTAGGTGAATACTGGCTCCCAGGCATCTAGGACAAGAGTATTAAAGCCCACATCCACAAGGCCACACCTACTCCAGCAAGGCCACACCTACTCCAGCAAGGCAACACCTTGCAACCGTATCACTCCAGGCCCGAGCATATACAAACCATCACAGCCCTCCTGGAGCACACTGGAAAACTCTTCATTCTTGTGGCCTTAGATGTCTTGCTTCCATGTCTTGTTCCATTGTAGAGAAACAATGGAACAGCTATTAAGAGTGAAAATCCATAAACATCAGGAGGACTGGGGATCCGTGACCCATAAAGCTGATTTATAAAGAAAAATTTGCCAAGAAAACTTGATTGCTTTTATTGATAGAATGGCTAAATCAGAAGACGAGAAGATCGCGGCAGAAGTCATAGATCTTACTTCTGTAATGCCGCTGATATATTAGCTCACAAAATTTTGCTTGACAAATTAATTCAAATTGGGTTGGCGGAGGAGATGTCGGCACAGATTGAAAGCTGGACTTGGCCTCATAAAGCCATGGTGATGACAAACAGCCAGGGATGGAGCTGCTGTGAGCTGCCCAGCGTGCTCCTGGAAGGAAGATTTGGCCTCAGCTTCCCTGAATCTCTTAATTCCTTACTGAGAAGGGACCAATAAATGCAAGGTGGTCAGCTTTGAGCACCTGATAACTTAATGGAAGGGCCCAGAAGGCCACTGGGACTTGAAGGACAGGAGGAAAAAATTGTGCAGTTAGCTTTCTTGAGATGAATCCCCAGTGAGGATGATTCTAGGGCCTTCAGGATAAGCTGAGAGCTTTGCCTAGTGTGTTCAGACAACAGAACACACGTGGTTAATAGTAATTATTTCTCTGCATGGGGGAGCTGTCTGTCCTGATGTGAACACACACATGCCAGGGTCTAGGGCCAGGTAGGGAGATGGCAGTGAAACTGAAAAGTATGTCATTTGTCTAGCAATGAAATACAGCAGCTCAGGCCCGTGTCAACCATGATGTTGGTTAAGGAGAGCTAGACCTGAGAGGCATGTTACCCAATGTCACTTTCTGTCCAAGATGGCAATGCAGAGCAGTTCCTGGATACTTGATTATGTGGTAAAAATATAGAAGCAAGAGACTGGCTATAGCAGTACTCAGGGAAGTGGCTATCCCTGGAAGCTGGTTGAGGTTGTGTAGAAGGGTGTGTGGTCTGAGGGAGCTAGCTAGAAGTTACCTGTCGACCTGGAGGTTTGATTGTGTAAATGTTCCTTGAGAATCACTCTCCAAACCAGGGTTGTATTCCGTGCGCTTTTCTGAACGCACAAATCCATCACCAAGAAAAGGAAAGAAGAGAGTTCAGATCCTAGCCAGCTCCCGTGGACCACTGCCATGTGGGAATGGAGCCAATGTCCTCAGATCAAGCTTTTAGAGGAAACTTTCAGCTGGTAACTAATTCCGAAAGTATTTAGACAGTGCGAGCGAACAATGCAGGCCAATGAAAACAGGGCTAAAGGTGAAATTGTGCCTACGAATGCCAGTTTGTGACTTCTGCCCCCCATCCAAGGGGTAAAGAGAAGGCGGGCACTTCTACTGTGGTCTATTTAATGGTGGTTTATTTATTTATTTTTTTTCTTTGCATGGCTTGTCATCTGGGAAAAATTCATGATAATTTCTAATGAGTTAGCTGGTCTTTATTCTCGTGAGTCCATTTTAGCTGACATTCAGAAAATTTAAGAAATTTTCCCACTATTAGTAAGTTAGGAGGCGGGAGATCTAAGTGTTGACCCCAGGCATATTTAATTGCAGAGCCTATGCGATGACTGGTTATTGTGAGGGTCTATGAATAGGCAGTGAGCCTGGTGCCTCTTCTGACCCCCTGACCTGGGCAGATAGCACTAATTGATCAGTGCTCTTTCCTGCTGAGCTGAGACCTGTTTTCCATGCTTCACCCCAGTGCTCTGGGAGCCTGCTCACAATTAACTGCAGTTGGCACATTATTCAAACTGCATTTCCTCTTCTGACACCACACTGTTTTTCCCCTAGGGATTCCCAGGGTTGGGGATAGATGATTCCTGAAGGGTGTCACTGAATTGCTAGCTTCAGTCTGGTGCTTTCGGTAGAGTCCAGAGCATCTCAGCATGTCTGCCTCTTGGGAAACCGGATTCTTTCTGCTTGTGGCATTGTTGACATGGCATGGCACCTTCCTGCCCCAGAGCCAGCATGTTGGCCAAGAGCTCTCCAGAGCCTGAAGTGTTCTTTGTACAGAGAGGTCACCTTGATGGCTGCTCTCCTCAGTTACCTGGAGAAAGAGGAGCATTGCCAAGAGCGACTAACGGAGTGTTAAATGATCTTTAGAAATGGAAAGAGCAATGATGTACATGATATCAGGAGGTTAGTGGAGAGAGAGAGAGAGAGAGAGAGAGAGGATCATACGTTGTAGTCAGATATCCTTCTCTTGTACTATGGCTAGAGAGACACTCAAGTGGAAGCCCATTCTAGAATCTGCAGATCATTAAAGCTGGGTGGAGCCAGAGGAAACCATGGCCCATCTGTCTCATTTCATAAATGAGACCCGAGGATGGGAAATGGCTCTTTTAAAGAGCCAGGATGCTTTACCCATCACTCTCCAGTGAAGCGCAACAGAAGTTGGAAGAACAGCCTTGGGTTAGACTCTATTTTAAAATTATTTATAGTTGTATGTGTTGGCGTGTGTGTGTGTGTGTGTGTGTGTGTATGCACGTGCGCATATGTAGGTAGGTATATATACATATGGGTTCATGTGTGTATTGTGGGTGTGTGCAAGTATACCTATATGAGCACATATGCACATATGTGTGCATTCATCGAAAGACCACAGGATGATGTCAGCTATTGTTTATCAATCACCATCTATCTGTCTTGGTTTTTGAAGTTAAGGTGTCTAACAAAACTATAACGCCCCAAGGCTGAGTTAACACCCCAACTTTGTTTAACCTCCTACCTATAGGTGCAGAAAACAGCTGGGCATATTCTGTAGAGCTGAGAGGAGAAAACGTAGGTGAAGGTCTGTGTGTCCAAAGCCTGGAAAGAAGCAAAGGCTCATATTATGTATGTCTTTTAATATACACATGAATGCATTTCTATAAAACCTTCTAATGTTGTGGCAAACGACACGCTGTAAAGCCTGTACTTCTGAGGGCTTGGTAGTTACAACTCCACTCCCTTTGAAGGCAGATTTATGTGGTCATTTTGACTCTGTTATGTCATTTTGGAAGGATAGCACAGTATCTTTTTTATAAGGAAATATTACCTCAGAGCTACTGAGCGAGGTAACACGCCCCAGCAGACCTCCCCACTTCCCCACTGGGACCATTCTCCAAGGGGAGTTGCATCTTAGTTCCGGAGTGAGAGCATAACTGAGAGCTTCCTGCTTTGGGCATCTCTTAATAATGGAGTCGGGGCTTTATGAAGGGAAAAGAAACACTCATTGAGAACAGAAGCCATTCTTTTCACAGAGGCAGGTGTACCATGTCCCCATGATTTTCCCCCAATCTCTTTCCAGGCAGCTGTGGCCCCAAGGGTACTGGTTAGAAGCTAGGATAATGGTGTGACATGGCTAAGGATGGTGTAGTAGATGCTGTTGGAGGCAGAGGAGCCAGGACACAGAGCATGGCAGGCTGTAAGAGTGAAGACTGAGTAGAGAGCAGAAGCTAGATATGTCATTATAGGATAAGATCCTAGGCCAGGTTAATTGTGGCTCCACAGTCTTACCACATTCATGTTCCAGGTTTCCTGGTGACTGTAAAATCCTGTGTGTTTGTGGGCAGAAGTGGGAGAGACCATAGACGATAGACATATACCATTGAGGTGGATAATGGGGAAGGGCTAGAGAATCTAGTCATATAGACAATGCCTAGATAATTAATAGACTCATGATAGTGTGATCAAATTCTGTTGTTGTCCATGGTTTCTGTAACAAATTACCATAGATTTAGAGCTAAGATAACATGAGTTGGTTTATGTTTTCATTTAACTTAAAATCTGTCTATGTTGCCCAGACTCATTGTGAGCGCCCATCTCTGCCCCGAGCGTTGGAACCAAGGGTCATCATGTCTAGGAAACATGTCTATCCAGTAGCTGTATAAAGTCATGGAGTGTTTATTTAGGCTCGGTTCTAAGGCTCAGTTCAGCTCCTTTTGTGGTAAGACTGCGACTCCTCACAGCTCACTTGTCCTCAGGGACCTCTCTATTGTGTGAGGCTTTGGTCCCTTCTCCAGCTTCCACAGGACAAGCCATGATTTCTCTTTTGCTACCCCTCTGTTGCTTATTCCATGTTCAAGGGCTCTTGAAGTTACATTTGGATCTACATGGCTAGCTCATAATAATCTCCCTATTTTAAGGACAACTAAACTAAGCTTAGTTACATCTGCCACTTTCTCTTTCCAGTAATACCTACATTTGTGTGTGTTTGAGTTATTAGTACTGGAGGTGAGAATCTTGGAGGCCAACTTTAGAATTTACCTGCCGCAGAGAGATAGATGACTTAATGGCTGGAGTGATGTTACATGTAGGCAGCAGATTCATAGATGATAATTTGATGAATGGATCAGTAGCTTGTTCAATACTAGGTAGACAGGCGGGTCGATTGAAAGAGTATGTTAGATGCATAGCAGGTCAGAGTTGTTGTGTGACTACAAATTTCTCTACTGCTAAGGTTCCCACAGGGCTAGAGAGACAGCTCAGCAGTTCCCATCTCCCCCATGGCTGCTGACAACTTCCTGTAATTCCAGTTCCAGGGGATCTGACGCCCTCTTCTGGTTTTCTTGGGCACCTGTACTCACATGCCCATACACTCGCTCACATACACATAATTCAAAATAATACATCTTTTTAAAAATTGCATACACACAGAATCCTGCTCAGGAGTGAGTCTAAGGATATCATTATGCTCTGGCCTGTTTTTCTGTATTTATGACTCCCTTAAATGCTCCCTGCATATCCTGTGCATCTCAGCTTGTAGCTTTCTACAATAGAAGTTGAGACGAAGAGTCAGGCAGCTTTTTCTGGTTTTTATAAGTAAAAGTCCTATACCTCATCTCTGTGATTAGTGTACTCAAAACCATTTACTGAATACCTCCTTTAAGGAGATATTTAATGGCAGCAATACAATGCTGTATAAGATAGACACAGGCTATCTCAGGAAAGAGTAATGGAACACACAATACTGCTATCAGGTGACCAATGCCACAAGAAGGGGGAACACATGACAAACCACATCAATGGATCCCAAGACCAGGCTTTCAGCACTCTGGGAAAAGTTTATACATCGCTGGATGGGAAGGAATTGGTTATGTAAGGAAAGTGGCCGCCTTGAACAACCAAGCCTCATCAATTCTAATTCAGTAGCTCTGGTTATTTCTGTCCCTAATTGCCCCTGCATAGATCTGTACATTTGCTGTGTATTTAGGATACCTTCATACTTTCAAATGCAAATGGGCTTCTGCAGAAATGTCTTCTGTTTGTGTAACTCAGCAAAAGTTCTCTGGGGCTCTGGCAGGGATACAGGAGTTGCAGCTTCTGCTTCTGACTTAATTTTCATTTTCATTTTAAGTGGAAAGGGGAGTCAATGCTTGTCAGAGGTGGGGCAGTCTCAATGATGGTGGCGCCTCCCCTCTAGGAAGGGGGACCTGTGCCCTGACTGCCCCTGCTGTGTCTTTGGAGTTCAGAGTCTGCCTAGAAAGGGAACGCTGTACTCAGAGGGAAGTGCTGAAGCAGCAGGCTTCTATAGAGTAGTTCTCTGCCTCTGCAGTGACATCACTTTGTGGGGAGGATGTGTGTGTGTGTGTGTGTGTGTGTGTGTGTGTGTGTGCGCGCACATACACATGGTCAGGAGGAGCAGGACAAACAAGTGCCAAGGGCTGAGGCTCCTGCCCTTCAGTCTGGTCCTTAAACTCTAGTCTCAGATCACCTCAGGATGCAGTTCAGCTCCTCAGGCAGTTCCAATAGCTTCCAGGGAAAAGGTATGCTGAGAACTGAGTTAGGGGGCCTGGAAACCAGCCTTTCCAATAGCTCTCCAGTCCTGCTCTGTGTCTTTGCTACAGACCGTGAACAGAACTCACAAAGCCACTAGCCTGAGTTTCCTAATTTGTAACTCTGGGGTTGAGTTTTTAAAAGAGAGCAGAGCAGTTATGGGCTTGTGTTTGAATCACAACTTTATCCCATTGGGTCAGTGTTGGCACATTACCTGACTTCTGTGAGTCTCAGTTTCCATATCTACAAAATGGGCTCCAAGAAATAATAGGTGTCAGGTATAATCCTAGTGTTTAATCCCAGCTTTCTCATTGCTGAATATCTAACATGGGTCTCATTTTTTACAACGTTTCACTCTGAAGAAAAGGCCACCAGGATCTTGTTTTATTGACCACAGCAGCACATGGTTCTTACAAAGTATGTAAAACGAATAGCTGTCAAGAGGGGTTAATAAGAAACAACAGATGAACCGTTTTAGAGTTCTGGTTTCTGATTTCTTTTGGAACGAAAGCTCAAAATTAAACTGAGATGTTAGACCATGTATTAATGTTGGTAATGAATTTTAAAACAAGGAGAAAAGGTACCCCTCTAATTAGATTTTGCAGCACAATTTAGAATTTATTTTATGGAAAATATATTCATGGATGATAAGCTTTATTCTAGTGTCTGCATAGATACGGATTTGGGTTGCACACTGGAAGGTTGTCCAGAAGGTTAGCATTTGAGTATCAGAGAAGGGGAGTAGGCCCTGGCTTTTAGGATGTTTCGAGATTTGTCTGACAGCTGCTCTTTAATAGTCAATCTGCTCTCACCAAGCATTTTCACACAGTCTAAAATCTTTGGTTGGTACTTCCCATTTCTTGCCTGTGTTTTTATTAGTAATGAAATATTGATACTTTTTAAGAGATATATAAATCATATCTGACAGAAAAGATGGCAAAGAAAGGACAGAATGGGAGCTTGCCTCTCCTGCTTCAATTAATTTAGATGAGGTTATGATCTACCTGAAGTGTTTGGGGGTGTTGATACGCCCAGGACTGGGAAAGAGTGATTGTGTTTACTAGAGATGAAACAATGGACATTTAGTCTATGGATAGAAACTTACAGTGCTCTTCCAACTATTTTTGTTTAGACTTTTATTTTATTTTCAATTGTGGCATCTAGGTGTGTGTGTGTGTGTGTGTGTGTGTGTGTGTGAGAGAGAGAGAGAGAGAGAGAGAGAGAGAGAGAGAGAGAGAGAGAG
>JADRCH010000090.1:7921948-7938364 GCA_019843965.1 Rhynchomys soricoides
AGAGAGAGAGAGAGAGAGAGAGAGAGAGAGAGAGAGAGAGAGAGAGAATGGGTACCTGTGCCAGAAGAGGGAACTGGATCACCTGGAGCTGGAGTTAACAGTGGTTGGTTGTGAGCTACCTGATATGGGCATTGAGAACCAAACCTATGCATGTTCTCTTCAGGAGCAGAAAGAGCTCCTGAAGGGTAGTTCTGAAGCTGAGGTCCTGTTCCCCAGTTGGTTCTTGATCTGTCAGTAAAGAAAGCCATGGGCCAATTGCTGGGCCGAAAGTCCAGGTGGGACTTCTGGGTCCCTGGAGAAAAGGGGGGACAGTAAGGAAGGAGAGAAGAGAATTTGCCATGCTTTGGAGAGAGAAGAACCAAGCAGCAATGTGAGATCTCAAAACGAGTGGCCACACAGGCCACTCCTGCAGGCGGGTGGTCAGGCCAGTTTAACAACTGAAGTTTAGGGCAGGTGGAAGAGACAGAGATGAGAAACGGATAAGGGCATGCTTTTCCAGGCGGAAGGAAGATAGTAGCCACAGAAATTGCGCCATGAAGGCAAGTTGGAAAGGAACAACTGTGTGTGTGTCTTTTATCCGAGGATTCAAGGGAAGCTGGGAGGGGGCTGTAGCACAGCTGATTCCCAGAGGAAAGGTGGGTAGAGCAAACTACATGCGACAAAGAGCTCTGAACTACTCTACCAGCTCTCTATCCATAAAGTAAACGTGCATGTCCCTGGTGGGGCAAGAACCATCATCTCTGTGTTTTTCATCCACATGATACAAGCCAGAGTCATTTGGGAAGAAGGAACCTCAACTGAGAAAATGCCTCCATCAGATTAGCCTGTGGTGCATTTTCTTGATTGATGGTTGAGGTGGGAGGGTCCTGACCACTGTGGGAAGTGCTGCCCCTGGCCTGGCGGTCCTGGATACAAAAGCAGGCTGAGGGAGACAGGTGGAGCATGCCAGTAAGTAGTGTTCTTCCATGGCCCTTGCTTCAGTTCCTGCCTGTAGGTTCCTGCCCTGACTTCCCTGGAGGATGAATTTCTAAGCTGTAAGGTGAAATAAACTCTTTCCTCCCCAAGTTGCTTTTGGTCATGGTTTGGTCATGGTATTATATTACAGCAATAGAAATCCTAACTATGACACTCACTGATTATGAATGGTTTGCTAGCACTAGAAACAAAGAGATGAAGAATAGGTGAGCCTCCAGTTGAATGGAGCTTATTAAAGGGAACAAGTCTAGGAATAAGAAGAACCAGTGAAAATAAAGGTTATGGTCACATACCAGAAAGCTTTCCAGTGTCCATTGGGTGAGAGGACCTGCCTACAGTGGGTGCCATCAAATCATGCAGCAGGCGAATCTGTAGGAACCAAGGTCTTGACAACCATTGAGAAAGAAAAAGATGCTTCAGAAGGAGTGAAGAAGGCCTTGCCATTCTAAAGTTCATCAAGGGAAGAGCTGGTAGCCAGAGGCCTTGACTAATAGAGATGGCGTAGACTCTGGCAGCTCTATGGAGTGGGGAAAGCTTTTGAGACACTTTACAAGTCCGTGAATCTCCAAATGCCAATCCATGTTGACATACACAGAAGCCATCTCTTAGACTGTCACACTGCACAGCCTGCATCTTCTTTAAGGGTCAGGAAGGAGGGAGGGAGAAAACTCAAGTCTAGTTGGTGAAAACTAACTGCTGCTCTGTTTTCTTGTGATTAAGACATTTATTTCAAACCAGCCTTGCTAGCAAAGAGGCCTCTAATCGCTGGTTCTCTTCAGCCCCTGTCATGACAGATTAGCATTAATAATTTAGAGAACAGCAGCATTAAAAGTAATTACAAACTGTCAGAAAGATACAAGAAATATGACATAGCTCAGAGCTTCTTTTCAGACCTCAAATATTATTTGATGGGGAAAAATAATTACATTTTCCTGTTCATTTCCTAATACAAATAACTTAGGATATCTCATAATTCTTGAAATTTGCAATTAATTCATCGAAAAACTAATGTCAGGTTGGAAGAAAGGCCCGTGTGGTCACAGATTTCCGCTGTGGAATGATTCCTTAGGGCACATTCCCAATTGCCTTGTCAAAGCTCCTTTCAAACGTGTTAGCACAGCAGCATGAATAAATCAGCGAGCATTTAAAATATAAATGGTCTCAAGTTTAATTGTACATGAGCTTAGCTCTTCCTGTCTAAATACTAAATACAAGGACCTTTCTCCTGATTTAGGTATATGTTCTTTTCAATTTATCTATGTGGTCAGAATATAGTAGACTCTTAAGGACTTCTTGTCCAACTCACGCCTGTTCTGTCTTGCGTGGTGTTTATTCTCAAATGAAAAACAAAAATGGGTGTGAGATTCCTAGCTTTTTCCCTTCCCCCTCTCCTCCCCAGGCTCTCCCTTTTCTCTCCACTGTCCTTGCCTTGATCTTCTTCCCCCATTGCTCCTGCTTTGTTTTTTTTTTTTTTTCCTTGCTTGCTGAGGGTCCATGAGCACAAGCTCAGCAAACACTGTCCTGTGAACTATAGTCCCAGCCAAGTTCACACACACCTCAGTGACGTCAATGAACTCCCTTCCACAGCTTTCCCCTCTCTTCAGCTCTTTCTCTTTCATCACACCTTGTGTCTTAGTTTCCTCTTCTCTTGTTGTTGTGATAGAATATCTTGAAGGAGCAACTCTAGGGAAAGAGGGCTTCTTCTAGCTCACAGTTACAGGTTCCAGCCCATTCTGACATGGGAGTCAGTGTGTGTGTGTATGGGGGGTGGGTGGGGGGATCTTGAAGCAGCCAGATGCATCACATCTATAGAAAGTAGAAAATGGTGATGCTGGTGCCCAGTTCCTGTTCTCTGTTTATACACAGCCCAGTCAGGGAAGGTGCCATCCATATCGACTGGTCTTCCTACACCCATTAATGCAACCAAGACATCCCCATAGACATACCCAGAGACCCGTCTCTCAGGTAATTCTAGAGCAGTGGTTCTCAACCTTCCTAAGGCTGCAACCCTTCAACACAGTTCCTCATGTCCTGGTGACCCCAACCATAAAATTATTTTCATTGCTACTTCCTAACTGTAATTTTGCTACTGTTAAGAAAATGTAAAATATCTGGTTTTTTGATGGTCTTAGATGACCCCTATGAAAGGGTTTGCTGGACCCCCCCAAAAGGGTCACGACCCACAGGTTGAGAACCACTGATCTAGATTCAAGTCCACAGTTAGCGTCTGCCATTACATGTATGTTCCAACCTGAAGAAAAACAAATCCATGAATGGACAGTCATCCGTTTTGAACTCCTTGTCATTTATTCCAGAGAAAGAAGTAGAGAGTACCAGTGTCTCCCCTGCTAAGGACCTTTGTCTAAAAACCAGTTGCTGCTGTCTGCAAAATTTACAGGTCACGAAGCTGAGCATCGTATCAGGCTGTGTTCTGTGGCAATCATAGAATCCTTTATTTGTTTCTTCATAAAAATAGAAAATCCTTAGGAAAACATTTATTAATGATTCACTAGATTAATTTGATCTCAAAAGCAGATTGACAGTCGCCAACAGATGGAAGTGAAGCGGACTGGAGTGTGTTGGGTGCTTCTCTCAGCGGACTGGGGTGTGTTGGGTGCTTCTCTCATCTGTCCCTTCCAAGAGGGGACTATTGAGGTATGCAGAAGACATCCAGGAAACAAGGATGTCACACGAAAGGTAAGGGGGAGGGAGGAACGCCACCATGTTCTTGGTCTGCTTGTCCCTAAAAAGCCTCCATTTTATGATATTATTTAAATGAAAGGTTGTAGGGGTTAGCCCACATGCTGTCCCACTGGGGGTCTGGCTCATTCTTTCGTCCATTGAAGGGCTAACCTGGTCTTGTTGCTGTTTGCCATAGAGGTACACGTTTTTGTTTTGTCTAGCAGCCTTTCTCCTGCTACTGTTCTGGCCTCTGGAGGGAAGTCTTTATATGATTATTAGTGTGCATATGTCTCTCTCTGTCTGTCTGTCTGTCTGTGTCTCTGTTTCTCTCTCTGTCTCTCTGTCTCTATCTCTCTCTCTCTCTCTCTCTCTCTCTCTCTCTCTCTCTCTGTGTGTCTGTATCTGTGTCTGTGCCTGTCATGGCACGTGTGTGGAGGTCAGAGGAAAACTTTGTAAAGTTGATTCTCTACTCTCACCTTTACACAGGACCCAGGGATTGAACTCCTGTCGTTGAGGTTCACTGAAAGTGCCTTTACCTGCTAAATCACCTCACTGGCCTCTCGCCATGAAAATGTATCCTGACACAGTATTTTTACCCTCTAAGCTCCCAGTGTAAAGCATTCTTCCCTTATGAGGAAGGACTTTAAAACATTCCTCTGTATTTGTGAAAGTCATTCCCATTTATAATACAGGCCAAAGAAAGCTAGATCATCATAAGAAAATTAACCACTATGTAGTGTTAAAAACATTCTCTTTATGTTCAACCTTCTGAATTTCTCATGTGCTGATACATTACAAAAAATAAACCTGAGCCAGCAAGATGACTCAGGAGGTGAAGGAGCTTGCTATGCCAGCTTGTTGACCAGGAAGCCAGGTTCAATTCCACCTAGGTCAAGGCAGAAGGAGAGAGAAGACTCCACAAGGTTGCTATCTGACCTTTACATGATGGCCATGGCACACAAGCACACACACAAACACTATGTGCATGCACACAGAATATAACATTAGTAACAGTAAATAAATGAAAACAATGATCCAACTAAAACAATAGACTAAATTGTTCTAGTCATTTTGGATGAGCTTGCTCTTTCAACAGTGTATACTGGCATTGTTTCTTATTAACGACTTCACAGCCACTGAACCATTTCCTTGGCTTTCAGCCATCAAATAGCTTAATTTCAGCCATTTTTATTTAAACATGTGCTTATATAAAGTACTGATCATTCAGATAACTCCTGCTTTGTTACCATTAAAGTTGTCTGCGATGGGCATACAGTTCCCTTTGTATTCCCTTAGTATTTGGAGCACTATCCACTAGAGTCTGAAGGTGTCCTCCAGCTTTCAAAGGAAGCTGGTGCCATCTTAGTCAAATATAGTGTGAAATCTAAACTGTTTATCTTTCTGTCTATCCACCACCCACCATCCACCATCCATCCATTCAACCAACCAGCATCGTTTTACATAACCACCCATCCATCCATTCATCCATCCATCTATCCAACCAACCAACCAACCACTGTATGTTTAAATATCTACCCATCCATCCATCCACCCACCCACCCACACATCCATCCGCCCACCCACCCACCCATCCATCTATGTATCTATGTATCTATCTATGCACCTATCTATCATCTATCATTTAGTATGTGTGTGTGTTTATGTGTGTGTATGTGAACATACAGGCAAGTACATATGAAAACGAGATGATAAAGATTTCACTAGAGCTAGAGTTACCGGTAGTTGTGACCCACCTAGTGTGGGTTCTGGCATCTGAACTTGGGTCTCATGGAAGAGCAGCCAGCTGTCTCAACCACTTAACACATGATGATCATGGATCTCAGGTTGTCAGTCTTGGCAGCAAACACCCTTTATCTTCTGATCTATCTTTCTGGTTTCATTTTTCAACTTCATCTTTTCATTCAACAGCTATTTTGGCCATGTGTAAATGGATTTTAGGAACGCTCTTGGTCATTGAGATGAATCTATAGACCATGTAAATTAAGTTTAAACCCAGCAGTAAATTTCTGGATATTTCATGAGAATGGCTTGAAAGTGTATATCAATTTCTGAAAATTTTACATCTTAACAATATCTGGTCTCAAGGTAAGCAGACTGATCTTGTAGCCTGAATCATAAACGTTTTGCATGAAGGCTAGCTATGAGTTTTGCTGATTCTCTTGGAGTTTGTTGGTTTGTTTTTCATGGATAGCCATGGCACTGGTAAATAAAAATGACTTTTGGTCAATCTGAATCTTTTGTTTACTCATCTTATTTTAATGACTGGAAACTTTAAGATAATGTTTAATTGAAATGGTGAGAATGAATCTCTGCCTTATTCCTGAATATTCGTAATAAAACCTAACATTTTGCCGTAACTGGGATGCCAGCCCAATGGTTACATGGTTGCCGTCTGGTAGAAGAATCCTTTTGTGTTCTTTGTTGAGTCCTTGTTTTCAGTGAGAAAACCAGGTGTAGAATTTTGTCCAGTGCCTTCTGCCCTATTACTTGAAATGATCCTATGATTTTTTTTTTCTAAGATCTGTCCATATTACCAGTAACTGATTTTTCTTTGAACTATCAAACCCAACCCAATTTGTCCAAAATTTGTTAAAACTCATGTGTGAGGCCTGCTGTTTCCCTTTGGTTTTATTGTCTTCTGGTTTCTTCCCCTCTCTCTTCTCTCTTCATCTCAAAGTTGTCCTTGTAGGAGGAACTCTTTGTTGCCTGCCAGAGTTTGTCTAGAACTCCTGCTGTTCTTCCCTTTAGTATTTGGTGGTGTTCCCAGTGTGGCTATCTGAGCCTAGAGTTTTCTCTGTGACAGTTTTTTTTTTTTTTTTTTAAATAATACATTCAATTTAATTGATTTATGACCATTGAGGTAACTTTGCTTGCCTTGCATTTGGCTGGCATCTTCTGAGCGATTTGTTCATTTCATCCAATCTGTCAAATGTATTGACATGGAATTGGTTGTAATGTTTCCTCATTACCTTCTGCGTGTATTTCAGACTCTCCAGTTAAGCCAGCTAGTATTCCTGTTGTCTTTTCTTCTCTTGAGATTTATCGATGTTACTGTTCTTCTCAAGGGGACCCATTTTGCCTTTGGTTGTTGTTGATTTCCTATTATTCTCTATTTTCAAATTAATTGATTGTCATTCTAATGCTTATTTCCCCCTGATTTATTTAGCTTTGCTCCCCACCTCTTAATTTCTAACGGTGAAAGTCAAGGCCACTGATTTGCCGGTTTTTTTCATGTAGGCATCTCAGTGCTACAAATTCCCCCAAAGGGTCCCACTTCAGCTGACTTAACAAATGTTCGTAGATTATGTTTCATTTTCATTCCATTCAAATTCCGTTCTCGCCGCCATTGGCTTTCTTTGCTCGTGGCTTCCTTTGATGAGCCCTTCAATTTTCTCATGGGAAGACCCTTTGCCATATCTTTTTTTATTATTGGTTTTACCATAAGTCCACTTTGGCCCGAAAAGATACTGTGTGCGTATGTGCACAGTGTATAACTTGACTCCTCATACATTTTTGGACACTTGCTTTATGGCCTATATTACAGTCCCTTTTGGCTCAATGGTCCAGGGGCATCAGAAAGAATGTTAATAAAAGTTGTAAAAATGTCAGTTAGGCTAAATAGGTTAGTGTTGTTTAAGTGTATTCTCATTGATCTTCTGTCTGCATAGTATGTCAGTTATTGAGTGGGAAGTGTTGAGATGTTTCACACACACACAGGATCGTTTCCTTTTCAATTCTGCCCCTTTGGGATCTGTGTGCTTTGAGGCTGCGGCTGGGCGTGTGAATCCGTGGACTTGTTTTCTTTTCTTGATGAACTGACCTCTGTCACCACAAAGGGACCATTGGGAGCTTCAGTGGCCCCCAGCATGCAGTCTGTTTCCTAGTCTCAGCTGTCCTGTGTTCTTTGCTGCCCTCTTCTCCTTCACAGTTGGTTTTATTAGGTGTAACTCTGTTGGGTTGTTTTGTTGGTTTCTTTAGGGCTTATAATTTTACATAAATCTGCATATATACATATATAAAATAGATATCTTTTATAGTTTTAAATAAGAGAATTAAATAAGATGGGAAAAAAGTCACTGTATTTACCCAGGCAGTTACAATTTCTAATGAATTTTCTCCCTTTCTCTCAAGCCAACTTTACATCAGGAATAATTCCTTCTGCCCTAAGGACCTTCTTTAATATTTCTTATATTATAGGTCTGCTAGTGATAAATTCTTTCAGATTTTATATGTCTGTAAAAGTCTTTGTTTTGCCTTTGTTTTTAATAAGATTTTTAAAAGAGGAAGTTTAGGTCAACAGTGTTTTGTATTCCTATAAATATTCTCTAGAGCTCCACAGAACAGTTAAATTACAGAGAAGCAGTTCAGTGTACGTGGGTCTTGCCTTTGACACTGTCTTATGTGACAGCTAGAGCTGCCTTAACTTTAAGGTTAATTCTTCCCTACAACCATGTTAAGGCCATTTTTTTAAAAGCCCTTATCAATGCTGCACGAATTGAGAACTCTTCAGTCTGGCTACTGGGAGGATATTCTCCACATTCCCTTGGGGTAGCTGTTTCTTTGTGGGGGCTGAGCCTCAGTCAGCCTCTCTTCCTTCTCTTCCCATCCAGGCCTAGAAGGCAGCAAAGCTGTTGTGACATTTACATGTCATCCTGTCTGAAACCATCCCTGGAGAGATAAGCCCACCTTGGTGTACAACGGACCCAGGTAAGACAGCTCTTCTTCTGCATCCTGTCCTGTCTACCAGTCCATGGGTCTGTGTACAGGAGTGAAAATGGCATCGAGGATGGGGTAGGGGTGTGTACACCAAGCAAACAGATATACAACAATACTTTGTTTATCTGTATATGTTTATCCAATAATCGGTTTAGCCCTTTGCCCCTCCCCCTTCTCCTTTCCTTGCCCTCCTCCTTGCCCCTCACCCTCTCGGAGGCCACCCACAATGGTTTCTGCTTTATTCTCCTATCTCTAACCAGCCAAGGATAAGCCTTTTATTCCCTTATCTTGGCTTGTTCCAGAATGTTATCTATATGGACACCTAATTTGTTTTGACACCTCTCTCACCTCCTCGGGACCTTCACACCATAGCTTTCTTAGCAAGGTCAACTCCAGTCCCCAGCTGTGGCCATTGTTCCTTATCTGTGCAGCAGGATGCATTTTATCCCACAATCCACAGTGAAAATGTCACATCCTTTTGGCTCTCTAAGTCTAGCTGGATCTGAAGTAGCAAAGGATTCAGCACCATGCTCTCAGAACTTTGTACTGCCTACCACATCAGGGACAGCCAGCTCCTAAGGTCTCTTGACATGGCCTTTCCAGGAAAGAATGCTGTTTCTGGCCTACATAGGTCAGCAGTTACTGCCCTAGCCCTGAGGTTCGTGTAGATTTGGGGCTATAATTCTCAGGGCTACTAAACCACTTGGTTACTACCAGCTAACCCTAGTGCTGCTATCCTTGCTTGGGAGGGCCTTGGAGGACTCCATCCTTATCTTGTTGTTGGAAGACCCGCCCTTCCATCGTAAGTCAGTTGAGGCTGCTACAATAGACTACTAGACTACTATCAATTGTATGTCTCAAAGTTTTCAAGGGAAGTCCAAAGTCCACGTGCTAAATGGCCAGGTATCTGTGAGAACTCACTTGCTGGCTTGTTCACTGCCATCTCTGTGTGCCTTCATCCGGTGGAGAGCATGGTAGGAAGAAGTGCTTTCTCTCTCCTTTTAAGGATGTTCATCTCGCTCATCAGAACCCTGCCCATGTGGCCTCATTGCCTCCCACCTCACCTCTCAATACCATCACATTGGGAGGTAGGATTTCATCAGAGGAATTTTCATATATATATCTATAGGATGTATATGGACACACACACACACACACACACACACACACTTCTCTCATACAATGCATCCCAACTGCTGCATCCCTTCCCTCCGCAGCTCCCAATCCTCCCCTACTTCCATTTCCTCCAGATCCCCTGCTCCCCTATCTCCCTTCAGAAAAGGGCAGGCCTCCCAGTGATATCAACTGAACTTGATAAAACAAGAGGCAACAAGACTAGGCACATACCCTCCTAGGAAGGCTAGAGGGGAGGGGAGATGGAGTAGATATTGTGGGTGACTGGAGGCAGGTGGGGATGGGAACAAGAGAGGGACAGAGGGACTCTCTGGGGACACAAATAGTCCTTTACAGAATTCCCTCAGTCTGAACAGCTCATAAAAACCCAAGAAGCCTTTACTGCCACCCTCCACCCCCGCACAGTGTAATCTACCATAACATCTCTTCCTCAGAGATCCTAGGCTTTTGTAGAGATTAGCTAGGAAGGATACTGTCTTTTCTGCACAGCAAATTTGCCTTTGGCTCAGAAGCAAAGACAGGGCTGCTGTGGTGGCCTTGGCAAGGGAAACCTAACCCAAAGCGGGGGAAGCAGCGAGTGTCCACAGCTGAATACCCCGGTTGCTGCTGCATCTGAACTGAGTGGCTTAAGATGCGGGGATTATGTGAGCATCTGCCTTCGGACTTCTTAGGTTATTCTGAGCATTAAGTGAGCTGGACAGAGTTAAAGCTATTTAGAGCAGGGCTACAGGAGTGCTAACTGTTGCTATGAGCTGCAAACGCTGCTGCCACTGTCTTTCTGTGCTTTGAGCTCTGCATGGTGAGACGTGTCACCTGGGGGGCTTCTGAAGCCAGAGTTGAGGGTAAGCATCTTGTGTAGCCGGGATCACCTCTAAATCCTGTTGGAGGCTCGCCATCATATTTCTTGATAAGTCCGACCCAGCCGGTTTCCCTGCCAGCATTAAATCCAATTGTGCTGTCTTGGTTTGAGCACCAGATGTAGGTGCTGCCTGTAGATTTATACCCCCACTCACAGTGCACCAGGGACAGGCATTCGTTTAGTGAAAAACTGCAGAATCATCCACACCATTTAATTTATTCTCCCGTCCCTTTCTCTTAGTTAAACTCACATAAGTTAACCTGGAATGGGTTTCCTAAAGCCAAAAGTTCACACCAGACTGAGCATTGCTCAGCAAGGATCGACGTCACTTTCTATCCCATAGGCCTTTTATAATGGCTGCTCTGGCCAAACATGTGCATGAAAGATCAAAGTTCAAGACACACCGACAATGCCCACAAAGGCAGACCATGTTCCCTACTCATAGGAAATGATAACAAGCAGGTAACTTCATTGAAGTCTCCTTTACTCCTCACAGTCCCTGGTGGGCTATCTGAATGCCATACACTGGCCATGGAGGGTGATTCTAGGCTTGTAGGGAGTGGACCTTAACCCTTGTGGTGGGTTTATAGGAGTTTTTCAGCTCTGTGTGACAGCTGAGTACCACCAATGGTTTCTGCTCATAGAGAGATAGTCTTTGCTTCTATCCAAGTAGTATCCAGGCTCAACAAGGCCTAGGTTCTGGTTAAGGTTCTAAGGTCAGATGTGGTTAAGTGGGCTCAGGACAGTGTTGACATTGACGATGCTACTGGAGAAACTGGGGTTTCTTTCTGGGCTTCTTAGTCTCATTAATAAAAACCAAAATAGAACTCAAGGACAATTTTATTAGAGTTTACAAAAAACCAGTATAGGTTAGGTGAAAATCCCAGCAGCATTTTAAAGCCAAAAGTTCACACTAGGCAGAGCATTGCTGGTCAGGGATGGAGGTCTCTTTCTGTTCCATAGGCCCTTTATGATAACAGCTTTGGCCAAACTTGCAAGTGAAAGGTCAAAGTCCAAAGCACACCAACAATGCCCAGGAAGGCATTCCAGAAGGAAGTGGAAAGTCATGCCTCTCTGGTTAGGCATGGGGTAGAAATAGAGACATCTTCTGAAGAGAGCAGAAAACTGTCTACTCTTGGAGGAGAATGGATGGGAGCCCCCCCCCCCCACACACACCCAGAGCATCTGGCCGTGCTGTGTGTGGTTTTCGAATCCCCCTTCCCCATCCCCGCTGCTGTCCTGCATGCTCTCTTAGTTAGAAGATGCCAGGTAAGGAAGGCTTTCCAGTCTTTTCTGCAACATGATGTCTTTCGCTTGCTAATCCTTAAACTGCCTTTCAAGTCCCTACTCTCCTACCTGTGAGACAGGCTTGCTTAACAGCAAGGCCACAGACAAAGAGTCATGATAAACAAGGGAGGCACAAAGATGGAGAAAACTGGACCAGATAATGTTCAGGCTGAGCTTTCTTTTGCTTCTGCCTTTCATCGTGGTCCCAGCAGAGTCTCTTCCCACATCTGATGCTCTCATTTTCCAGCATTAAGTGAGAGAGCTGCACAAGATGATGCCCTGGCTCTCTCAGCCTGTGTTCTGCTATCCCACCCAGTGAGTGTGAATTCTGCTCAATGCCTTTCCATTTCAGAGAGGGTGGGGGGAAATGTGACTGTTCCTCACTGGTCATCACCTGGAGTGGCACATAGGGGGCTTTTAGTTTCCTCTGGGGAACCAGTCTGCTCTCATCCCTCCCCTTGTACTAGATTGGGTTTAATCCATCCTATCAACTCCAGGGATCCTTCTGTCCTCCTTTGCATAGCTTAGATGGTCCACTGAAACCATCACTCCTGGGGATTTGGTAGAACTGTTGGCAAAGAGGAGCTCTCTTTGCTCTAGTATTGGCAAACCAGCAACTGGGAGGTGGTCATGGCTACCCTTGATATAGTATGAAGCAAACAAGAGAATAGGCAGGAAGTGTGTGTGTGTGTGTGTGTGTGTGTGTGTGTATGCATGTGTCAGAGAGAGGAAGAGAGAAGCAAGTGAGAGAGAGAGAGAGAGAGAGAGAGAGAGAGAGAGAGAGAAGAAAGAGAAACAGACTGAGACTGACTTTGATTTTCCATCCCAGGCTTTCTTTCACCAAGCTTTACAACTATTTTGCTGAAGCCATTGTGAACTAGGATTCTGTTGTCTGCAACTGAATGTTGCCCCGACACAAGTCATATGTTCCCATTACCATGTTCAGTAGAAGAGCTGACTTGATTTTAGATCAGTGGTCCTCAACCTTTCTAATGCTACAACCCTGTTATACAGTCCCTCATGCTGCGCTGCCCCCCCACTCTAAAATTACTTTGTTGCTGCTTCACAACTGTAATTTTGTTACTGTTCTCAATCATAATGTAAATATCTGATTGATGTTTGAGAACTGCCTGGTTGAGACACTGATTGAGAACAGGGGGAGAGAGGCTGCTTTAGATGGTGTCTTAGTCAGGGTTTTACTGCTGTGAACAGATACCATGACCAAGGCAACTCTTACAAGGACAGCATTTCATTGAGGCTGGCTTACAGTTTTAGAGATTCAGTCCATTATCATCAAGGCAGGAACATGGCAGCATACAGGCAGGCATGGTGCAGGAGGAGCTGAGAGTTCTACATCTTCATCTGAAGGCTGCTAGCAGAATACTGGCTTCCAGGCAGCTAGGATGAGGGTCTTAAAGCCCATGCCCACAGTGACACACCTACTCCAACAGGGCCACACCTAATCCAACAGGGCCACACCTTCTAATAGTGTCACTCCCTGGGCTGAGCATATGCAAATCATCACAGATGATATGGAGAATCTTGGAGATGAGAGAAGGAGATATAATCCAGATAGTAGAGAGCAACACTGGAAGCTTACATAGTGTGCTAAGCAGAACCGTCCACTTCTCATACCATTTCCCTGTATCCCATAACCCTACGAGGAAGTTCCTGTTTTGATTGTCTTCTTTTGTCCTGATTTCTTTTTTCTGTTACTCTGATGAAGTACCCGAACAAAAGCAACTTAGAAAGGAATGGGTTCTCTTGGCCTACTGTTCCAGGTTATAGATCTTCATTGCAGGGGAAGTCACAGCGGCAAGAACTTAGGAAACTGAACACATTACATCCGTGGTCAAGAAGCAGAGAGGGAGTGATCATGATTGGCTCCTCTTCTCCTTTATATACAGGGCAGGATCACAGCTAAGGGAATGGTGCCCCCCACAGTAGGCGGGTCTGTACCTCAGTTAACCTAATCAAGACAGCCCACCATAGGCATGCCTAGAATCTAGATCTCATCACGTTGACCATTGAGAGTAGCCGCCACAATATTTCCAAGAGTCAGAATCTGGAGACCATATTTAGGATACACCCAGGGTCACAGAATAAGCAGCAAGCTAGCGTTACAGCCCAACTTGAGATTGCCTCAATTTGAACTCTGAGTCACTGAACTACAGGTCTGTGTGGAGGTTTCTTTCCCACTTGTCTGCTGGGTCAGAGTGTTAATCAAGGCTTCTGGGCTCCGGTTCTTGTTGAAGGAAGCAAAAGGAGAGATGGTAGGATCCTAAGTGGCTGAGATGTTTGTAAAACTGAACCATAGGTAATTAGTGCCCACCCAATCCAAGCCCATACAAACCAAGATGGAAAAGATCAGAAAAACTAAGTTTTAACATAGTGTTTTCTTTTAATGAATTGAGGTCTAGGTACACATTTTGAAACTGTTAAATACTTTAGCAGTAAGTTTTAAAGTGGGGATATGTTTCATATGGCCACATCTACATGGTAGTGAAGCACACTGGAACCAGTCAGTTCTCAGTGGGGTGTGTTTTAGTGAATCTGTTTGTGACAATCAAATGCTTTATTTTAGTATTTCCTTTTGCATGTAATGTACACAAAATCACTAGCAAATGAACCACAGCCCCTAAAAATCTGTTTTTTTTTTTCTTTCTTTTTTCTTTTTGGTTGTTTTTTAGTTTTGTTTTTGTTGTTGTTGCTTGTTTGTTCGTTTTATATTTGTTTTAGTTTTTTTGGCCTCTCTTTCTTTTCAGCCTCTGTGTATCTATCTTTATCTGTCTGTCCGAATGATGGCTAGGAGAAGCTCCATGAAGGGCGGGCTGTGTGCGGCCCGTTAACTAACTCTTGTATTTCTCTGGTGCTCAGTACCTGAGGCACTGATTATATATGTTAAACAGATATACCATATAGTGATTCAGGGGATCTCATTGTAAGATATCCATAAATAACTTGGAACCAACCTAATAACTATCATTAGCATACATCCCAGCAATCACATCGTTTTTAAGCCCATGATTGGATTTATTATCACCAGTTAAGTGCACTGTGTAGCCAGTGCCCACGTCAACTGTCACTGGCTTCGTGGCTGCCCCACGTTTGTTCTTTCCAAATTACTAGCATTTTGACTTTCCCTTCATTAATCAATTTTGCCCATTGTTTTGCATCTGACATAAATTGAGGAATACAGTGTCCAAGCTTTCATGCTGGGCTACTTTAATATTCAGCATTGGTTTGTTGACACACTAACACAGAAGCAATAATTTGTTATTAATAAGAGCCTATGGCATGGTATACCACACAGTTTATTCATTTCTGCTCTTGATGGACACTTGGGTCAACATTGTTTTCCTATTATGAATAATGCCACCATGAAGACCTTTACATATCATTAATGCACACATGCACGTGTTCAAGCTGGGCAGAGTAGTTGAGTCCAACCAATCATTCCTATTTTCAAAGTAGATAAAGGTTTCCAAACACGTTCAGAGTGATGATATCAATACTTGCTTGTACTCTACAGCCAAGACCACTAGGTGTACACTTACAGTTGAATAAAATTAGGCCCACTGTTGATTGTAGCAAGGGAGAATGCACCCTGTGGAGATGGTAGGGTGTCTCAGGAAAAGGGTGCTATACAGAATTGTAAGGTGATTCAGGGGAAGGGTGAAGAGAGCCAGGACTCTCACTCTAGATTGGAAAGTATTGAGAAACTGAGCTGGCGCTCTTATTGAGGCCCTGGAAGCCCTCACATCATTGTGGATCAGGGACAATAGGACAACGGGCAGCTGGGTATAATCTCCAAAGGCCACCCCAGTGACATTTTACCAGCTAAGCCCCATGTCCTAAAGGTTCCCCAGCTTCCCAACATTACGCCATGAGCTGGGGACCAAACATTCGAAGCAGGGTCCCGTGGAGCACATTTCAGATAATTTCTATCAGGATGCCATAACAAAATACCACAAGATAGCTACCCTTAAAGCAACCTGATGAATCTTTGGTCAGTTTAGGAGACTGGAGGTCAGAAGTAAAGACTGCCAGGTTCCTGTCAGTATGTATGGAGCAAGAACCCATTCTAGGATCTCTGCTGGCTTCTGGCTATACCTGGCAAACTTTAGAGAATGTTGTCACTTGAATATGAACTATCCCCCATAGGTCCGTGGGTTTGAATGCTTGGGTCCCTGCTGGTGGCTTGTTTGGAGGTAGAAACTGTCAAGAGGAAGTACATCACTGGGGCGGGCTCTGAGGGGTTATGATTCTGACCCTACTCCTTGTTCTTGTGTTTTACTTCCTGGGCGTGGATGTAATGTGATCACTCTGCCTCCTGCCTGTCAGGCTAGCTTCCTGCTCCTGCTGCCACGCCCTCCCTGATATGATGGATGGTGTCCTTCCAGAATTGTAAGCCCAAGTAAACCCTTTCTTCCCCAACTTGCCACCACAGCAACAGAAGAGTAATTTATATAGTGTGCTTTGATTTGAACATGGATCATTCCGATCTCTGTCTCACTGCATGTTCCTTTTGTCTCCCCTTCCCCGCCTCCCTCCCTCTTTCTTTTCTTCCCTTCCCCTCCCCCCCCTTCCCTCTTCCTTCTCCTTTTTTTTTTTTTTTTTGAGATAGGGTCTCATGTACCTCAGGCTGACCTCAAACTTATTATATGTAGCTGAGGATGACCTTGACTTTATAATCCTCCTCCTCCTCCTCCTCCTCCTCCTCCTCCTCCTCCTCCTCCTCC
>JADRCH010000090.1:7938374-7969857 GCA_019843965.1 Rhynchomys soricoides
CCTCCTCCTCCTCCTCCTCCTCCTCCTCCTCCTCCTCCTCCTCCTCCCCAGAGTTAGGATCACAACAGGCCTGTGTGACCATGCTCAGCTTTCACTAGTTTGTTTCCTATAAGGATGTCAGTCATCTTAGATCAGAGCCACACACTTGATTGTATTTCCAAATAAGGTCAGATAGAGGGGTTCTAAGGATGCCTCTTTGAGACAAAGATGTAATCAACATGAAGAAGATTTGTAGTTGATGATGATGATGATGGTGGTGATGATGATGATGATGATGAGTGTGTGTACATGTGGGTGTGTACGTGTGTGCGTGTGTGTATGTATCTGTGTGTGTGTGTTGAAAGGTGTTCTTAATTTTGTCTGTTTTCAGATGTGATTTCAGGGAGGCCTTTGTTTTGTCTGCTAGGACAACCTGGGTCATGTCTCTAAGCAAACACCCACTGAAGGAATGGATAGGTGACTAAAAACTTCCCTTATGTCTCTATAATGCTGACAGGATTATCTGTCCATAGGAGTTATATGTTCTGTCTGACTCCCACTGATCCTTGCTCTTGCTTACATCACTACTGCCATACTCTTCTTGGTTCAGGAGCTGTACCAACATTTTTTTCCGCACCTCACGCTCATCTCTGGGGAACAATGCCTGCCCTCTGCTGAATTTCTTGCTATTCATTCTTAACTTTCCTCTTCAGCTCTTCATTGAAATATCCATCAATCTATTTTCAAGAGACTTGATCTCCCAGACTAGACTGCATTCCCCTGGAGTGAGTCTGCTCTTGAGGCATCCAGTAACCATCTTGACCTTGAAATGTTTAAGTATTTTTGTGGATCTGGCTCTTCCATTACTCTCTATGCCAATGGTTCTCAACCTATGGGTCTTGACCCTTCTGGGAGTTGAAAGACTCTGTTACAGGGGTCATGCATTAGATATCCTGCATATTAGATATTGGCATTACAATTCATAACAGTAGCAAATTACAGTTAGGAAGTAGCAATGGGATAATTTTATGGTTGGGGGGTATCATGACATGAGGCCACAATGTTAGGATGGTTGAGGACCACTTCTCTATGCTCTTCCTGATCATAATATGATCAAGAATCAAGCCAGGACATAGCATACAGTAGGAGCTCATCGGTGCTGGCTGAATCATGTGTGGAAGCAGGTTAGGGTTAGGGGTTAGGGTCCTGAGAGGGACAGGCATCCAGGGAGGAGCTCAGCATCAACTTAGCTGTCAATAGGAGATGGCTGTCTAGTTCCCTTGGGTTAGCCACAATCTGGACACAGCTTGTGCTTGTACTTGAAAAACCAGGATGCCTTCCAGTTAGAAGGATCAACAAGAGAGGAACATGATGACCAGTGGGATTTTTCTGCTTCTGCCTGTCTTTCAGGTATATGGAAGAGAGGCTGGCCCTGCATGGTCCTGCTCACTGTTAACTCTGAGGTATCATCTGTTTCCCTTCTGTCCTGTCTTTCTTTGCTGTGGGCGCTCCTCCCTTAGCTACCCTCCTGTCTTACACTGTCCTGGTTGATTTTTTTTTTTTTTTTCAACATGACCCAGGTGAGTTCTTTGAGAAGGGAACCTCAATTGACAAAAGGCCTTCATCAGATTGGTTTGTAGACAAGTCTGTGATAGCAGGTTATTTTGGTTAATGACTGACGTGGGAGGGTCCAGATCACATGGATGGTGTCACCCTGGACGGATGGTCTCAAGTGCTACAAGAGTGTAGGCTGAGAAAGTCATAAGTAAGGAAGCCTGTAAGCAGCATCCTTCACCAGCTTCTGCCTCAGCGCCCACCTTCAGGATCCTGGTTTGAGTCCCTGCCTTGACTTTTCTCAGTGATGGTCTATGACATGGAAGTGTAAGCCAGATACACCCTTTTCTTCCCACGTTGCTTTTGGTCATGGGGTTTCTTCACAGCAATTGAAAGCAAACTAGGACACACACCTCCTGAGGACTTTGAACAAATGTGATTTTTCTTTTTAATGAGGACTGTCAATGTCAAATTTTAAAAGCTGCTTATTCTATTTTCAGAAAACAAAAAAGACCTTCCTGTTTTATTTGAGGAAACTGATTGTTGTTTTAATGTCCTAGTGAGGAACTTATGGTCTAATGTGATGTAAAAATTACTTAATGGTGTTTATTCGAGCTTATCAGAAAACCAGGAAATCAGGAGAACAAGGTGATAATCTGAGATCAAGCTATAAAATCAACTGATTATGGGTTTTAACTGGAGAAGAGTAGGTGACATCGAGCTTGTAAGACATTTTAACAGTCTAGTGAAATAAATAAACACATGTAAGAAAAAACTGTTGGGCAGCAGAGAAGAGAGAATTCTTAGCAGAAGACGAGAGTTCACTTCCAAGTACCTCAAGAATGGCTCCGAGCTACCCATAACACCTTCTTCTGGCCCCATGGGCACCACTATGCAGATGTATACACTCACACACATACATATATGTAGTAAATAATAAATATATATATTTAAATGTTGGTCAGAAGACTTTAATGTGTTCATAAAGGCAGAGAGAATGATTCTTGGAGAAAGCTTTTGGGGGGGGGGTATTCACCCATACTGTCCAGGGAAAAGAGTGGTTCCTGTTTACCTTGGAGGATTCTGTCCTGTCCGCAAGGATATGGGCCTAGATGGTAGAAGAAAAGAGAGATTTGACTTTGTCGAATCGGCAAGACCACATACATTCCGAGAGCGGTGGCGGTTTAGTGTGTGTGATGTGCCTTCAGTCTAGCAAGTTAGGAGTTGGAAACTTTTAGTTAATGAGTCTCCTTTGTATGTCGGGCTCTAGGAGGAAGAACTTTTCAAAGTCCCTGTGCCGGTCATTTATCATTTCGTGTTAATACATTGACATTGTAATTTTATAACAAGCCTCGTGAGGTTTAGGGATGGGATCCACGTACAAGAGAAGGAAGGAACGCTGCATTGTCAGAAAAGTCAGATTCTTATTTCTAAGACTGAGGGGTCAGCTCGCAGAGGCTGATACAGTCATCAAGGGAGAACAAATTCCACTCTGTATGGCCTTTTGAGACACAGATCACAGGTCTGTTTCTTCTCGGGTAGCCTGTACCTGCATGGAGAGCCTGTAGCCAGGTTTCTAGAAGTGCACTTTGTGGGGGACATCTGCTTCCTAGCTGCATCCTCACTGGGTTCCCTTGCTCGTGAACTCATGCTCTTGGGAGGGTTTGGGGGTTTCCATTTTTGGCGTTGGCTGGCGTGTAGCACTGACTGTAAATTTATTCTGTGTGGTGAGGGAAGCTGCAGTTTTAGCCCTCAAGTCAGCTACTTGCCCCAGTGCACTGACCCCTGATGTAGCATTTAAAATTATTATCCCTTTGGTGACTTGATGCTCAGAGTTTTTATTTCTTTGACAGAAGGAATGCTAAGCTTTCAGAGTCAAATGTCACCTCTTAGATATTGTAACTGTGATGAAGCCACCATTTTTTAATTAGAACCATCCCTGGGAACTGGAAACTGGATCTGCTGGTTCTGTATCCTTCACACCTCTCTCTTCTGCTCCGTGCAGGGGGCATCCCTCAAACCCCACAGTTGCAAACTCAAGGGTGATGATGATGACGATGATGACAATGATGATGATTTGCCTTTTGGTCAAGTGCTCTTGCTATGTGGTCCAGACAGGGAGAAAGGAGAGAAGTGGTGAATGGTCTGATATTTAGGTGATGAGAACTTAGCAGTTTTCTTGTTTGGCTGCTTGTTGGAGGGAAGAGTCTGGCTTGGTCAAAAGAACAACAACAAAATGAAACCACAAAGACAGATTCCCATCAGGCTTCTTCATACATCCCGCTGGGAGGTCATCCCGAAGCTGCACAGAGGCCGGGCATGTCCCACCCTCAATGAAGAGAAGTCTGCCTGCTGCAGTAATGGAAGGTTGACTAGCCAGGTGAGTGGAGGTGAAAATGTCCCCCATTGCATATTTTGGTCAGTTACATGAAAGAATTAAAAAAATATTGTTTGAGCTGAGGAAAGAGCTTGACTGGTAAAGTGCTTCCTGCACAAGTGTACAGACGCAAGTGTGGTCCCCAGAGCCCACGTGACCATGTGTGTGCAATCCTAATGTAGGGAAGGCAGTCTCAGCTGCATGCCTCTGTGAAGAGTGTTTCTCATCCATTCTGCCCCGATTGGTGATCTCCAGGTTACTAAGAGACCCTATGGAAGCACCTAGCAACACCTTTGGAATAAATGTGTCAGGGGCTGGAGAGATGACTCCGTGGTTAGGAGCACTTGCTGCTGTTTCAGAGGACCAGAGTTCAGTTCCCAGCAACCATGCTTGTAATACCAGTTCCAGGGGGTCCAATGCCCTCTTTTAGCTTCTATGGATACTCCTAGACCCTCATGACACATATTTATACAGACACTACACATGAAATAATATATATATATGTTTTCCATGGGCGTGAAGACCCAGTGACTGCCGCTCTGAGTTTGGAGCTGTTTCTAAGGGAGTTAAGTAGCAATAACAGCCATTTGTAGAGACATGGTGTAAAGGTTTGGTGTTATACCAGGGGGGAAGAGTCCTGTCTGCCATCCTGGAGGAAGAGCAGGGCTGACTGAGCTCTGGCCCTGTGGTGTGAGCACAGTGCATTTATTATCTCAATGAATTCTTAAACCTGTCAGCTGAAGTGGGGGCTGGCATTACCTCTCTTGGGTAGATCAAGAAGACTGTAGCTTAAAAGGCTTTAGTAGTAAGTAGGAAGGTCAGGATGTCAACCCAAGCTGTCGGAATCTGAAGTTTGTATGTCTCACCTCTTACTCTGTGATGTTAGCAGAAATTAAAATAGTAAAGCAGCCCAGCAAAGTGTTTGGATAAGCTGAATATTAGGTCCGTCTCTTCCCCAGAGGGAAGATGATGACAGACGCTTAGTTAGGAGTACACATCATGAATTTTCCATTGTGACAGACCTCCTGCCTAAAGTGTCGGACAAGAGAGAGAATAGAGGCCTGGGATGATAGATCAGGTGGTAAAGTGCTTGTTATGTAAGCTTGAGAGCCCGAGTTCAAATCCTGACACCCACATTAAAAGCCTCGTGTGGGTGCTCTGCTGGGATGGCCTTAAAGCTCTTCTGGATCTTAGTTCTCTATTTTCTGTAATGGCTGAAGCCACAGGTGGGCTCTTCCTGTGCAGTGGCCTTCCTGACGATCAGTTATGACAGATTCACACCTTATCACTTCAGCAGTCACAGGAAAGCAGATGCCACCACCATCTTAACCACGCATGTGCTTGACCCAGGCCTGGCTGACATAGGCTCTGCTTGTGCTCTGTATACTTGGTCATCACCCTGATTCTCAGCCTCCATCTGGGGCCACTGGATATGTGTCTTAGTCAGGGTTTCTACTCCTGCATAAACATCATGACCAAGAAGCAAGATGGGGAGGAAAGGGTTGATTCAGCCTACTCTTCCATGTTGCTGTTTATCACAAAAGGAAGTCAGGACTAGAACTTAAGCAGGTCAGGAAGCAGGAGCTGATGCAGAGACCATGGAGGGATGTTCCTTACTGGCTTGCTTCTCCTGGCTTGCTTAGCTTGCTCTCTTATAGAACCCAAGACTACCAGCCCAGGGATGGCACCACCCACCATGGGCTGGGCCCTCCCGCCCTTGATCACTAATTGAGAAAATCCCTTACAGCTGGATCTCATGGAGGTATTTCCTCAAGGGAGGCTCCTTTCTCTGTGCTAACTTCAGCTTGTGTCAAACTGATACACAAAACCAGCCAGTACACTATGCATCCAGCGGGTGCATCAGCTGGAAGCACAGGAATCAGCCACTCTGAACCAGAAGGACTCTGGACCGTGGAAATGGGAGGTGCCTGTGATAGCATGTGGGACACCAAAACACAGACTGCCTCTGGCCCAAAACAGAGTTGGAGTACCGGAAGCAGAGGCTTCCCTCTGGCCACTAGACACAGCTGTAAAACAAAGCCGCTGATGTAGAGGAATGGCTGAGTGGCCAAGTGCATTTCAGGGCACCCAAGTTCGATTTCTAGAACCCACACAGACTGCTCACGATGTCCTTGTAACTCCAGCTCTGGGGCTATCCAAGTCTTCTGACCTCTGTGGACATTACACACACACACACACACACACACACACACACACACACACACACACACACACAGTTAAAATGATAAAATAAGTCTTTCAAGACTGAGCTGCTGAAGAAAACTAATCCTGAGTGGGAGTGTTTGGCTGAGGAAGGTGTCAAAGAGAGAAAGAGAGGGCAGGGCCCTTGCTGGGTAGAGGGAAGAAGGCCATGCAGCAACCTCTTTGGATACATGTGAGCTCTCAGCTGCTTGCCCTTGATTCCTGCATGGTGGCCCTGGCTATGAGAAGGCCCCCAGAGCTGTCTTTTTTCCCCACTCTGCTGTGTCTTCCCCAACAGTCTATCCTAATCCCTAAATCCACAGCCTCTGAATGTCTTTAGACTGAATCTGGGTGCAGGTCATACTCACCTAGATTCAGATTGTAACCTCTCAAATGCCCCTTCATGTCTGTCCCAGACAAGAATACAGATGCTGACACCATCAATAGCTCCGTGGCAGGAAAGCCTGAGCCAGCCTGTCTGATGCTGTTAGATTATATTTTTTCTCTATGGGCCACTTTAGCATCTGTTTTATTTTGCCTCCAGCCAGGTACCTGGTTGGTTTTGTTTGTTTATTTGTTTTGTTTTGTTTTGCTTTTTGATACTTACACCTGGAACAAATGGACACCTCAGCTTTGAATTCTAAAGCCCAACAGAGTTTTCCTGATCCTTCACAAACACATTAGTCAGGTCAGGTCAAGCTCTGTTTGGAGCTAACAATGGCTCTTCAGCTCGCTGAGAGTTGTCAGGTCTAAACAAGGCTTACGTGGTTCAGTCCTACAGCAGTATCCCCGTTAACTCTCTGCCTTCCTCACCTGCTTCCATGTCCTTCCTTATCACTGCAGCCACCCTCCTTCTCTTTTATTTATCTTACTGTCTGCCCAGCCCCGTCTTCACTCTCGGGTCTTTGCAGGGTCAGGAACTTTTGTCTGCTCTGCTTACTGCTGTATCCTCAGCATCTGGAGGAAATCAACTGCTGCAGTAGGTACTCAGTGGGTGTCGCCTGAGCTGAGGAGGCACATGTCCACTCATGCACATGGGCACACATACATTTTGCCGACACTGGACTTGTGCAAAGCAGCAGCTAATGAATTGGACGCTGTGGTCAGCAAGGCAAGCCTGGTATGGTCTTTGCTCCTGAGCAGTGGGCAGGGGGGGAGGAGTAGGCATGGCAGTGGTGGCGATCCACAAGTAATCCTGAAGAGTGATGTAAGCCCTGCAGGGGAGGAGAGGGTTATGGGTCAAATTCACTTCTAATTTGGTGTTCATGGATCTGTCTGGGGACAGGACACTAATTGCTACTTTTGGCTATCTTCCCTTCCGTCTCAGCTTGCATGTGCCAGTTTTGAAGCCAATGCATACTAAATTCAATAGTACTTCCCTCTCCCCAGTGGAGTTCTCATTCCCTACACCCTGGTCATTTACTCTTCAAATCCTGGGGTCTGTAGTGGGGGTCTGGGGGGAGCTGTAGATTCCACTACCTGCTGAGAGGAGGCAGTAGATAGCCTTGAACCCTCTTGACTGTGAATGCACAAAGCACAGAGGAAGGCAGGAGTAGTTAAGCCTTTTCAGTTCAGTAGTATTCTCCTGCGGGGGCGGGGGTGGGCAGCAATAGGCTGTTTCCTATGCAGTGAGGAGCTTAGTTTTATCTGGGTCAGGCTTCATCTATCTCTGTAATTAAAACAAAAAGGTTTATTTATGTGTATGTGTCTGGGTACAGATGCGTACATGAGTACAGGTACCCGTGAAGGCCAGAAGAGGGTGTCCATTCCCCGGAACTGGAGTGTCGGGCAGTTGTAAGCTGTCTGTTACTTGTCCCAGGAATTGAACTGTGGTCCTCTGTGAAGACAGAAAGTACTCTTAACCACTGGGTCATCTCTCTAGCGCTCTCCGCCAGTCTGTTTAGATGATATTATTTAGGTTTCCAGCTAAGCACCAGCTAAATGAGGAGGGGTGGTCCCTGAATACTCCCTATGAACTTGTTACCTCTGGGTCACCTTTGCCCTCATCACTGTTAAGGTCTGAGCACAGCCTATGTCCTTCCAGATGGGTGTGAGTTGATTTAATATTTAGCGCTAATCACTTAGCAAGAAGGGGCACACTTGGGCTCCAGCATCATGGATATATTGATAGAACTAGGGAGATTCAGAGTTGGTAGTTATTGCTAGTGGCTGACTAATGGTTTGCTTCTCAGAAAGGGCAGGCCTAGGAAAGAAGCTGTCAACTCTTCTGTACAGAGGAAGGAGCCACACCATGACACTGCCTCAGGTGGATATGCCCGCTTATCTCCTGCAGGAAGGTCAAAGCCATCCCCTGGGAGAGCTCCTGGAAGTTGTGGCTTCCTCTAGTGGCAGTTCTGGTACAGACAACTTTTGCCAGTTGCCTCATGAGACATTGCAGGGGACACATCTTTTTTGTTCACTTGTACTGTTTGGTTCCCTCTGACACATAGCAAAGACTCCACAGGGCCCAAGCCCAACAAAGCCTAGAGTAGTCTTACTTAACTCCAGGCATGTCATGCACATATGTTTGATAGCCTGTGAGAGGCAGTGGCTGCTGATGAGTAAGGAGTCCCCTCAGCCACACAGTCAGTCCCAGTGCATCCCAGAAGAGCCCACTTGTCTCTCCTGTGTTGTTTTCACGATTGGGGCCCTTTGCTGCTTTATTTAATTTACTCTTTTATTGAAGTTCTATCTTCAATAATAATTCAAATAGATGGAATAATTTTGCCTTGCAGGACTCGGTGATGTTTTTTATTTTGTTTTGTTTTTTACTGGTCAGTTTTACTTATTCTTGCACTTTATATCAGTATCGTCTGTCATAATGGTTTGTGTATGTGTGTGTGTGTTTATTTAGATTATTTTTATTGGATTATAACCTAAGATGGTGTTTGGACACACTGTAATTTATTTATCCTGCATTTTGATTTGTCACCAGTGTTTGCAGTGATGTCATGATGAACACTTTCCATCATGGATTTCCAGGGATGACACATTCATTTGAATTGTGAAGGAACTACTTGACCCATTCCAGCTTTAGTCAGTGCAACCAAACTTTTTCCTATAGGGTCCTGTCAAGCTCAACTCCTGCCTGCAGTGAGGGACCTCTCTGATTCTCACATGTCTTTATCAGTGCTCCATGTGGTACTTGATCTTCTTTGTTAATTAGATTTGTAATCAATTAGGAGGAACATTTCTGGGCATGCCTAGGTATATCCTCATCTGAGGGTATCCACAGAGAGATTTAACTGAGGAGGGAGGAGCCACGGTGATTGTAAGCTGTACTGTCCCATGAGCTTTGACTGAATAAAACATACACATAAAAACACAAACACACACACATACACATATACGCACATGTACATACAGGCATTCACATGCTCCTGGCACTCACTCATACATGAACACATGCATATACATGTACACATGCATATATAGGCATGCTCATGTATACACACACATGCACACTCATGTACACACACATGCACACACATGCACATGTACACAACACATGCATACACATGCACATGTACACAGACTTGCACACATGCACACACACATGCACATGTATGTACATGCACACGCACACTCCCACTCCCACACACAGAGGATACAATCTGAGAATCAGCTTTAAGTTCTTGCTACTTCCTTAGACACAGTGTAACCAGCTGCTTTGTGTTCTTGCTGTCACAGCCAAGGGCCCCTCTTGTCATCGTAACTTCCCTGCTGAGATGGACCACACTCTCAAATGTGGACTAGGATCAGCTCTTCCTTTTAGCTGTTGTTGTCCACTACTCTGTCACAGCATTAAGAAAGATAACGAAGAAACTTGACACTGGAGTCTTTCTAAACTTGGCTGCTTTAATGTCTCATTGCGCATGTGCTTTGCATCTCTCCGATGACTAATGTCTTTGGCACTTCTTGAGTTTGTGCACCTCTGCGTTCTGAGTTTACAACTATTCCTTTTCCTTTCCCACAGATCCTCCTCTGAGTCCTCTCATGGAATGTAGCTGGTTCCATCTGGGGTGAATATAGATGAGAATGGAGGCTGACAGTGTTTGCTCTTCCCGTCCCTCTTGTACAGTGGGAGTCTGCATACCCCGCAAACGCTATTTTATACACATCTCTTAAATATGTTGGTGTCTCTTAATTTTCAATGTGACCATACCCAGTTCAGTTTTATCATATCTTATTCACCAGCGTAGAGGAATGTTCCTCGTCATAGTCCTTTAAAAAGGATGGCTTGCATCCATCCAAGGATGCTTTCCTCTCTGACTCAAGATGAAGCACAACGAGAAACAGTTGCTGACATGTTAAAAGTATCACTGTGAAGTGGGTACTCTTGTGAATTAAAAACGACTTGCGATTCCATCTCTCTAGTCAGAATGGCTATAATCAAAAACCCCACCCAAACCAAGTAAAGCACAACCAGCAAACCAACTAACCCACCAAACAAAAGCCCCCAAAGCAAATGACAACAACTGCTGGCAAGGATTTGGAGAAATAGGAACCCATGTTCACTGTTGATGGGAGCATAAATTAGTGTAGCCACCATTGAAGGCAATAACAAAACAAAACAAAACTAAAGACAGAATGACTGTGGGACCCAGCTACATCAACTCCTGGGCATCACCCAAAGGACTCTACATCCTACTTGAACGATGACACCCATCAGTTGCTGGATAGATAACGAAAATGTGGCACATACACAATTATTCAATGTAAAAACACATGAGATCATGACACTTTTAGGAGAACTGATGGATCTGGCAAAATATACCTAGCAAGGCGATCTAGACTGGAAAGACAGACAGTTTTCTCTCCTGGTTATGAATCATGGCTTGTATGTTTCATTTGAACAGATCAGGAAAGTAGAAAGGGCCCCTGAGAGGGGAGAAGGGAAGAGATCTTAAGAGAGGGACAGCTGAGCCTGTGTGCTATGAAAGTAGAGGTGAGGACAACACTGAGGATTAAAACTCTAAGTGGGGCAGGAGAAAACAACATGTAGGTTGTGTTCATCAGAACTAAGCACATGTAATACTTTGTAAAACAATTTTGTCTTTGTTTTAAAAGGAGTTAGGACAGTGGTACCCTGCATGGGTGGCCAATGCTCCTTTTGGAAGACATGAGCATCCCCCTCTCAGATAAGGAGACTGGAATTCAGAGAGGCTAAGCCACTAGAGCAAGTGTCCTGACTGAGTCTGGGTTCAAACCCATGGTCTGTCTTCAGAGCCAGAAGCTTGATCCCTTATGAGACTCTCAAATGGTGCTAATTGAAAGTCACAAACTCATAGTTAATGAGCAAATTTTACTTTTTTTTAAACACAATCATCATTTGGAGATTTAGACTGATGCAGATTTCAGAGTGAGGTAGATTTGACAGCTGCCATCTGGGCTTGAGAAACAGTCTCTGCATTGGGAACATGGTGATGCCAAGGCTAGAACTCCAGGTTTGAGCCTCTCTAGATCCAGGAAGCTTCTACGGAGTAAAACCATTGGTGAGAGCTATGCATCCCAGGGGGAACTGGGCCAAGTTGTGTGGGTGGGCGCCTGCGAGCTGTCACCACCTCAGCAGGTGCCCACTGAAAATAGAGGTCCCGTGTTTTCTCTGTGGGAGAAGGGTGGCTTTCATTACACATCCAAGGGGGATGGATCTTGCTGAAGCCTGTAGTGTCAGGAGCAAGCAAGCAGTCAGGATCAGCATTCCAAGCGGGCCTTGAGGCAATCAGCCAGCAGTGGTAATGGCACCAGAGTCCAGGAGGACATCACTTAAGCATCTGGATTCTTGCATGGCTGTTTGTGTGTCGGTAGAGGCAGTGTGTGTGCACCTGCGTGTTTGCAAACATGCACATATGCAAATGCCAGAGGAAGATGTCAGGTATTGATTTATTATTTATTCTCTGCCTTATTCCCTTGAGACAGGTCTCTAACTGAATCCAGAGCTAGGCAGGCAGGCAGCAAGCCCTAGCTGTACTTTTATTTCTACCTCTCACAGTGCTGGAGCTAAGGTATATATGACCATGCCCAGCTTTTTACATAGGTGCTGGGGATTTGGACTTGGCTTTTCACGATTGTGTATCAAGTGCTCCTGCTGGACAGCCATCTTCCTAGCCCTTAACAGTGGTGTTTTTGTTTATTTATTTGGGACCAGATCTCGCTCTATAACTCAGCCTGGCCTGAAACTCTCTAGGTAGTGTATGCAGACTGACATCAAACTTAATCCTCCTGCTTCAGGCTCCCTATTTGGACTACAGACTAGGATTTAGAGATGTGAGCCACCATACCTAGCTCCTTATAGAGTTTTGTCAAGGTTGTGAGGGTTTCATTTGTCTTTAACTCATGCCTTCAGGACTCAGCCCTGAAGCATGGCTTAATTTTCTAAAATCCATCTTAGCTAAATTACATAACATTCACCGAGTCATACTTTGGCAGGGTCCACACCACCTCCTACCTAGAGGATCTCATTTGATGCCTACAAACACTTGCTCTGAGAGAACTGCTATCACAGGTCCCCATTTTCAGATCAGAAAACATACTCAGGCAGGTACCCTGAGATGCCCAAGGCCACATAGCTATTAAGCAACAGAATTATATTTCTGAGCCAATCCCAACTTCCCGAAAGTTATTGAAAGGTCACTGTGTGGGGCATTTAGAGAAGGGATCATTGTTTCCTTGGCAACAGGTCACCCACTAGCTCTGTTATAGACTCAAGTGTCTGGAAATGTTACAGTTTGAATGGGACCCCATACTGTAACCACAAATATTTAAACAAGCAAGGAAAAATAAGATAGAAAATTATCGGCTTGGTAGGCTAATCTTTATGTTCTTCCACCTCCTCTCCCCCATTTTTTATCTTGTAAGCCTTCTCTTGGTCAGGAAAGCTGATAGCCCTTGATGTTTGCTTTTGCTTTTAGAAAAATGACCCCTACGTGGAAGGATGTCTTCTGTCATGGAGAATGTGCATGTTTAACCTCAGTGCTGGGAGGGTCACACTGTTGCTTTGTAACAGGCCTGCGTTCTCAGGATGGAGAGTGAACAGGGGATCTGGGGTTGAATTCTGTAGCTGGTGCCCTCAGCGACTTCAGGAGCATTGCATACGTAAATAGGAGCAACCCTTTCATGATCTTGAGACAGCAGACTGGTGAGTTTTCTTACTAACTGACAAGAACTTGTGTTAGGGGGAAGGACAGGGGACTGTGGTCATTTGCAACAGCAGAGGTCAGCAATGGAAGGTCTAGACAACTTCAATTATGCCATCAGTGACATTTCCCTATATGTTGACAAGGATCCCCAAAGTCTCCAGGCACAAGGGAGAGAGATATGCCTTCGCTGGTCAGTCATCAGAGACAGTCCCTTGAAGGTTCTCTGCGTAACGGGAGTGGTTTTAAGTGCTCCAGACTTCTTGCCAGTGTCACCACTTAGCCCCAGAAGCTGGAGATGGCGAAGACTTTTCGGTTGCATCTTTGTTTTTAAAAGCAAAGAATTCACACTGAGCATCGTAGAGGCTATGACAGGTTGGGGAAGTACTACAGAGCCCATGAGGATGCTCACGGCTGTGTAATCAGAGACCTAGAATATCTGGACCATGTGGAGGCTGGCTCCAGTCTCTCAGTATCCAGGGTAAAATTCTGCACAAGTGATGTGTATTCTACCTGTAAAACTAGCAATGCAGAAGCCACATTGAACCTCCCATCTCTACAGCATCTCCCTACCCCTTGGGTACCTAGAGGTACATGACCCAGGGGCTTCCTTCTTTCAGAATCCTTATCCATTTCCCAGGTCATGTTTGTTGGTTTGGTATCAACAGGACATTTATTTGATAGCACATTTGAGTCAGTTTAAGGAGTGTTTAACAACGTTCAGTTTGCACACACTGACGTGGACAGAATGTGGGGCTCGTAAGGTGCCTGAGTGTGTGCAACAGCCAGGCTGGCAACAAACCCTAGTCCTGAGGTATGAGCAGAGGCTATGGAAACCTAGGAGTCGGCAAAGAGGAGGCAGTCTTATTTAGTGAAGTCCTGGCATTGGCGGGACATAGCCTTCCTTGGCGACCTTGTAAAAAGGGGTCGCTGCTCCATCTTCTTCCTCTCCACTGGTGGTGTAGGTCCCACAGGGAAGGAAGCAGCTGAAGAAAGGCCGATCTGTTGGGTTGATGTTTGGGAGTCAGCTTACCAACTGTGATCAAGTCAGGGTAGACTTCTGACCCAAACCAGGACCTCAGATCTCTTTCCCAGGAATTAGAATTGGGGCTGAGAACCAGTTAGGAGATGATGTCTGGGGACTGTGTATTCCTACAGTTCTGCAGCATTCAGAAAACTGTGTCAGTCAGTCTACTGTATGGGTCGGAACGCAGAGAAAGCCAGCACTGGGGAAGAGGGAAAGCTCTAAAGGTACTCAAGGAAACAGCGTGAGGCCTTACTGGCTTGAATAGCACAGCCCAGGGCTCCCCCCAGCTCTGCATGACTAAATCACAGTGTCCCTGACAGCTTGATCTCTCATAAGGAGAGGAGTCTTTCCTGTGCTTCCAGCTGTGTTCAGAACATCTGAGGGGCATCCATGTGATGTTGTGGCTGTGATTTGTACTACCCTTGCTTACCAGCCCCACAGAGTTTCTTCCCACTTCTTCTTGCATGGGAGCCTAGGTAAGTACTGCCTGCTCCACCCACTGTCCACACCGTCCTTTATCACAACTCCGGAGCCCAGGAGACTATGTCCTGAAGGTTTCTTGTGAATCTGACCCAGGTACAGCGATTGATCCGGCATTGGTAGGACTTAAAGCTGGAGGGAGAGATGTGTGTTTCTTTCTTAGAGTTTGAACTCCGTCTTCTCCTCGTAGAGGCCGTCACTCCTCACCAGCTCCTTCATTAACCTTCCCTGTATCAAAGTCCTTCCTTGACTTCATTAGGACTGAATGGAACATGTCCTAGTTTTCCTGGGGCCAGTCCTGTAAGCTGTGTTCTTGCCTGTCTTTGGGATCTTCTGATCGTGTCATTGGGACTGCAGATCCTGAAATGCCAGAGCCACACCATTAGGGTAACTCCATTGCACAGTGACATCACAATCCTGACCCATGGAAAACTTCCCTTTTGGTTCCCGAGAACCTGAGCCTGAGTTCAGGATATCCTTGGGCTATCTGGGTACGGGATCAGGGCCAGCAGGCAGGGCCTTCCTTTTCAGAGCATCCTTAATAAAGTACATGACAGCTGTCAGGATGTCTCTCAGAACCCAGTGACAACTCCCTGGATAGCTCTGTCATTACAGTAATAATTTGAATCGATAGTGAAGTAAAGCCGCCATGTGTTTATTTCACCCAAGAGATTAAGTGAAGAATTACACATAACAGTCTTTGGAAGAACCCACATAACTGGATACAAAGGGAGCCTTCTTGCTTGGCTCAACCAGGGGCTCTTCCTTTAATATTTAGGAAAAATATTACCTGTCACTGATTGAGTTTTTCTCCCAGCCTGGTGAATTTGCCCCATGTTGAATGTATATGCCTGTGTGTGTATACATGTATCTCTGTGTGTGTGTGCATGTGTGTGTATGTGCCATGCAAATGTACACAGACGCATTCACACATACATGCACTCATAGGCACATGTGTACACGTGTGTGCTTGTGTGAGTCCACATGTATATTTGTATACGTGTAGGTCCCGTATACATCTCAGAACATCCCCTGCTTCATCACCACCCCACACACAGCCACAGCTAAGCGCATGCCCACGTGCTGTGACTACAGCATTTAAAATAATGACAATGACCAACTTCTTTCTGCCTACCTAGTTAGGGTCTTTGCTCCTCTCCACCTTTCCCTTCCAGCACGGTGCCACACGGGCGCCACTCTGGCCTTCTGAAATGCCCATGGTGATGCTTTTGTTTGCTCATTGGTCGGAGGCAGCTGCAACGGGATGGGTCTCCAGCACCGGGGGGGGGGGGGGGCAGCATGCATTTGCGTGCAGGCTCTGGGATTTCCTTCCCACCGGCCGGCCGTCGTCTGGAGGGCTCTCTAATGTGCACTCGGTAGTTTGAACTTGGCCGTAATTTCAGTCTTATTATCCTCACCAGCTTTACTTATCTCATTATCTCTCCCTCTTGTGTTAGAGGTCAGTAGAACATGGCTTTTATTGCCCACTTAATCCGTCTATCTAGTAGTTCAACCCTGATTGATCCACTTAAGGTTTTTTTTGTAGTTAACTTTGCTGACATTTGAGATTCCCACCCCTTGAGTCTGCTCACTGGCCACAGGCTGCCCGGTTCTCTGTCTCAGAAGTTCATTATTGTTAATTTTATTAGAAGGAAGTCACCGCTCGTCATTGCTCAATGAGTACGCCTCTAGCTCTAGATTTCCCCTTTCCCTCCTTGATTCATTCTGGAGGTTAGCCTTTCTCCAATCCTTGCAGATTTCTGCAATATTATTTCTAAGATTTTTTAAAAACAGCTTATGGTTACCTTAAAATGCCCATATTCATGGACAGACAACGTTAAAGTGTGTGTGTGTGTGTGTGCGCGCGCGTTGCGCTCAGGCGTGACAAAACACAGGTGTGTCCTATAAAGATTCATTCCGAGAAGGTTTATTGGGCATCACTCCAGGATTCATTTATACAGAGACTAAACCAGCTCAAACCATCACTTGGTGGTACTCCTCCTCGCTCTGGGGAAATATGCTCTGTACTCTTTTTTTTTACTCTTTTGTTTTAACAAGGACCCTGACGATAGCCTTGTAGAACACCTATCATTGTAGAGGGAACCTCATGCATTGCCTTTTACCTGCTTTATCATCTTCATTTGGACACTGTTTTCTTATCTCCAGCAACCACTGTAGGATGTCCTTCTATGGGCATGCTGGGGGAAGGGGACTAGCCTTAGCTACTTGTAGGGCCTCAGAGTTATTCCTGATGTCTGTGTGAAATGTCCTCATGGTGCTGAGGGGATAAGAACACCATGCATGAGCAATCATATGGTGTTTTGGAGTCATAGCCAAATGCTGTTTTTGGTGCGAAGTTCACAAGAGCTATGCTGATCGTCCTGGTCAAGCCTGGTCGCCTCTCCAGCTACACTGAAGAGGAGGGAGTGTGTGTTTTCTTTTGGGCATCCTGCCAAGCCAACCTTTGTAGCTACCCCCGTGGAGTTAGTAGAGCTTCCTTTGGAGCTGTAGGGCTTTTAGAGAGAGCATCCTGTAGTCCCTTGAAAAATATGTTCTTGTCTGTGGCAGCATCAGAGGCCTGCTACATGGGGTTAACATGAGGACCTCCTGTAGCATAGTCCCTATTTGGTTAATGGCCTTTACAGGGACATCGGAATCACCCAGAGGTCTCCTCGGAACACAGGCTGCTGGACCCAGAGCTTCCAATTCAGTAGGGCTGGACGGGGCCTGGGATTCTCTTGCTGATAGATTTGCAAGTATGTGGATGTCGCCAATCCTAGGCTGATAGCCTGTCTACTTGACTGCCCTGTCAAGGGGCTCCTGAAGTTTTACATGGGTAAATTTCCTTATGAGTCAATGACTTGCCCCGAATGGTATGCTTTTGGTGGGAGGAAGTGCCTCTTAAAAACTTAAATTTCAACCACAGAAAACTATAATGAATACCATGCACCAGCATTTAGTAAATGTCAGAAGTCTGTCATATGTCCGTGGCAGTAACTATGGCACCTATAAGGAACTTATCTGGGGTAATACATTTACTTCTTAATCAACTGTATGAAGGAGGGTGTTTTTAATTGCCCCTTCTGTCTTTGTGTGTGTGTATGTGTGTGTGTGCATGTATGAACATACATGGAAGATCAGAGGTTGATATAACTTCTATACTCTCTTCATTATATTTTTAGAGACCCAATTTCTTCCAAACTCTGTTTTGAGATAGAGTCTTTTACTGAGCCTAAAGAATGCCTACTTGGCTATTCTAGCTAGCCAGTGTGTCCCAAGGACTCTCCTGTCTGTATCTCCCCAGCACTGGAATTACAGGCATGTGCCAGTATGCCCAGATACTTATGTTACTCCAGATTAACCCACATAATCTGGAGGGTTAAATACAGGTTCATACTTGCAAGGCAAGTGCTTTACCAATGGATTCATCCCCCAGCCCTTCCGTATTTTCTACCATTTCACCAAAGAAAAGATTAGAACTAAGAAATGGTCAAGGTCACTGGTTCTAAGCCCTGCAGTACATATACAGGATATAGCTTTGCGCTCAGGGTTACTGACCTCAGGGAATTCATATGCTTTTCTACCTCAGTTTGGTCTCCAGCATTCTTAGGTATCTTCCTTAAACTATCTAAGATCTTCCACATTCCATCGTAGTTTTGCTGTATCCTACCCCTGTTCTTGTTTCTGGTTCCATCTCTCCTGGAGTGACACAGTTTTAGAGATCTGGCTTGGCCTCACTTCCCTTTGGAGCTGTCTTTCTGTTTTCTGTGGGTTTGGCCTGGGGACTCTGAAGGATGAATAACAGGTGGAAAGATGTGATTCTAGAGCCCCTTTCTCACCCACAGTGATCATGGATGATGTCAGGTATCCTACAGCATTATGTGGTCCTCGTCCCAGGATCTTATTCCATCACCTCAAACAGTCTCTGTAAGCTCCCACCGCAGACCATGTCTCATTCTTCCTCAGTGACTGGCTCCATTAGGCTCAAGCTGCCAACCCTTTGTTGAGTCCCTAGCTCTGGGTCCCATTGTTCTTCATTGGATGTTCATTTGTTCATTCCTCTTTCATTCATTAGCAAGCACTTAGTAAGCACCTACTGTGTGCCAGATGCTCCAATGGGCCCTGTAGAGGTGGCATGGAATGAGTAAGACAGCACTGCCCACTCTGAGTATTAACTCCCTAACAAACTCTTCTCTACAGTAGGCATTACAGTAAGTGTCTATAGCAGGCATCACAGTAGGTATCTATAGCAGGCAGGACAGTAAGTATTTACAGCAGGGGCCTTTTTAGTAGGAGAACCCCCATTTTAGGCAGAGTTATAGTGAGAGTCAACTATAAAGACATAAAAGAATACACATGGAGGGACCCATGGTGCTGGCCACATATGTGGCAGAGGAGGGTTTTGTTAGCCATCAGGGGGAGCAGAGGCCCTTGGGTCTGAGGGTATTAGATGCCCCAATATAGGAGAATTCCAAGGAGAGAAGACGAGAGTGGGTGGGTGGGTAGGGGAATACCCCCATAGAGGCAGGGAGAGGGGGGAGGGAATGGGGAGGTTCCAAAGGGGAGATCTGGAAAGGGGGAAACATTTGAAAGTAAATAAAGTATTGAAAAATAAGTAAAATTAAATTAAAAAGACATAAAAGAACTGCTCAGGTCAAGTGAGACCAAGGGCTGGGACTTCTGCTATCCTCCCACCCTGCTATGGAGGCCTATGCTCCTGTGGCATCCTTGGGATGCTGTGGAACAATTTACCGGTCACTACAGTGCAAGTGTATGCTTAGATGGACGCTTTGCACCGGGCTCTGCCTATCTGAGTGCCGAAGAAGAGAGAAGGAAAACCGCTGGCCAGAGCCCTTGCTCCCCTGCATACCGGGGCCACCGTCTCACAGGGCCGCCATGGTCTAGTGTCATGGCTGGTTTAGTGACTTGCTTCTCCTCCTCTAACCTAATTTCCTTAGCCACTCATTTTGTCCTTGTGGTCTTTGGTGCTTATTGTCGTTGAGCTTGCCGGGTCTTAGTTTCTTTGGAGAAGGGGGGCTGCAGCCCGCGTATTATAAGAAATTGGCTCTGGCATGTATTACTGTTCCCTTTCCAAAGAATTTCCCATATACATTCTCTCAAAGTGTCATTCAGCCTAATAGGTATCCCCCATCGTCTTCTTCCAGGCCCGACTTAACCAGGCATTTTCTGAAAACAAGGTGACTCTTACTTAAGGATTCTAAATGTATCCCAGTTCTTGGCAGTCTTAAGCACACAGCTGAATGCCTGCTAAGTCTAGCATGGATAATTACACCAGCTGTGACCTTTTAGAAACATGTATTTGGACTAAAGTGATGTTTAGTCACTTTTGATTGACTTAAGGTTTTACATGGTTTGTGTTTGGCGAACTTCAAATGTTTGCTTCCGTATAAGCTAGTTCAATTCCCGAAGACAGTGCCACACACCGTGTGCTGGTGGGGAGGCCCCCTGTGATGTCAGTGACACGATGGTCTGTGTGTGCTGGGGTTGGAGAGCATGCGTGCCCACCCACCCCACACGTGCACAGGATTTGAGATAAGTGGAAACGGCTGATGACATTTGGAAGTAACGAGGCTTGACATGGCAATGCATGGGGTGTGAAGTCCGAAAGGGCACTGGCTGTCAGGAGAGAATTCTGGCTGCCTCTGCTCTGAGGGAGCACAGGGGACTACAGAAGGGGCAGGAGAGAGTGCTGGAGCAAGCAGCCCTTCCCTTTGTACTCTACAGTCTAAGGTGACCTTCAGCAATCCTGAATTTTCCTGCAGAGAGCATGTGGGGATGCTCTGTCCTTGAGGGCTTCAGCCTTAGACAAGGGTAAAGTAGCCTGGCACTCAGATGTGGTGTGACCACAGAGGGGACAAATGGCAGCCCTGCCCCTTGTTCCTCCTGCTTTCCTGCCCCAACCCCACACTTCATTCTTCTCTCCTCCTCCTCCTCCTCTTCTTCCTCCTCCTCTTCCTTTTCCCTTCCCTCCTCCTCTTTGCCATTTCCCTGTACCCTGCTTCTCTCCGACCCTTCTTCATTGTGGTCCTAAAGCTTTACTTTCAAAGCAGCCAGAGAAGTGTTTTCTAGAAAGCCTTTCTAAGTTACCAAAGCAATGCCACCCCCTGCCTCTTTCCTCATGGCTGCCACAGCCCCCGAGTTCTTGCCTAAGTGGCAGCCCGTGAGGCTCATGGCAGAGGAGACAGAGGACAGTCATGCAAGAACACACATCCGGGCAGCTCCAGCTGGAGCTGGTTCTCACCCATCCAGGGCTGATTTGCTGCAAACACTGAACCAACAGAATCCTGGGGTCCCAGAGGAGATCTCACAGCTGGCTGGGGTCTCTGAGCCACTGACTTCAGTTTTTCAAATGGCTTAGAATGGGGGGAAGCAAGTCTCCCACAGGGGCATAGCAATCAGTTTTGATGAGAATCTTTGGCTCATCAACGCCTGGTTGCAAGAACCAGTCAAGCCAAAGCTGCCTGGCTGCCAATACAAGCTCACCCCAGCCTCTTGCTTTGAGCTTCACTGTGATGTTTTCTGTCGCTCCTGCTTGGACTTCTCATACCCTTGGTAACTGCTTTATTGAAGCCTAACAGTGTGAGCATTTAAAAAATACTTGAGCAGGATTTTTTAAATGTAGGATTGAATAATCATTCCTACAATTGCTTTTAGAACAATTTCATCATGCACAAAGAAGCCCGTTCATTATCAACCATCATCCCTGCCCTCGGCTTCCAGGAGACAGCTTGCTTGCTTGCTTTCTCTATGGCTTAGTGTATATGAAAATTTCCTATAAATAGAACATTATACAGCCTTTTTGTGACTGTCTTTTTATACTGTCTGTACATGTTTTCGGGGTTCTTCATGTTGTGTCTATCACTGTGGCTGGCTAATACTGCATTTTGTAGATCTGTTCAAGACATTCATTCACTAGCGGATAGACTTTTGAGTTCTTCCTACAGCTTGGCTATTGCAAATAAATAATGCCTGTGAATATTTGTGTATACATCTTTTTGTGCAGATGTGTTTTCAGTTCACTCGAGTATATTCCTAATAGAAATTTGGGGTCCTCTGGTAACTCGTATGTTTAGCTTCGTGATGACCTTCTAGGCTTTTTCTAACATGACTGTATTATTCTGCAACATCATCAGCAGTGTGCAGGGATTCTAACGCTTCTATATTTTACCAGAATCTGTTGCTTCCTGTCTGTTTAAATTACAAGCATCCTAGTAGAAGTGGAGTGTTGGCTTACTGTGGTCATCTTGAATTTTCACTCAGCACTTTGCATTCAAACCTCTGTGTTTCTCCCAGTGCTCAGCTGGTCTGTGCTGAAGAGCCCTGTGGGTGGATGAAGCAAACGGTTTTCCATGCACACCATTCCAGACACTATTCATCTCTGCTTTAACGACAAAAATTTTATTTCTCTCTCTCTCTCATATATATATATATCCATCTTGATCTCTGCTTTACCGTTGTGGTCTTCCTTCAGGGAAGTCCTGGTGAGCTCAACTGTTTCAGAGACAATCTTTCAATGGTCCCCAATTCTCCTCATGGAACCCAAAGAATGTCCTGTCTTTTGTGTCCCAGCCTAGCCCTGCCCCAGGTGTTACCACAAAATGTTGCCTCCCTCCTTTCCCTTGGCTTCTTTATGGCTCCCAAAAGCCACAGTAGTGTAACACCATATCACTTTATAGTTGTGTGTGACAAGAATCAATGGTCCTAATGTGTGCTGAGGTCAAGGTGTGTAATCCTACTTCCATTGAGAAGATTCAGGGAAGGCTCTCTCTGCCTTTCAAAAGCTATTTATATTCCTCAGCTTGTGGCTTCCTCTAAGCACGTGTGAGGCACCACAAAGGAACAGATGCATTTGGGACTGCTAACCCGTTAGCATTAAACACCCACTTTCCACTGCTTTGGCCTAAAGTATAGGATTAGGCTGTAAGGCCAGAATGCTTACAAACTAGAAACCTTTGAGACTGGACCAAGCCCAAAGTATCGGTATTCTAGAAGTCACGCAAATGACAAAGACAGGGGGAGTTATTGTCCTATATAATGCCCTTGGTAAGTCCCTAGATGTGACAGGCATCCAAAGTGAGATCACCGACTTCCTTTCAACGGATTTAAGTCAGTTGTTTTGAGGTCACAGAGCTGAGCATTACAGAGTTAGCTTCTTGCTATGTTGCTATGACACCTGTGACGGGGGGGGGGTGTGATTCGAAGAGTTGTCTAGATTATTTTGCCCAAACTTCCATGTTTTTTGGAAGCCTGTAGCTTGCTTCTATTACTGAGAACATAGACCCTTCGCTGCAGCTAACATGCATCCGGCCTAGTTCCAATGAGACATAGGGCCAGGCATCTCTATCTTCATGTTGGCTCTGTTCCCTTTACTGCCTTGACGTTTGGGTCAGGTTCCACTCAGTGTGTAGTCATGTCCCTTATTTCAGAAGGGTATCACACTGGACTCTGATATGGGGTAAGCATGATCTTTTGCCCTTGAGTCTTGTCTCCTGATCCTGTTTCCTTGGCAACTCAAGCTCTGAAAGCCCTTCAGCCCCATCAACAGGCCACAGTGCCTACCCCAGACAAAGCTAGTTGTACAATTCCTAACTTTAGTTTGCCTTTACAAGTCAACAAAAGCCTCTGTTCTCCTTGCGAACAAGGCAGCCCCGTCTCTCTTGTTCAGTGCTGGCTTTCTTTGATCCTGGATTGCTAGCTTGAGTTGAAGGATCTTTGTTTGGCTTCTTCATAGCTTGTGTCTAGAGCTCATTTCTACCATTTCCATGGCACAAGACTCCACAGTTCTGCATCACTTTCCTCCAACCCCAGAGCTGGCCTTCTGCAACTCCTAGATGGTCCTCACAATCACACCTCCATCTGAGGGTCTCCTGCTGGCTCCCTTTCCCACTTTTAAGGACCCCTGTGATTTCTTTGGCCTATCTGGACAATCCAAGGCAATCTCTGTATTTGAAGGGCAGCTGGTCGGCAACACTCTAATTCTACACAGCTGTGCAGCGCAGTCATGGCCCTCAGGACTGGATGTCCCCCATCTTGGGCAGCTAGTATCCTGTATACAGCCTTTGTTTTTCCTTTGCTCTTTTTCTTTCCTCCTTTTCTTCCCCCTCTGCTTCCCTCCTGACCACTCCCACCATTTATTAATAAGGGAGAAAATGGAATGGACTGTTGCCTTCCTGAGCACACTGGTGGGTCAGCGGCAGATCCGGGGTCATTACTGAAATGCCAAAGGCAATGGAAGCTGTCTATCAAAACCAGCCTTGTAACTTGGAGGTCTTTTGGGTTATAGTCTTAATGGAGCCCTAACTACGTGAAGCTCATTTCTTCAAGACTATCAGGAAGTTACAGATTGCAGCATGCTGTTCCTTCATCCTTCAGTCTGAAGCATCCCTAAGGCAAGTTATTCAGGCATTACATCCAAAGAGAACAGATTGCAGAGTGGTAGAGATATATCCAGGAGATAGGTTGGTACTGTAGGGAGGGTCCTTCCATTGGTGACCTTTACCCCAGCTTGGAGCAAAGGCTGATGGGATGAATCTCTGCCTATAGGACAACTGGCTTGAGGCTTGAGAAACAAAGTCAGGGGTGGGGTGCCAAATGGGGGAAGGAGAAAAGAAGCCATCAGAGTCACAGAGCAATCTACACTTTCTTCTTAAAAAAAAATTTTCCATGAACACATTTTGCAAGATGAAGAGATGAGAGCAATTGTATTCATTGAATGACTCGTAGCTTGGGATGTTCCATTTGCAAAGGGGAATATAAGGCAATGTGGGGGGGGGGGGGCAAGAAGATTACAAGAAAGAGAGAGAAAGGGTCCAGATGACATTGCCTCTCAATAAGCCGATCTTGACAGTCACACCCCCTTAGGTCATGGAGCTGGGGAGGGGCTGCTAATGCAGTCAGCGGTTGACTGTGCCGGATGTATTTCTAGCACTCAGATAATTTTCCCTAGTCTGTATTACTGTGGTAGTCATGCTCTGCCTTTATATGTACATTAATGTGTGGAAGCAGCATGGGGGTTGAGATGCACTGGTTTGTGCTAAAAGAGCCAGTAGCCCTAAGGTTTTGACACAATGTGGAGGAAACATGAGAGTTGACATTCAGATGTCCTCAGGACAAGACCTGGGTCTAATAGCCATGATACCTCATTGACTGTGGGCCCTCTAGGAGCCAGGCCTCATGCTAAGTGTTGTTCCTGGTCCTCCTGTTAAGTTGCCACCACTAGATGGGCCAGGAAATTTTGTGATGGGACCATGGATGCCATGTGTGTGTGTCCAGGTCACATGGATGAGAAAGTCAGCTGGAATCCAAATCCCAAGAACTCTGCCTCATTCTGGACATACAGAGGAACTATCATCCAGATCTAGCATCTAAAGGTATCTGTTAGGGATAGATGAACTTGGAGCTTCGGGACTGAGCTAGAGGGAGCATGGAGGGGGTGGAGGAAGTGTGGGGGGACTGGAGGTAGCACGGTCAGCAAGAGGAAGGATGGCGGAGCTGGAGAGAGCTTGACGGAGCTGGAAGAAGGATGGGAGAGGTGGAGGGAGAGAGATAGGACAACTTCCCACAGAAGGCTTTTTACAAGAATGCCCGTGGAGTAGAGAATCCAAAGAGAACACGGTAGGCAGTGGCCATGGAGCCCAGAAGGAAAGGAGGGTTAGGATTAGAGCCCAGGGCAGAGCATAAACATCTCTGTCCTAGGCTAAGGCCCCTAAGAGTCAGATTTAATGACCCCTAATCCCACACATACAAATGTTTTCCTGACTTTCTTATGCCTGGATGTGCTGGGTAGTTTCACATCAACTGGACACAAGCTAGACTGATGGGGAGAGGCTCAGTGGAGAAAATGCCTCAATAAGATAGGGCTGTAGGCAAGTCCATAAGAGCATTTTTCTTAAGTAATGATTGATAGGTGAGGGCCCGCCCATTGTGGGTGGGGTCGACCCCAAGCAGATGGTCCTGGTTTCTATGGAGAGCAAGTCAGTAAGCAGCACCCCTCCATGGCCTCTGCATCAGCTCCTGCCTCCAGGTTTCTGCACTGCTTGAGTTCCTATCCTGACTTCATTTGATGATGAACAGTGATATGGAAGTGTAAGCTGAATAAATCCTCTCCTTTTCAAATTTTCTTGGTCATGGTGCTTTATCACAGCAATAGAAACCCTAACCAAGACACTGGGGTTTCTATGATTTCTTTCTTTTGTTATGGTCTTTCTTCCTGCCTCTCTAGCTCCCTATACAGGAGCTATGAGCATGTCCTGGTCCTTTTTAAAACTATCATGTATATTTATAACTGCTTTGGACCAGCTGGGTGGCTGCGGGGAAAATAGTAGGTGACTGTCACCCCATGGCTGTGAGGAGCTTGGTCACAGTGGGTCACTGCAGAACCCTGCTGGCCCCTGTGCTCACCTGCCTGAGCCAAGTTTTGCATCAGAATCCCAGCTGGGGGCCAGTGGGGGAGTAAGGACAGCCTGGGGAAGACCTCCGCTGACTTCTGTTTCAAGGGTCCTTTAGCCCATTATTCATTGATGCTGTGGATGGTTGGGAGCCCTTGACAGGTTTCCAGTTCCTTCGGCCACCTGATATTGACATCAGAAAATTATCATTTTTCTCACTTGCAGGAAGTGCCCAACCGTGTAGGTCTCTCAGAGGAAGGTGTCCCGAGCATTTCAGAGGGGTCTGACATCTCCAGGTCCCTGATAGTCACCTTCACTCGCTACACTAGAGGTCGAGAGACTATCTCTAGCCTTAGTCTCTGGAGGGACCCTACCCCCCACATTCCCTCAATAGCCAGGTTGTTTCTAAGGCAGGGATGAAGGCATCAAGCCATCAGATCCAGGCTTCTGCTCTGGGAAAGGCTGAACCAATTGGAGCTCAAGGCTGCATTCATACATGTCACCTACAAAGAACAGGAGCCGTGCTTTCTTCCCTATCTGGCTTTCTTCTTACCACGGTTTGTCTCTGTCTGGGCCATGCTTTCTCCTCCTCTCCTGCAATCAGGACTCTTAGTCTCTAACCCCTGGCAAGCTATTAACCCAAGTTGGATTATTCTCTCCCTGGTGGCATTCTGTCAGAAACTTGTGTTCCTGTCTAGGAGGCAGGCAGGTTCCTTGTGGTATTCACTCTTCCCTAGTACTCTAGTGAGGGAGCCCCGAATTCTCTTAGAGCCACAGCACACAACCCACTGCTGATAGACCCAGTATTAGCTTCTCTTGCAGCTAAATGGATCCAGATGGGCAAGTTCTGTATGTGCATTATAATCTAGAATATGTACAATCCATCTGGTGAGGACTCATCTGGGAGAAAGCCCTTTTGGCTAAAGTTGATAAAGGCACTTGCTGCCAAGTTTGACAATCATCCCCAGGTCCTACACAGTGGAAGAAATCAGACTCCTGCAACTTGTCCTCTACCCCAAGACATGCTATGGCATGTATACTTCCCCACAGCACTGATTATAAAGTCATTTTTGTTGATGCTCAATTTATTCCAATTTCATCCATTTACAATGGTAAGATCACAGCTAGGGAGGACCTCCTCTTGTAAGAAATGGGTTTTTGAACCTCATCCTGCATGCTCTTTTCCCTGTCATATATGACCCAGTCCCTCTGAAAACATTTATTTATTGATTGTGTGTACATGTGTGTGTATGATATGTAGAGGGGCACACATGTGTGCCAGGACATGTGTGAAGAGGTCAGAAGACAACTTGTTAAAGTTACTTCTCTACTTTCAGTGTGCAAGTCCCAGGGATTGAGCATCAAGCTTGGCAGCAAGCACTTATACCAGCTGAGCTTTTTTCTGGCCTGTAGAACCCGTCCCCCATGGTACACAGGGCATGCGTCAACTCGTTAGCAAGTAACCACTTCCTTCTAATTTGTGAAGATCTACTTTCTTCTGTCCTATTGGAGAAGTGCTCTCAGTGGGACGATTGTCTTCTTACTTCCTTTAAGCCCCTTTGTTCAGCTTCCCCCTCTTCTTTGGTCAAGTTATCAAACACGCTCAGTTCTTTCTGCCTCTTTTGCAGAAAGGCAAAGCTTTTAAGAATTGCCACAGAGCACTTAAAGCAGAGATAGAAAAGGGGAAGCAACTCCAACATGAAACCAAATACTTTCTAAAAAACAAACAGCAATACAGCCGGAAAGACTCTGTTGTGTTTATAAATTGATTCTTTGCCGTTTTCTATGTGTGTGTGTAATTAGGTGTGCATATGTGTGGGTATGTTGTTGTATATGTGTGCATGTGTCTAGTTATACATGTGTATATATGTGTGTGTACCTATGTGTGTGTATAGAAGAGTATGTGTATCCAGTTATGTGTGTAGGCATGTGTGTATGTAAGGTATGTGTAGGTATATATAGGCATGTATGTATGTAGGTACATATGTGTGTGTATGGTTATGTGTGTATGTGTTTAGGTATATGTGTGTAGGTTTGTATGTTTGTAGTTATGTGTGTATACATAAGTGTGTGTGTAGGTATGTGTAGGTATGTCTTTATATATAGGTTTGTATGTGTATATAGTATGTATATATGTGTGTATAGTATGTATGTGTATGTATGTGTGTGTATGTGTATATGTATGTATGTGTTTATATGTGTATAGGTATGTGTAGTTATGGGTGTGTAGGTTTGTATGTGTGTAAGTATGTGTGTATGTGTATTTAGGTATATGTAGGCATTGTGTGTGTAGCTATGTATATGTACTTATGTGTTCATGTGTGTAGGTATATGTATGTAGATTTGTGTAGTTATGTGTGTGTGTGTAGATATGTGTTTGTAGTTATGTGTATATAGGTATGTGTGTGTCGGTTTGTATGTATGCAGGTGTATGTGTGTAGGTATATGTGGGAATTGTGTGCCTTTCTGTGTAGGTGTATGTGTATGTAGTTATATGTTCATGTAGGTAGGTACATGTATGTGTAGGAGTGTGGATATAGATTTGTGTGTGGTGTGTGTGTGTGTGTGCAGGTGTGTGTGTGTGTGTGTGTGCTGACCCAGATGAACTTACTGATATTATTATATGACATTATTCTTCAGGTGTCATTCACCTTATTTTTGTGAGGCACATTCCCTCTCTGGCCTGGAACTCACCAGTGGATTAAGCTGGCTGGCCATTGAGCACTAAGAATCTGCCTAATTATTCTTTCCCACGGTAGAGATTAGAAGCATGGCCACACCTTGCTTTTCTACGTGGGCTGTGAGTGCTGAGTTCAGGTCCTCGTGTTTGGAAATTTGTGTTTTACTAATGGAGCTATCCTCCTGCCCATCTCTGTTACCATTAGCTAAGAGAGTATAAGAAGACTTGATGCCAATGTAAATAAATGCATTGCCCCACAGTCTACACAGCTAAACACACACCCGACTCCAATTCTCACATACTATGACTTTTGTGTATATGTTTCCAAGGCCATTCTGTCACAAATGGCAGCTGTCAGCCTTTAGCCATTTCATGTGACCCATCAGAGTGAAGGAAACCTGCAGACTTGGCGCTTAGAGGAACACGAACACAAGCCCATGTTTCGTACCAGATGATACGATAAAAATAAAATGGCCCTTGCAAGCAGAACTCGAATGAAGCCGCTAAGTAACGGACATTTGCTAAGCCTATTTACTGGAAAAATGCTCATGCATGAAGGGCCATTTGAGACTTATTAGGATTCCTTTCATTTTCAAAACAATAAATGTGGCAATACGCTACCAAAAGATTTAATGAGAAATTAAGCACAACACACAACAGCCCAGCCAGGTGAACTCGTTCATTAGACTTTGGGAAGAGTCTGCTCTGTGCAGCTGGCAGAGAGAAAACAGCACAGAGGAAAGAGGCACAGCTCAGCTAGTGAGAGCAGCCTAGGACTGGAAGGCTTATGCTTGTGGATGTTTTCCTTGGAAGACCTCAAGACTCCCCCCCTAACCCCCCCATGCTTCCATCTCAGGCCTTGTATCAGGCCAGTGTGTGTGACAGAGGTCAGAGGAGATGGAGGCTGGAGAAAAAGGGAGGAGAGATTCCTGTCTGGACCCTCCCCTTCTCTGTCTCTGTCTCTCTCTCTCTCTCTTTCTCTTTTAAATTTAAATTTAAATTTTTTTTAAAATTTTTTCCTATTTTATTTCCATTTCAAATGTTTTTCTCTTTCCAGATCCCCCCTTTGGAACCTCCCCTATTCTCTCCCCCCTCCCCTGCCACTATGGGATTATTCCCCCACCCACCCACCCACTCTCGACTTCCCTCCTTGACATTCTCCTCTACTGGGGGATCTAACACCCAGGCTCTTGCTGCTGCTGCTGCTCCATTTTGATCCCAGCAGCACTTTGTGATGGTAGAAATCTCTCTCACAAACTTCTGGGCCTGACTTTTTCTTTCTTCCTTAATGGGTATTTTCGATTCCATTAAATGATTAATGATCTTGTGTTTCCTATGAGTCCACCATGGTTTCAGGCACGTGCTATTCTGATCAAATGGGTCCTTTGGAGGAGTTTTAATGGGTTGCCTCTGTCTTCCCATTAAACTTTTGTATCCAGTTAATGATCACCAAGTACTATGGGACCACACTTATTGGTGATGACCAACTGTTCCCACCTCCCAATGGAGATGTCAGATTTAGGGTACTGCCCATAGGCTTTCCAGCTGTAAAGGTTCCAAGGTGGCACATGTTCCTGAAAAGCAAATTAAAAGACACAGCAACACACTGGCTATCTGGTCCGCCCAATTTTCTTGGCCTAAAACATCTGTCACAGTCCCAACCACTGTCCCAAAAGAGCTACTACAGCTCATGGAGAAGGCCTCACATTTGACATCATCTTGGGAAGTGGTGGCCAGAGTGCAGTCTCCAGGCCAGGTACCATATGAGTTCAAGGATGGAGGGCATGTAACACTGCTCCATGGTGTTGCTATGTTTTTAGACAGACTTCTATTCTCCAATCAGGCCCTCCCAGACAAAGCTCCAGATTTTCCTTTAATGGAGGAACGAGATAGCCCATGCTTCTGTCTGAGGTGCCAAGAAAAGACCACAAGGCCAATGTACTCTGATATGTGGAGGCTCCCTCACTCCATCTTGGACTCTGCCTAACTAATTTGAATTAGCTAAAATTCAGGGTAAATAGATATATGGTGATAGGTGCCAGGGCAATGCTTAAATGGACAGAGAAAGGAAGGAGGGGGAGAAGGAAAGGAAAGGAAAGGAAAAATGACGAAAGGAAAATGAAGGGAGAAGAAAGGGGAAGGAACTGTAAGAAGGGAGGACAAAATGGAGAAAGGAAACTAAGGTGGAAGGAAGAAGAAAAGGGGAAGTAGGAAAGGAAAGAGAAGAACGGAAGGGAAGAGGTAGGGAGTGAGGGAAGGACAGAGGAAAAGAAAAGGAGGAAGAAGAGGAGGAAGGTCAAGCTGAAGGAGTCCCAGTCCACAACGAGCTGCTGAGCTGGTATTTGCTACATCCCTATGTTAACCCATCAAGGGAATGGTGGTATTTTAGTTATTCTGTTGCTATCAAGAGACACCATGACCAAGCTAAATTACAAAAGAAAGTTTTTAACTGGGGAATTGCTTACAGTTTCGGAAGGTGAGCCTATGACAATCGTTGGGGAGCGCGGCAGCAGGCAGACAGGGAAGGTGCTAGAGCAGGAGCTGAGAGCTTACATCATGATCCACAGGCAGCAGGCAGACAGGCACGGTGCTAGAGCAGGAGCTGAGAGCTTACATCATGATCCACAGGCAGCAGGCAGA
>JADRCH010000090.1:7969867-8024867 GCA_019843965.1 Rhynchomys soricoides
GAGCAGGAGCTGAGAGCTTACATCATGATCCACAGGCAGCAGGCAGAGGGAGAGGGGGGGACTGGGCCTAGTGTGGGCTGTGGAAACCTCAAAGCCCACCCTCAATGACACACCTCCTCGAACAAAACCACACCTTCTAATCCTCCCTAAAACGTTCACCAACTTGAAACCAGGCGTTCAGATATAAGAGCCTGTGGGGGCTGTTCTCGATCGAACCACCACAGTAGCTTGTGGAAATGCAGAAACCACTTCGTCGTAGAGGTAGAGTTGCATTTCTTCGGTATTTGCAACAGGTATTTGGAGTTGGCTTCTTCATACTCATTCTCTAGGGCTCCTCCTGACTGCCCACTGTGAAGCAGTGAGTTCCTGACTTTGGATCACCACAGCAGCCCCAGCACTGAGATCTGGATTACAGTAGCTTGGTTGCCAAACATCCTGCTGGTGGCTTGGCCCCCAGGACAGTGGTGGGCGGAGATGGGCATTTGGAAGGTGGTTTGAGCATGAGGGCTCTGAGCTCAGCTCGGGGCTGATGCATGCACAGGTGGTAAATGGATGAGCTGCTGGGGGTTGGGGGATGGAAGCTTGCTGAGGTGAAACCTGAAGGATGGAAGTCACAGGAGCTCAGTCGTGAGCAGAGTGTTAGGAAATAGTTCCTATAGCTTCTTTACCTCTTGGCAGCTGTGAAGTGAGCGTCTTTACTTTACCATATGATCTCAGCTTTTATTCCACACACACACACCAGGGCCCGGAAATAACCAGTCCAAGCCATCAGACATACACTGAAAGTTCTGAAATCATGAGCTTCATTATATGTTAGTAGGCCTCAAAGATGGACTGAATAGCTGTGTCAGGCAGCTTTCTGTTGCTATGATAAAACATTGGAGGCTTTCACTTAAAAACTAAGAAATGGTTGTTTCAGCGCCTGGTTTTAGGCAGCTTTTAGCCCAGGGCTACTTGGTGCTGTTGGTTTGGGTGTGTGGCAGCCCCGTGTACCATTGGGCACATGGCCCCGAATGACCTAACTTGCTTCTATAAGGCTTAACTTCTTACAAATTCTCTCTTTAGCATATTTGGGAGGACTATGCTTTTTAGACCATAGGTCTCTGGAAGAAATTTTAGGGCCTCCACAATAAAGCAAATGTGAGGATTATAGACTCTCTTCTGTAGATCGCATCTCAGAGCATGCCTATCCATGTTAGAAGGAAGAACACATGTGAAACATTAGATTGCTCATTTTTCATCATCTCTGTCATCCCTAGGCCCTTGGAGCTGGAAACAGAGCCAGGCTTTCCCAAGGAAGCCTACAACTATGCATTTACATGATTTCTAAGCATTTTTTTTTTTAAATGGAAATTCCACATTAAAATCTCAGCTCTTTTCTACAGTTTGTAGTTTGCCTCATGATATTGTACTGGCAAAATCAAGGACACTATGACATCACAGACATTCTGGTTCACTGACTTTAAAGTGTCAGTTTTCAGTGGAAAATTCATATAAAGCAAATTCACTGCACCCACCTGCCACCAGCATTTCAGGAACACTGGCATCAGCTCTCAGGAACATGTGTGCTCTTTACTTTGTGAGCTGTCCAAGGGACTAGCTAACCAAGCTGGGGCTGAGAACACAGCTTCAACCTGGACAGATGGCAAAGGCATTCCCTCTTGTGGACCATCTGTCAAAGATGGTAGTGAATCCAGGAAAAGTGTGTTAAGAAGAAATCTGAAGCCAAACCCAACCAGTGGCTCATCATGGCACTGTTTATTAGTTATGTCTTTGTGGGTAAGGTGTGGGGTAGGAACATAGGTACTACGGATGTGTACTGGAAAAATTTGTCTCCAGCTAGAACAATGGTTCAGCTTCACATTTGACTGGCTGGTATTTCTCAGTGTGTGCTTAGTGCATTGCCATGTAGACTAGAAGCTTGGCATGTGACTGCTGAAGGAGGTTATGAGGTAAGTGTTTCTATTCTAGTGGGCATGGACAGGAAGAGAGAAAAGCAAGGTGAACAGTTTGGGCTTTGAGGTCAAGTCTGGGTAGCATTTGAGGTCACAGGGTCCTCTGGTGGCTGGAGTCTTTCATGAAATGAGGCTATCCCTTTACTTCACTGAAAGCCATTTCAAGATGCAAAATGTTACGGCTGCCACCAGCATCTTCCTTAAAGTACAGGTCAAGCTGTAGGAAGCTACAGAGTGGGACCTGAGTTTGGGAATGGATTTTCTGGTATTTCTGAGTGCTTCAAATGACAGCCACCTGCAAGGCATTCTATAGGAGAGTCACCACATGAAAGCATCTAATTGATTTGTGTCCATTTGGGGGTCTTGCTTATTAACCAACCAGCTTCCTAGTCTCAGGGGTGCATTATCCCAAAAAAGGCAAGTCCTCCACACCCTCCCAAAGTATGTTGTGGCTTCTTTTCACAATCTGCTAAGAAGCTGCTAAGAAAGAACAGCTACCTGCCTGAGCAAGCAGCATAGACTTGAGGTATCTGGAGCAGGATAGAACTCCAAGCCTGGGTACGGAAGGAAGACATTTCTGTTTGTGCCATTTAATTGAAAACCACTGCTTGTTTGCACAGTGCAATGGTTGATTGTCCTCGTTATCTTGACTGTGTCTATCCATGAAGGTATTTCCAGAGAGGTTTCATTGAGAACAGAAGAGATCCACTCTAATGCAGGCAGCACTGTTCCACAGATTGTGGTTCTGAGTATAATGAGGGAAAGGAAAAATGAGCTGAGGGCAGCTGTCCTGGCTGGTTTTGTGTGTCAACTTGACACAAGCTGGAGTTATCACAGAGAAAGGAACTGCAGTTGAGAAAATGCCTCCATGAGATCCAGCTGTAAGGCATTTTCTCAATTAGTGATCAAGGGGGGAGAGACCCTTGAGGGTGGTACCATCTGTGGGCTGGTAGTCTTGGGCTCTATAAGAAAGCCAGCTGAGCAAACCAGGAAAAGCGAGCAAGCCAGTAAGCAGCATTCCATGGCCTCTGCATCAGCTCCTGCTTCCTGACCTGCTTGAGTTCCAGTCCTGACTTCCTTTCATGATGAACAGCAATTGGAAGTGTAAGCTGAATAAACCCTTTCCTCCCCAACTTGCTTCTTGGTCATGATGTTTGTGCAGGAATAGAAACCCTGACTAAGACAGCAGCCTTCCCCCTTTTCTATTTCCTGGTTTGCTGAGAAGGGGATGGAACTCCTTAAGCTCCTGCAGTCACAGTTGTCCATGCTTCCCATCATGATGGACTGTGCCTCTTCAAACAATGAGCCAAGATAACCCAGTCTTCCTTTTAATTGTTTTTTTTTTTTTTGTCCAGTATTTACTCATAGCAATGAGAAATTAATACATGTGGTATATTGCTATGGTCATAAAATAATGAGATTAGGTGCCCCACCTGGGCCAGGGTGGTAGCAATGGAGGCTGTACTTTCTAGTTTCTAGAGTCATCAGAGAGGAAGGAGCTGTAGTTGAGAAAATGCCACAATAATATCAGGCTGTAGGATATTTTCTTTTTCTTTTTTTCTTTTCTTTTCTTTTCTTTTCTTTTCTTTTCTTTTCTTTCTTTCTTTCTTTCTTTCTTCCCATCCCAATATCCATACACCCTCTCCTCCCAGTTCTCCTCCATAGCTCCTCCCCATCTCACCTCTCCTTCTTCTTTGAGAAGAGGGAGTACCACCTACTCCCACTATCACCCCACCCTGGCACATTAAGTCTCTTCAAGACTAGGCACAATCTCTCCTCCTGAAGCCAGATAAGGCAGCCCAGTTAGGGGAATAGGATCCACAGGCAGGCAAGAGATTTAGGGACAGCCCCTGCTCAAGTTGTTGGGGACCCTACATGAAAACCAAGCTGTATATCTGCTACATATGTGCTAGTGGTCCTAGGTCCAGCCTATGCTCACTCTTTGGTTAATGGTTCAGTCTCTGGTAGCCCCTGAAGGTCCAGGTTAGTTGACTCTGTTGGTCTTCCTGTGGAGTCCCTCTTTGGTACCTCATTCTTTCCCTCAACTCTTCCACATGACTACCTGAACTCCATCTAATGTGTGGCTGTGGGTCTTTTGTACATCTGTTTCTATTGGCTGCTAGGTAGAACTTCTCAAAGGACAGTTATGCTAGGATCCTGTCTGTAAGCATACCACAGTATCATTAATAGTGTCAGGGATTGGTTCTTGCCCATGGGATAGATCTCAATTTGGCCCAGTCATTTGTTGGCCATTCCCTTCATCTCTGCTCCATCTTTGTCCCTGCATATCTTGTAATTAGTGGTTGATGGGGAAGGGCCCAACCCATTCTGAGTGGTGCTATCTTTGGGCTTGTGGTCCTGGATTCTATAAAAAAGCATGCTGAGCAATCCATGAGGAGCAAGCCAGTAAGCAGCCACCCTCCATGGACTCTGCATTAGCTCCTGTCCCCAGATTCCCACCCTGCTTGAGTTCTTGTCCTGACTTCCTCTGATGATGAACTGTGATATGGAAGTATAAGTCAAATAAATACTTTTATTCCCAGGTTCCTTTGGTTATTGTGTTTCATCATAGTAATAGTAACCCCAAGACAGAGGCATAGTGGTAAGTCTGAAATCTGACCACTTGTTAGTAACCAAACAAGCACCCTTACCCCCAGACAAAGACAAAGTCCTAGGAACTTGGACTTTTATCATTGTTTGGTAATTTAGGTAGTAGGATATCTGCATTTCATAATACTTGCTGAGCAGATGATTAAGTCCCTATATCTCACTATATAGGAGGGAAAATGTTTAAATTGAAAGTCACTCATCATATCAAGAACCAGGAAATTCCCAACTGGAACAAGAAAAGAAAATTAACAGAAATCAACACCCAGATGGAAACATATTGGACTTATCTGAGGAATTTAAATAGCTTCCATGACAGTGCCTTTGGGAAGCTTCCTCATGCTCACCACACACTGTATTTTTATGCTGACAGTATATAGAAAGGAGGCAGAGTAAACTGACTCCCTGTACAGCTTAGCCCAGGCCATTGTGCTTGATCTGTGTTGTGAATGGGGATACATGGATTTGGAAAGGAGAAAATGCTTCAGTGAGCAGTCAGGAACAAGCTCAGGGGTGAAAAGTGGATGAAAAGTTTTCATCAAAGGAACAGAAATTCTCAGGCAAAAAACAATGGAAGCAGAAAGAAGAACCAAATGGAAAGCATGGGAACTGAATCAGTAACTGGAATTTTAAAATGGATACACCCAACAGCAGTATGGGGAGAAGGAAGCATCAGTAAACTTGGGGACAGAACAATAAAACTGGCTTAATTTGAACAATACAGTAAAGGATCCCAGAGGAGAAAGCAGAGCTCAAAGACCTGACTGGCCCAGTGTAAGAGGACACATCACAGCTGTAGAAGAACAAAAAATGAGAAAGAAGACATTTCAAATGGCTGAGGGCCTCCCACAATTTTCAAGTTTTTGATCCTCATGATGCAGAAACTGAGCAACACAACATAGTACAGTCTCACAGAAACCATGCAAGACACTCATCAGCAGAGCTTGACACCAATGTCTAAGATACATCCTTAGAGCTGGGCAGTGGTGGCTCATGCCTTTAATCCCAGCACTTGGGAGGCAGAGGCAGGTGGATTTCTGAGTTCAAGGCCAGCCTGGTCTACAGAATGAGTTCCAGGACAGCCAGGGCTACACAGAGAAACCCTGTCTCGAAAAATAACAACAACAACAAAAAAGATACATCCTTAGAAAGGGCCAGAGAGGGGGAAAACTTATCTTAACCCCACCTTGAGTTGGAAAACTCATCTTAAGAAGAACTAGAGTATTTGTCATCAGTAGACCTATCTTAAAAGAAAAATTCTCTAAAGAGGAAGAGAATATAAAAGCTGTATGAGAACTTGATATGAGATTAAAAAAGAAAAGAAGAATAAAATGTGAGAAGCATAAAAGTCTTCTCTTACCCAATTTAATTTTCTAATAATGTTGAAGCAAAACCATTGTCCATTATGATTTTCAGTGTATGTGGAAGAAATACAATTCAATGATGTAAGTAGAGAAGTTTAGTAGAGGAACTTGAAGTGAGGTCAATTCTTTATGACTTTTGAACTGGAAAATGCCAGTACCAGGAAACATGAGAAGAAACCTACACTAAGAAATACACTAAGGAATATTCCAGGTACATCATACTGGGTTAAAGGATGTTTGGGTGACTTGGAATTTCAGGAATGAGACAGAACTGGGAAACAAAGAACAAGCAGAAACAAGAAGGCAGAGTTAAACCCCAGCATATCATTAATTACATTAAATGTAAATGGTCTAAAGAAACAACTAAAACACAAAAACTGACCGTAGATTTAAAAAGAATACAACTGTTCACTGTCAGCAAGATCTTAATCGAACTGTAACACAGGACAGTTGAAAATAAGTGGACAGTAAATGGTATATCATGAATCAAAAGAATGCTGAGCAAGAACAGCCATATCAATGACAGATTAAATATACTTTAAGACAACAACAACAACAAAATTTCCAGAATAAGCTCTAAATGTTACATAAAAACAAAAGTGTTGCCCAACAAAAAATAGATGGTAGTCCTCCCAATCTCTCTCTCTCTCTCTCTCTCTCTCTCTCTCTCTCTCTCTCTCTGTGTGTGTGTGTGTGTGTGTGTGTGTGTTTATCTGTTTTCTGCTGCTATGGCAGAATGCTAGAGACTGAGTATATTTAAACAAGATGAGTATAGAAGATCATCACATCAGCTAAGGAAGTTCCTGCTGGGCCTTGTCATGGCTAAAGGTATCCCAGGACAAACAAATATGATGGGAGTAAATTTGTTTCTTCTGCATCTAACCCACTCCCATTACAATGTAATCCATTCATAAGGGCTGAGGTATTTATTGTGGCCTCATCACCTTGTCAGAGTCACCACTGAAAACAGATACAATGGATAAGTTCTTATGGGGCCATTTAACCCACAACAACCCTAACAAAGCCACAAAACATGCCAAGCAAAAACTGTTAGAAATGAAAGCTGAAGAGAAGAAGTCCAAAAATTCAGTTCAAGACCGCAGCACTATTTTGTTTGACCATTGAAAGAACAATAACATATTACCAAAGTACACAGATCCATGGACCAACAGGATCTAGCAGCTGTCTATATAGACTACTGAAAAGCAGCAATGTACCCTGGGAACATGAACTGAATGAACAAATTCAAAAGTACTGAAATCATACAGGAGTATCCTCTACCACATGTAATCAAGCTGAAATTTAGTGATATGAAGATCCCCAGACTGGTGGAAACTGAACTTAGAATTTTACATGATGCATGCATCAAAGAGGATGTTCTAGGGGAAACTTAAAAAGACACCAAACAAATGGTGCATTGAGCCAAAAATAAATGTCACTAGTAAGGGCATCTCCCTTCTTTTTATAAAAGACAATTATTTTGCCTTTAATTTGTGTGTGTGTGTGTGTGTGTGTGTGTGTGTGTGTGTGTGTGTATGTTTCTGTGTGGGTACCTGTGGAGGTCAGAGGCATCAGACACATCAGAGCTAGAGTCAGAGGTGGTTGTGAGCTACCAATGTGGTGCTGGGAACTCAAATTGGGTCCTCTGCAAGAGCCATGCTCTTAATTGCTGACTCCTTTCTTCATCCCCCCAGGAAACAAATTTTATGTGTAATGGAAATCAAGTAAAACATAAAGAGAGGGTTTTGGATACTGAGAATGGAGTTTGTTTCCCAGGAGAAAAGATAATGGATGGGAAGATGGAAAAGATGCTTGAACTGCCAAATCACTGTTTTCATTCCTATTTCCCAAGAGCTGGACAGCATTTTCCTCAAGTCTGTGTCTAAGGGCACTTTCATACTGGAACCAGCCAAGGATGTTTAGTTAAAGGGCCATCCATCTATGAAGACATAGGCAGGGTCCATGGAGACCAGAGATGTTAAAAACAAAAGAGAGCAGTAAGATTGGTTGGAAGGACAGTGCAGCTTTTACCAATCCAAAGGGGAAAGTGGAAGACAGACAAGATAACATGGACATGCTGTGAGGTGTTGAGAATCAAACAGAAGACACTACTCTTGTTGAGTAAGTCCGGCCTCCACTGTGCCACCTGATGGGAAGGAAGCTGAAGACTTGAGCTCCCCCTTCCTTTTGTTTTCTGCCAGGATCCCAGGAGGGTAGCTTCAACTGGAAGCCAGAGGCAAGGGCCCCTTTGCCTTCTCAATTCAGAAGGATGTGCCTCCCAGTGGCACATTGACAGAGAGTGAAGGTGGGAGGCCGACAGCTGTGTGGATAGCAGAAACACTCTAAGGCAAGGCCAACTATTCCCATGACATGTTGAAAATGCTGGTAAGGACAGGAGAGATGGCTTTGTTGGTAAACAGCTTGTTGAGTAAGCACAAGGACCTGAGTTTACTCTCTGGCATGCATGTAACAGCTGAGTGTGACATTGTCATCTCAGCAAGGGAGAGGCAGAGACAGGAAGATCCCTGTGGCTTTCTGGCCAACCAGTCTAGCTGAATTTGCGAATCCTGGATTCAGTGAGAAACACTTTCAAGAACAAGTCAGAGAATGATTAAGGAAGACATTGATCCATCTGTACACACATGTACATGCACCCCCTACCTACCTACCTATACACACACACACACACACACACACACACACACACACACACTCAAACTCATAGAAAATATCATCACTCTGAGATGGGCTGCTTGTAAGAGAGTTGCCAAAAGGAACCACTCTACCCAACTGTCTGCCATATGAGAGGGAGAATAAACCTTTATTACATTAAGCCTCTGAGATTTGAGGTTGTGTATTAAAACAGCTAGTGTTAATTACCCTGACTAATACACCCAATAAAAGCCAGGGCCTCAGAGTCTGTGTGGAGTCAAATATTAAATGCACACCCAGCACTCAGGAGTAATTAAAAAGTGATTCCAATATTTACTTGTGTCTCTCAAAAAACACCAATGGGGATCTGATTCATAATTTTAGTTGCTCATCTCAAAACCCATTTTATTACTCATATCATCTCCTTTGACCCAGATCCTTCCATCCATCAACTCTCAGACATTTTCCCCAACTCCATGTCAATGTAGGACTTCTCATTAACTCTCCTTTGCCTTCTAGACTTTCACAACGTGGGACTTTTAGTTTCCTGCTTTGCTTGCCCCGGTCACTCTTTCTGCTACCATGAAAAATCCCCAGATCCAGTTGTCTGACACAGCAGGATGGGTAGGGCTTATAGGAAATCAAGACAGGGAAATAACAGTGATCCTGGCACATGGTAAGACATAGGCATGTGCCTGTCGTAGGCTGCTTTCTAGGATGCGGTCTCTGAGACACAGTTGTCACGCAGTTGTTTATGGGAAGCATATTACAAATGAACACCTGTGGAGGGAGAGAAAGCAAGGGTGGGCTGAGGCAAGTCAGACAGGGACCCAGGAACCAGATCTGGTGTCTCTTTGTCTCGTCTTTGAGCTCCAAGAGCGTAGCCCTTATCCTGTATCTTATCTACCATGGAAGCAGGTGACCTTGGACAAGGGCATTCCCAAGAGGCCTGACAGCTGAAGGCTGCTGCTGACAGCTCTCTCTGCAGCTGGGACAGTGCATCCTGTCTTGTGGGGAGAGCTTGGCAGCCAGTCCCCATCTAACACTGTACTGAGAGCTTGTATATGTACAGAAGGAAGGCCACTACAGGGTGGCCCTGTCTGTCCTTGCAGCCTTGTCAGCTCCTGTTCTTCCTGCTCTTCCTTCTCTGTGAGATCCTGAGTCTCTTATACTGTCCCAGGCTTGCCACTTGCTTAAAGAACCACATAGAAATTCACTCCTTCCCAGAAGCCTCTGGCCTGATGCTCAGTCTACCTCACTGTCCTGCCCAGGGCTGTCTAGTCTTTTGTACAGGAACAGTGGCCCCATGGCTTCTTTCTGGGCTGCAGGGTTACAGAGCAGCATGCTGCTAGCCTTACTGGAATGAATTGATTTCTCATTATTATTAAAGAACACTGGAATGACTGTAGTCACTGGGAGGACTTGTCAATGATTCTTCCCCCTCTTGACTGTTGCCTTGAAAGTCACCCAAGGCTGTGCATATCTTGCTAGCCTTCAAGATGACTTTTTTTTCTCTGATTGTCTATAGTTAGGTTAGCTTTTTAATTACCCTTCTCCCTGTGAGCTTCATTCTTTAATTCTTTCAGTGACTCAGATAAAGTTTGTGCAAACTTTGTATTAAGCCCCAGTAAGCCAAGAGAAGAGGGGAAAGATGGTTAGATACAGTCTTGGGGAACGTATCTCCTGGGATTTGAACACAGCTCAGCTGAGAATGCCTACATAGGATCAGAAGATGTCTCAACTGATAGATATTTCACTTCTTCCTCTGTTAAGTACAGATGATGTACCTGCCTAATATAGGTCTTGTGAAGATAGACACTCATATATGTCCTGTGCTTGTCCTTAGGATAAACACTTAGCATGTCCCTGAGACACATCTTCTTCGTGCTAATTATTGATATTTACATTTTTTTCTTTAAGTGTGTTGAGTTTGCAATCAGTACATGCAGTTAGCCCATGGCAGCACCTGGGAACCTGTTTTTCACCAACCTTCTGTGAGCACTCTTTGCCTCACCCTCCCTCCGTTTAATGCCAACCCAGCACAGACTGCAAGGCCCCCAGCGAGCTGAGTTCTTGGTTCATTCTGGTTGCTCTCACTTCTCGGCATACACTGGCTGTGGATGGCCTTCCTGGCTACCGAACTCCTTGACTCAGCTGGAACATGCAGCTTTCAGGGGAGCAGCTCAGGCTCAGAGTGACTTGTCCAAGAGAGTCTTTTCTGGAGCGCTTTCAGAATTTGATGAGTCTACATCATCAGCCTTCTTCCTCATCACCTACCTCCTTTAACTCTAATCTCCAACCACTGGCCTTTTCTTGAGCTTTCTATACACACTATTTCCTTGGGCTGGACATCTTTTCAGACTCCTGTTTTTGCTGGGCGGACTTTTGGTCTACCTTATCTGATGCCCTCCTTCAAGATTCTGGGGCCTTCAGGTTTCTGTATACACTTTCATTCTGCTTCACAGGTTTCTTTAGTCCTTTCTTTCTTTCTTTCTTTCTTTCTTTCCTTTCTTCTTTCTCTCTCTCTCTCTCTCTCTCTCTCTCTCTCTCTCTCTCTCTCTTTCTTTCTATATTTCTGTCACCATCTCTCTTAGCTGCCAACACTGCAACTTACATCTATATTTTCCAACTTAGATCTCAGGTGTAATGAGAGGAAAGCAGGTCCTATTTCTCTTCAGTTGGATACTTGACATAGAAATTTCTGGGTACCATAGTTTTGTGTATCCACCTGATATGTAAAGCTGATAAATGCCTTCTGACCAGATATCTTATGGTAGTATGCTACCTGAATAATATAAACCTGAATCATGACACAGATGAATCCTTGATGTAATGTGAACTTTCCACTTTGTGTAGGAGATAAAATGTAGGTACAAAAGTTTTAGAGAATGTCAGTGGCAAATGAGTAAGGCATGAAAAGATCTTTTCTATAGAAGCAGAGGGGAAGGGATCCTTGATAGAAAATATGGTGCTTTAATCTAACCTGGAAGGGAAGGAAGGATTGTAACAGGTAGCATTAGAGATGAATCAGGGCATGAACCAAGCAGAAACAGCATCTCAGTGGAGTGATGAGGTCTAAGACTGGGGCACTTCCTGTATCTGTGTGTAGCGTAAGAAATGAGCATCTGGTTGTATAAGAAAGAATGAAGACTACTGCTGATACTGTGAAAGGTCTGAGAGTCAGAGTAATATCTGTAGAGCTGTGCTTTGGGTGTATTTAGTTTTAGAGAGAGAGATCAGTACAAACACTAAGGAGTAGCATGATTACCATGTCTAGTTAGAGCAGGCCACTAGTGACAGACTCCCTCCAAGAGAAGACTATAGGCATATTCATGAAGCTAGGGACACACAACTTGAACGTCATGATATGTGTGTGTGTGTGTGTGTGTGTGAGATAGAGAAACAGAGACAGAGACACAGAGATGCTTGTGCGTGCATAAATATTTTCATGTATATAGATCTACATACATGGGTCAGCATGCATGTACAGGCCTGAAGTTGACATTGGATATATTCTTAAATCATTCTCTATTTCATTTACTGAGGGAGACTCTCTCCTTGGATGCTGTCATCTTGTCCTGGGGACTCACAGTCTCTGCCTCTAAGGTAAATGAAGTATATATACATGGCCCCCATGCCCATTCGTTTATTCATGTCTCTGTAAAAGAACAATTTCAAAATTTCCCCATATTCTAATCCCGGGTAGAGGGATCCAACGTCCCACCTTCACACATACACAGCCCCGGGTAGAGGGATCCAACATCCCACCTTCACACATACACAGCAAGTCTTTGATCCGTTGAGCCAGCCCCTGGCCCCTGGCCATTATGGTTGAAGGAAGTTTGAATTCAAATAAACAGTGAAATCCTTACAGAAGATCGGGGTTAGAGGAAGACCAAGGACTTCACTTCAGGCGAAGAACTCAGGAGTGCTGGCAGGCATGCTTGGAGAGAGGAGTCCACAATGACACGCGGGGCTACAGCACATGAATAAGAGGAGTTTGGCACACACAGGTACGCTGCCGTTGGTACATCTGGCTGTGCCAGGATTGGTGTCAGAATGTTTGCTTTTATTGCTTTAAATGATTGTCAAGAAGGGCAGAAAGACAGAAAGCTGATGGCACTGTTCTTAGTGTATAGACTTCTCCCTTATGAGGGACCCATTAGCTATTTAGCAGCTATCCTAAGCCAATGATAAAATGAAACCAATTACCTAATCAATGGGTTGAGGCACCCAGGATCGTCTTGCTAAGCTAGCGTCCCCCTGAGTGCACCAGGTGCCGCGCATATGCACAGTGATGTGCATCTAGGGGTTGGCTCTGCTGGGCCCATGCTACTTCTTTTAATCATGCAGCTATGTGTTCAGAGCACAGCATCCTTCCTGCCTTCACTCTGGCTGATAGTGAAGAATCCAGGGCCCACCATGTCAGAACTTGTCTCTTCCTGGGGTCCCAGAAGGAAACAAACACAACAGAGTTGTGTGATAACCCAGAAGGTGTGGGCTTCTAATGAGAGTGACACCAGGTATTGAGGCCTGTAGGAACCATTGATCATCTGTCTATAACAGAGACTGGCAGAGACTATTGTCCCCGAGTCCTTGGGAGTTTACGGTTTTGTATTAAATCTAACAGTTTCCTTTTGATGAAGTATTTTATGACGGGCATTGTAAATTACTGTAAGGAAACTTTTTGGTCAGCAAGAATTTATGACAATGATAAATTCGGGCAATGTCTTTTTAAGTGTCTCTATGAACGAACACTTCCAAAATTTCCCCAGGTTCTAGTCACAGGTAGAGCCTCTCGGTGATTATTTTTGTATATCCCAAGTGGGTTCTTTTATTAAGATTCCTAAGAATAAGACTTATGATTTATCTTGATGACATATTAACAGCCAGTCATACCAAACACATTTTTCTTTCTTATGTACCAGAAAGTATATTCTGGCTGTCAGCCTTTGGGGTACAATGAATTTCAAAAAAATTTTCTGATGTTCCTCCCCCATCACTGAACATTCTTTCGCCTTTGTAAGTTATCAAAATAGTTGGAAAAAGGGTCTAGTGAGAAAAAGAAGCAGGGATACAGGCACCATGGTGTCTTACCAGTAAGACATAAAGATGATGAAAGCTAGCCTGTGACTTTCACATAGAAATGATTGCGCTAGATCAATCAATGGTGAATCCCATTAGTGAAAGAGTGCTCCCTCAAGTATTTAGACTTCAAGTTGGTATAGTCAGTGGCCTTGATTAATAATTCCAGTATGAAAGAGAGTGTGCGTGTTACATTAAAAACCATCTTCAGTCTGTGTCATTTGAGAAAGAAACAGATGAAAGTGTTTGAATTTCACAGGGTCCTTTATCTGTGTGTCTGGGGCTTTCCTTCATGGGTATGTTTACCACAGGAAAAGCAATCAAATCACAGACCACTTCAGAGTCTCCCAGGAGAAGATGACTCATTCACAGGGAAGCATCTCTCACCATTTAGAGGGGAGAAAGAAAGAAACAAAACTCAGGAAGCTTTTCTTCTTTTATCTGCTGTGGCTTAGCTCATCCTTGGTGCGAGCCCTCACCTTTCAACCCTAGCGTCCTAATAGCAAGTTAAAAATACTCACCGTGGCCTCTGGGTGTTTCACAGTGCCATCTCCCCCCTACTGTGGGTCTCATCCTGAACTTAGAATTTTAATTTGAATTCTTATAAATAGAAACAACAACAACAAAAGTACAGTGGGAAGGGGGAGCACTGAGACAAGAGTGGCTCTGCATTTTAGATTCTTTCTGCCCTTTTTCTTCTGCAAAGAGAGGGAGAGGGAGAGAGGGAGGGGAAATAGAGGAGGGAAGGGGAGGGGGATGGGGAAGGAAGGAGGAGGGGGATGGGGAAGAAAGGGAGAGGGGGGAAGGGGAGGGAGAGGGAGAGGAGGAGGGGGAAGGGAAGGGGGAGGGAAGAGAGAGGGGGAAGGATGGGGGAAGGGAGGGTGAAAGAGAAGGGGAGGGAGAGGGGGAGGGGGGGGGAGGGGGGGGGGGGGACAGGGAGGAAGCCAGTGCAGAAACACTGAAATGTGGGACTGGAGAGACTGCTGGATCCTTAGGAGTACTTGCCTTGCAACCATGAGGACTGAGGCCAATCTCCAAAATCTATGTAAATGAAGCCAGGTGTGAGGCTCTCCTCTGTAATTAGCGCTAGCAAAGCAGACATAGGTAGATCCCTGGGCTTTCTGGCCAGGGAGCCTACTCTATGTGATCTACTTGATCAGGTCAGTGAGTGATCCTGTGGAGCAACACCTGAAGTTGTCCTGTGGTCACACACACACACACACACACACACACACACACACACACACACACCACATCTGCACATAGCACACAGGCATGTACTCATGAGCTCAAATACAAGCAATGCTGTAAAAATGATTAGCAATATTAATTAATGCTGGAAATTAACATGATAAGTTATTTCTTAACTAGCTAGTTCTCCAAATAACCACACAGAGATCGTTCAATATTTCAAAATGTAGGCCTTAGCTGGGTAGACTCACAACCACCACGTCTATGTTAACCCAACCACCTAGCCCCATCCTGCCTCATGGCTCACCATATCTTTCGGGTCTGTAGTCACCTCGTCTTCTCTGATGTCTCCTAAAGCAAACAAAGTTCCTTTTTCTTCTTCCCAGAGTTTCTTCCTCCCTCCTAGGAAGTTCCACCTTCCACTTCCTGCCCAGCTGATTGGCCATCAGACATTTACTAAAGCCAATCGGAGAATGCCTTAGACAGGTGAGGAAGGACAGAGACTCAACTTCACACTGTGTGCCTCAACACAATGCATACGTTTGTGGCAAAGTTGGATCGACTCTTGTCATGATGTAATCAGTAGGCTGTTGGCCTTCAAAAAGAAATCTCCTGATTTTAGATACAGAGAGAAGTTGGGGTTCAAGTCCTTCACATGAACCTGCTGCTTTATGGAAGTGTTCTGAGTAACCCAGCTCACCAAAACTGGCTGGGTTTAAAGGATAGATATGTAGTGTGTGAATCACATGTGCGAATAAGCAGATGAACAAACAAGGATGTAGGAGGTATTTTCTGGAGGCTCTTGGGGGAGGAGCACTGAATCCAATACTGTGGCTTTCTTCTAGAACTTGTAGATGACATTGTTGGGCATCCAAAGGCAATGTAATTGGGTGGAGGTTCACAAAGTTGTTTTAGTTCATCCCTATAAATTCCAGAACCTCCACTTGATTGCACTGACACTCTCAAATTCAGTTATCATCTTGCAAAAAAACAAAACAAAACGAACAAACAAACAAAAAAACAAAAACAAACAAACAAAAAAGAACACTTTCAAGACATGCTTCCTGGGAATGCATATAGATACAAATATTTGCTGTATAGTTTGAAACTAAAGTATAATGTCATTTAATAATATTGTATTATATATTTCAATATTGTAGTTTAATGATATTAAAATGTTAAACAATTCTAGGCACCCCAAAGTATTATGTTTCTGTTATATTTCCTCTCCCTTTCTCCCTCAGCCCTTCTCTCTTCTTCTCAGATTTGTTCTGTGTCTATTCTCCTTAGGATAATTTAGGGTATATGGAAACAGCAGCATCTAACAGTGGTGCCTGCCTTCATGGAGATTTACAAATGCTAAACGACAGACATAAAAATAGGGAAATAATGAGGCAGAGGGATGGCTCCATAGTTAAGAACACTTACTGCTCTTCCAGAGGACCAGCGCTCCATTTCAAACGCCCGTATCAGGCTGCTTGTGACTGCAACTCTAACCCCAGGAGATCTGATGCCCCCTTATGGTCTCCTTGGGCAACTGCACACACATTTGCCATACACTCACAGAGACACGCTCACATAGATACAAATTAATTTTAAGAAAAATGAAGAAATGGCATATTAGGAGAAATGTCAGCCAGGGTGATGGGGTGGGGTGGGGGTGGGGTACTTGAGGAAGAGAGGATGAGGAGCCTGGGAGCCATGACTCTGAAGGAGGCAAGAGCGGTTGCTGTGAGGTATGAAGAAAGAACAAAGAAAGGAAACCTTAGCTACAAAGTTTCAGGAAGAGCAGAGGCCTACCGGCAGGAGCAAAGCGGGTGCTGGAAAGAAACGGGTAAGGGGTGAAGCCACATGATGAGACATCGAAGCCCTGTCTCTGTGCAGACGGTGTCAAGCAAGCTATTAAGGGAATTGACTTCTGTGTTAAGGCATCCTGCCGCATAGAACCTGAATGGGGCTGAGTAAGGGGGAAGGCAGATGGGAATACATTGTAGCATCCGCCAAGAGAGAGGAGAGGGCAGCTCGGCCAAGCCAAGGTCGAGTAGTGACTGGTGGGTACCAATTCCAGATGGCTCCAAACTTGAGCTGCTAGATATGGTGGCTAAGCTTGTGTGTGTGTGTGTGTGTGTGTGTGTGTGTGTGTGTCTCTATGTTTGTGTGTGTCTGTGTGTGTGTGTGACACAGAACCACTGGGACCAGAAGCTCCAGCAGCTCAGTGGGCAGCCTCATCCCCAGCACACACACCTCACAGGACAGTGCAGTTAACAGTGGAATTCAGACTGGGAGGTGTTGCTAATCCATGGCTTAAGAGTTGTCCAGACACGACTCTGTTCATTTATCAACTGTCAGGAATGGAAGCATTAATGACTGTTAGCATCATTATTTGCTGCTTTGAGGATCACATGTTTCATCCATTTACCTTCCCCAAATCTGGGAAGCTGAATGTGTTTGAGATTATGAGATTCCTTCTTTTCTGCCTAATTTATTTTATAAACAGCAAATGTAAATCACAATGCCCTCACATGTGATGTCAGTTGAGAGGGCATTGTTATAATTGAGACATTCTGACTTGGGAGAGGGGTGCCCACAGAACCACTGAGTCGGAAGGCCATTTTTATTTTGGAGGGGTGGGGTAGGAGATGATTTTTAGTCTTAAAAATAATTTCCAGTGTCATTTTTATTTTTGTAATTCTAATTTCAATTTAAAGCCTAAACATTGCAATGAGCTTTGGCGGGTATTGTAGCTTGCTTTGGGTCTTTGTCTGCTAATGTGTCTATTATTGCATCTGTAGCAAAACAAGAACATTTAAAAACAAACAAGAAAACCAAACTTCTGACATAAGCCAGTTCTAACTGTGCTCCGTCACCAGGCGCCAGACACTGCAAGGAGCTGGATGTGTTGGCACAGGAATGTCTTGGACTGGGCTGTTGTGATGTTAGTTTTACATTGTTCTCACCCCCCACACCCAAAGGAAAATCTGAAGTCAGTATCCCTGTGGACTGTGCAGAATGGTATAGATTAGTAATAACTCACTCCAAGCCTTAGACTTTACAGATGGAGAAACTGAGGCCCAGGATAGGAAATTAGTTTGCTGAAGGTTGTTAGGTTGTTGTTTTCCTCCCCCTCCCTCCCTCTCTGTCTCCCTCCCTCCCTTCCTCCTTCTCTTTCTTCCTCCTTTCCTTTCTCTTCCTCCTCTTCTTCCTCTTCCTCCTCTTCCTCCTCCTCCTCTTCTTCCTCCTCCTCTTCCTCCTCCTCCTCTTCCTCCTCCTCCTCCTCCTCCTCCTCTTCCTCCTCTTCTTCTTCTTCTTCTTCTTCTTCTTCTTCTTCTTCTTCTTCTTCTTCTCTCTCTCTCTCTCTCTCTCTGCATTCTCTTTCTTCCTTCTCCTTCACTTCTTTTCATTTTGCTTTAGACACAGGGCCTATCCTGCAACCCAGGCTGGACTGGAACTTACAAAATAAATCTCAAGCTGTCCTCAAACTTTTGACTCTCCTTTGGCATCAGCCTCCCAAGTATTGGGATTCTAGGCAGGGCTGTTTCCCCAGTATTAGTAAACTATGAACTCTCTCACCTGCTGTGCTTCAGAGTTGCTCACATCATGAGACGGGGTTTCGTTGGGCAGGTAGGTCTGAGGTAGGGTCTTATTCTCTTCTGCTTGCCTTTCCTTTATCAGTCTGTCAAAAGACTCATCATTTACTTTAGATAGGGGCACATTCAACCTGGGAAAAAGACCAAGGAAGGAACACAGATTTAAATAACCACTCTGTCCCCATGATAGGCTGCTAGACCAATGACAAGACCTGTGCCTCTTCCAATAGTGAGCATCTCTTCCAAAGATTCTCAGCTGTATCTTCCTAACTCAGAGTGAGACACCCAGTCTTGTGTGGCCCTTCTGTAGAGGTTGACCATTCCTCCCTGCTAAGGTTGTCAGGCTCACGGTCCATCCATGTCCCTACGAGGCACACTGGTATCTTCTTCATAGATAGTAATGACTGCAGAAAAAGGACTGTCACTCTGATGGCAGCAAAGTGTCACCATAGGTGGAAACATGGGCCGGCGATTGGCCGTGCTACCAGGTAGTAACAGATGTGTGATAGAATGTGCCCAATGTTGCCGTCCATAAAGAGGGCCTTGGGCTAGAGCTTGGGTCTCACTTTAGGCTCATGCCTAACCATGTGGGAGGACAGCTGGGCACCAGAGCAAGAGAGAAAAGATTTCTGTGTGACATTTGCTGCCATTACATGGGACTTGCTAAAAGAAACCTTTCCTTTGGCCTGATGTCCCCGTCATTCAGTAAACACAACACTGACTTTGTCTGTGAACCCTGCCAAGGCACTGAGGATCTTCCAGGTGTAGGGGATGAATGCTCCGCCATTTCAGCCACTGTGCTTTAGAAACACTCAGGTCAGCTGTAGATCTGGAGGTTGTAGCTCTGGGGGGTGATAGAAGAAGGACTTCAGGATGAATATAGACTTAGGGTATCTGTAGGCAGCGTTCTTTCCCTGTACGTAACAGCCTGTGGATAAGCATTGCCAGGTCACCTTCAAGCACCTCTGCTGCATCCAGACTGGTTTTGTGGGAGAGGGTATGCTGGGGGGGGGGTGTGTCACAATTTCAGTGGGTTTGATCTTAATGCCGTACACTTGGAGAAAACATCACGACATCAGAACTGTATGGATGGGGAGCAAGGAAAGGGGGGATACAGAAAGGATCCAGGGCAGGTTGTAACCTCGAGCTAATAAATAACACCCTTCCTTCAAAGTAGCTCCATCCCAAGAGTGCCAACATTTTATGAATCTGCAAATGGATTAATCCCTTGAGTATGTATGTCACAGCCCTCAGGATTCAGTGCCTTGCCCGAAGCCTATCACTTGGCAGCTATACATGGGGCTACAGAGGATATTTAATATTCAGACATGACAGGTCCCTCTATCACTGTGTTCATTGCTGAATTCTGGCTCTTCTGTAGCACCTGTGACTGCCAGGCAGACCCCTGTCAGAAGAATGTCTTGAAATGTCTGGTGACCTGCAGAACTTTTTCTTGAGCTAGAGTCACTGCTACAGTGAGAGAAGACAGTGCTGTTGTGACAAGTCATGCAGGCCTCTTAGGACTGGTGAGATACTGCTGAAAGACACCTGGATATCAGCTAGCTTAGAAATGGCTTTGGCTAAAGTGCTGGCCCAGTCAGTGAGCAGCAAACTCCGGCAGCGTAGATGTCTGGCCTCTCAAATCATCTCTAATGAACCATTCTGGGCATGCAGTTTCCCATGAGGTCAGCTGAGGCCTTTGGCAAGATGGCCTCTCAGCTCAGATTACTTATTCCTGACCCCTCCTCCTCGCCTTCCCTTCCCTGGGCTGTGACGCATTAAGTAGCACCCGCAGGCCCTCCTGAGTGCTTGTCAGCTGAGACACTGATTCTCAGTGTTCACCAAGGTAAAAGCCTGAATCAAAGCATGTGGATGCTTGTGGCCATCAGAAGTATTTTCACTGTTCTCCATCTTGAAGTCACCTCCCAAAGATGACCAACCTCTGTGGTTCCCACTCCCCGTGCTCCCCCACTCCCCAGGGTCCTCCACTCCCTATGGTCCCCTAAGTCCTCAATTCCCACCCAGTCTCTGTGCTCTCCCTACTCCCTGTGCTCCCCCACTCCGTGACTCACAGATTGTCCTGAAAATCGCCTTCTCTCCACAGTTTCCCCCCCTCTCATCCTTATCAACATGGAGTAGCCATTGAATTGTGAATTCCAGCATCTTCCCTTGGGAATGGATGCTATTTCCTGGTGCTGTGGGCAGGGAGTGGCTAGTGGCAGCCTGACCCAGCTGGCCAGTGGACAGCCTTGGAGAAAGGACTGAGTGGTTCTGATGCTCAGCTTCAAGGTGGGTTGGTGTATTCGCGCCCTCATATTTCTACCGTTTCCAACTACACAGGGGTTCTAACTATAGAGCATCCATTTTTAGGCATTCATGAGCCCAACCAAGTCAAAAGAAGATTTTAATTATAAAGTTAAAAAGAAGAAAAGGTCTAATCCATCACATGCTCTGTGTTTTGCTTTGGATGGTGGGGCTGCGGACCAGCTCGTTCTAGCTTGTTCTGTAGTGTGTGTGTGTTTCAAAACTTCTATATAAAAAACATATATTACTTTTGTAAATGGAAAACCTGGCAGTTTATTAGGTAAACCCTCCTCACCACTACACTATATCCTGTGCGTGTCCCCAGGAGCTACAGGAAGAAAACTCTCATGTTTCTGACTTCTCTGAAATGAAGAGCCAGCACAGCCTCCTGGAAGGACTGGAGGCTTTTCGGCCAAGGGGGAAAGAATCATTAGAGACTGAAGCAGAGCATATTTCATGCTGTGGTCATAATTTCAGAACTGTGACTTTTTTTTTCCACTGTGAATTACAGAAAAGATGTGAACATAACAGGACCGGACTAGGAGATTGCATCTTCCCTCTCCAGGGTTGTCCATTAACATAACAAACATTACTGAGTACTTAGCCTGTATCCTTGCCTCTTTCTAAGAAGGGACCCAATAAAAATATGTCAGAAGTAAGTCAACTCAACCAAGAGAGGCATTTTCATTTGGGGGGGGGGGGTGAGTGAAATATACGGTCACCAAGGAAGGGTCACCATGTTTTATTTTGTAATTATGAAAATTTGTCTCTTTCGACAAGTGAAATGAATTTAGGCACTCAGGCATGGGGAGAAAGTTGAACTGTCTGAAAATTAAATCAAAGTAAAAATGAAAAATATAAATGGGTGTTCCGTATTCACTAACAGGGGAGTCATCTTTCAGATCTGACATTTTGAAGCAATCCCCACGAAACTTGATAGCTCATACCTCCGAGTAAATTATGGTCCTGAGCAGTGTGGAAATAATTGAGAGTATTTGTTGTTTTAAAATAAATGCAATAAATCTGGAGCAGCGTCAGCAGCCTGGAGTGGAGAGAGAGCACTGTTTTATACCCTACGATGCTGGGCATGCTGGGATATGCAGGGAGACACACACTTGTCCATGATGCAGGCATACCCTGAATACAGCCTTTCATGAGTGACAGCAGGGAGGTGGGCCAAAGAGTAGAGATGCCCAATGGAAAGATGCTCTCATATGGCTCCAGTGTATTCTATGCATGCAGCCCAGGCAGGTCACTCCCTTTTAAAAAGGCAAATGTGGGGGAAGCTATGCATCACAGGGGTGCTGAATGACGAAGAGAGGACTGCTATAATGTGTAAGCTCACCTTGAGCAGTGCCTGGAGCTGAATATGCCTGCCAGTGCCTTTTAGTAATGTCTCTGTCTGTCCCTACCACCTTCCACTTGTATGTGTGCATGTGCGTGTGTGTGCTTGTACGCGCGCGTGCGCGCACGGCATTTTACTTTAAACTTTGGTTTGGGTGTTTTCAAGGAATGAGAGAGACCATTGTAGTACCAATGTGAGCCATTCTTGTGCCCCTGTAGGCCTGTACTCACAGATGAGATCCAAAGAGATGAACTGGACCGTGCCTTTGAATTTTTAACCGGGAAATTGGATTGACAGTCTTTCTCTTTTTTATTTTGTGGCATTTGATACATGCTTTTGATGTAGCCCAGGCTGGCCTTAAAATCATCATGTGGTTGAGGATGATCTTAAGCTCCTGATCCTTGTGCCTTTATCTCCCAAGTGCTGAGTTTGCTTGTGCCCTACTGTTCCTGGGTATCATCTGTCAGATGGAATGATATATACACATACAGATACACACACACACACACACACACACACACAAACACACACACGACATGTGTAAACAAACACATAGGCATACATACTCTTCCATTTGGGAAAATGTCCTAGACATGCATCTTGCACCATATTTAAGAGTTACATACCTTTGTCAAACAAATGCAGCTACTTTCTAGTCAGAGTTGTCTTGGCATGGGGATCCCACATCATTTAAACACAGCCACAGATATGGAGCCTTACAGTTTTTAATTAGTTCCCCAGGCAGGAGGGGTTCAGTTCAAGACAAACACTTTGATCTTGATGGAGTAGAGGGACTCATGATGATAAGAAATCAAGGGTGACCCTGGGAGGCAGGCAGCAAAGTCAAGCCGACCTTTCCCTGCCTTCCTGCCTCCTTCCTCCCTCGCCTTTGTCCATCCCCTCCCCTATAATCTGCACAAGACTGATTTCTCTCTTTGATAGGGTGCTTTCTGCTGCTCTACGCCTGTGTCCCCCACATCCTAGCCAGCTGGACCTGCTGGACACAGTCACCCCCATTCCCATGACCCTTCCCAGCAGATTGCCCCCTCACTCTTGTCCCATTTTGTTCTTGGGACTGAGGTGGATCTATCTATCTATCTATCTATCTATCTATCTATCTATCATCTGTCTGTCAGTCTGTCTGTCATCTACACTGAACTTGAACTGAGCTTTGTGAAAGCAGGAGCCACGTGTGCCTGGCTCATTCGCCCCCAGAGCCTCACAGCAGCATGCACAGGCAAGTCACTAAACAAGGATGGGCGTTCTAAACAAATGGAAGAATATGGCCTAAAACCAAGACATCTGAGAGGATGTCTCCTCGGTGACTTCCTCTCAGCCACTCCCAGTGTCTTTGTTGTTGACCAAGGTTCCTCACTTCCCCTTGGTTCCATGCCCAACCCCATCCACAAACTATCATAGTAGCTCAGGGTTGGTTTAAGACCCAGGTTGATCCAGTAAAACCAATTTATAGCCCATGTCTCCTGGGTCTGGGAGGAAAGGGGTGGCTGAGTTGTGATTGTGTTTTCAGAGTATAGGAATACATTTGTGCTTTTCCAAGGAGAAAGCCAGCACTTAAGAAAGCATGGACAGAAGATAAGAAGAGAACAAGTCCCTATGACATTGTTTGATTCCTGGGTTCAGACTTCTCTGAAAGGTGCCTCTAGGGTTTTCAGAACCAGAATAATCTTTCTTCCTCCTTTCCAGCAGGAGCAGGAGAGAGCCTTTTGCAGGAAGAGTGGGCTCAAGGAGCATGGGACACAGACACAGCAGCAGGTATGTCTTGTTTAATCAGCAGTGTATACTTGTGAGACTCTGGTGAAGGATCAGCAGTGACTTCAGGGTGTGAAGTAAGCCTAGCATGAGTTTCCCAAGGGGCTTCCTAGAGTGTTCCAGAGCCTTTCCCCATGGTCTCTGCCTCAGTTCCTGCTTCACAGCAGCTGAGGTAAACCAACATGGGGCTGCTCTATCTGCTCAAGCTCCAGGATCTGAGGGAGGAGGGCTGCCTGTCCTGTGGTTCACAGCGTAACCAAGATCTCTGATTTAACTTGGGGAGCTGAGGCACCGCTGAGCTTCGTTAGGGGAGTACTCAGCCCAGTTAATATGTCTCCTGACCTATGTGTGTGTGTGTGTGTGTGTGTGTGTGTACGTGTGCAGTTAATAAGGCAGAGGCCTATGTGTGTTACGATGGGAACCATATACAATGGTTAAGTCAGGAACAATGGCAGAGGCAAGGGCTGTAGCAGTACCTAGGTCCTAGGCTGGGGAGAACCTGTTGGATCTGGGTGGCAGACCCTGAAAGAAATGCTTTTCCTCCCCTCCTCCCCTCTCCGGAGATAAGGCCACCTAGCTAGCAGATATTCCCTGTGGGATGGGCATTCCTATCCTCCCCCCTCTAAGCACACGGAAGAAACAGGTTAGAAAGCACGTAAGCTGGGAGGGAGGGGCTTATTAAGCCCCTGCTACCTCATTCCCTAAAGACCAATCAGTTTAAAAGTCACACTGTTCTGCCAATCACATTGTATCTAATGGCAGCTGCTCTAAAATCCTATATAAGGTCCCTGACTGGCCAATAACCACAAAGGCAGCTGTATCAACCTCCCCATTGAGGGGCTGTGCATGGATGGCATGTGTGGAAGCCTGGTCTGAGACACTCTGATCCTGGCGCTGTGGGGCCCTGATGGGAAGGGCATGCACCGAGCAGCTGCTACCAAGATGGGTGGCTTGCTGTTTGAACTCATTTAATCAAACTGTAACAGTTGATGCCAGTTCAAGCATCTGGGTACTGCTTCCTGGCTTCTACCTAATGACTGTGGAACCTTGGACCTTAGTTGGTGACTCCCTAAGTCTTAATTTCAACATCTTAGAGAGTTGATGTTTGTGATGTGAGTGCCACAGTCCTGCACAGAGCATGTGCCCTGTTAGCCCCTCCCAGGCACTTGGTGATGGGGGAGGGGAATGAGGGGACTGGTCAGTGTGGTCCCTTGCATCAGTGGCAAGGGAGCACTGGACTGAGGGGTCCATGCTGCATCTCTGCAGGTCTCAGAGTTATAAGGGGGTTGCCAGAGTCCAAACTTCCTAGCTTGACTTTAAGGCCCTCACAGTGATGGGTTATTGATTTTTCTTTCCTGCCAATAATGCTGGTTCCTTGAAAATAGTGGCTGGGGTTTTTTAACCTCAGGAAGGGGTGCAGCCTGGTGGGCTGCTGCAGTGCACTGTTGCTATTTTCTTGGGTTTTAAGGAAGGTAATCCAGGCCCAAATAGGAGGGATCTTTTCTTGCAGAGCGTTGTTACTAGCCTTAAAGTCACTTAAAAAGCTATTTTCATTTAGATTAACAACATTTACATATAATTAACAACATTTATGTGTGTGTGAAGCAGAATGAGAGTATAAAGTCAAAAGGCCAGGGGTGTGGCTCAGTTGGTGGAGCGCTTTCCTGTATGGTGGAGTCCCTAGTTTGATCCCCAGGATGGCATGGAGCTAAGTGTGATGCACACTTGAAATCCCAACATGCCAAAGGTGGAGGAGGAAGGTGGATCAGAAGTTCAAGGCCATCCTCAGCTACAAAGGAAGTCTGAGGCTAGCCTGGGCTCAAGGAGCAATGTTTTGTCTGGTTTAGAAGCCCTGGTGGCAAGCTAGCAGGTAGAGACACTTGCTGGCCTGGGCTGGAACCCTGGAGCTCACAAGTGGTAGAAGGAGCTAGTCAGCTCCAGGGTTGGTGTCTGACGTCCACGTGTGTGCGACAGCTACAATTCAGAACACCTGAGCTTCGGAAGCCTCTCCCCACGCAACCGTAGTGATGGGCTTGTTCGCACAATGTCAGAAATGTTCTGCCCATTTGCTGGCAGTGGTAGTGTGGTCTGTGTGTGTGTGGTGTATTTGTGAGTTTATATTCTTCCTTTATAACAGTGTGTTCTTACACACACACAGAGGGAGGGAAGGAAAGAGAGAGTTCCCTGTCTTCCTCTTATCTTAGGGAATATCTTCTCACTGCCATTAGAGCTAGTGCACTCTTTCTTTACTTAATTAAGTGAATTGTATATATATATATACAATTATACAATATATATACTTGTCAAATAACATCTGCACTCCTCCATGTTATTATTATTATAAACAATATTGCAATGGTTGCATTGGCCATATTTGAGGCCAGATCTACAGAATAAACTTATTGAAGGGGATGCCGGGCATCCATGGGTGGTTGCAGCTCCACTGGTTACTAGCAAGAGCTGCTTCAGAGGTCACACCCTTCACCCTGCCCACCCAGAGGGAGGTCTCTCTTTCCTGGCCTTTCTGTACAATGTTGTACATACTTTGGACCAAACAGATGACAACCAAATCTCATTTTTGTTTGGGTTTGCATTTCTGTGTGTTGAGTATGCTGGTGCTGAGCTCTCATTAAACTGCCTACTCATTAAGTAATTATTGTTGCACTGGTCACTTTCAGAGATGCGTTTGCCCAGTTAGGCGGAAGGGTTTGTGCTGAGTCTCTGCCAAGGCGAGCCAAAGAGGGGAGAGGCTGGAAAAGACCGGTTGCTCTATTTCAGTTCCATAACCTAATTAGTTGATTGGTTCTGAGAGAAATGCTAATACAGACTGTATGAGCTCTCCCCCCTTTTATTTAGCCCAGAGCTAGAGACAGGGTCTCTGGAAGGGCCTTCAGACTTTGTAGGCTGAATGGTCCCACCAAAGGATGTACCTCTGCCCCAGCTGGAGTGAGTGTGTGGGTGGATGTACCTACCCTCGAAGGAACACAAACCTGTAGACCAAATAGGCAGGGAACTCCCTTCGGCCCAAGGAAGGCCCTTTGGCTTTCAAAGCTCTGTTTTATTCTGCCTGTACTTACATAAGCAGCTCAGGGTCAAGGCTGAATGTCATTCCTATCACAACTGGTTTTGAATGTAAATACTGGCAGCGAACTGGCTGCATTTGGGTATGTAACCTTGTGTTGCTATTCTGAACACTTTACTCAGTTACCTCATTGGCTTGTCACAGGAAATGAATCAAGAGTTCACCTTTGATTCCACCTTCAACATGTCCTTGATTTTGCTTGTCAAGACAAGGTCTTAGTGTGTAGCTCTGGCTGGTATGGTACTCAGCATGTAGCCCAGACTATGGTCAAACTGGCAAGAATCTGCCTCAACCTCTTAAATGCTAGGATCACTGTGATTGGCTTCATTCACCTATCTTATACACGAGGAAGCTGTACTAAGCATTTCTTGGTGGTTCTCAAAAGTTCTCCCTAGCAGTCTGGGGGAGAGCTCGTGGGGTGCCACCTCACATGAGGATCTTTCAGCCCCCAAAAGAAGGGTACGCAGATTCAGGGGGCTTGCTCACAAGCCAGCCTAGCTTATTGGCAACTCCAGGTTCAATGAGAGAGTTTAGTCTCAACAAATCAGGGGGAGGGGTGCTGAAGAGATGGATCTTGCAGTGGACCCGAGTTCATTTTTCAGCATGCATATTAGGCAACCTGTAATTGTCTGTAACAGCAGTTCAAAGGAAATCTGAGGTCTTTGGCCTACATGGACATTGGCACTCACATGTTCAAATTTTCACAAACACACATACACACACAGAGAGAAAGAGAGAGACAGAGAGACAGAGATGTGCATGTATGCATACATGAACATGAGCACACACAGAGAGAGAGACAGAGAGACAGACAGAGAGAGACAGAGATGTGCATATATGCATACATGCACATGAGCAGAGAGAGAGACATGCATACATGAACACATGAACATGAGCACACGCACACACAGAGACAGAGAGACATAGATATATATGCATGCATGTACGTGAGCATGCCTGCACACACACACACACACACATACATACACAGATCTCAGTGGGTGTTCATTTTGCTGACTCCAAGCCACACTCTAATTTACAGAAAAGAGCAATAATGGCTCTTTAGTCCATTTCTGCCTGTTCTTGGATTAAAAAAAATCAATGCTATGCTTTCCTTCTGCCTCCCTTCTCCCCTGCTCCTGGTCTTCAGGCTCAGACCCATTTAGCATAGTTAGAAACTCAACCCCAGGGAACAGCCCCCAGGCATCACTTTTTCTCTCTAAGAAGTCTCGAAGCCTTGAATCCAAGAAGCAGACTCCATCTCTGAGGCGGCAATGCTCAGTGAGTTGCTGCAGGTGGCTGGAGTGCAGCCTGGCTCCCTGAAATGCCAGTCCTACTCTTTTCTCTCTCCACTTCAGTACTTCAGTGTCTTACCCTCGCAAGTGCTAAATTGCCCCGTAAACAAAATACATCTGGTGTTTGACTCATGGAAAATATTTCTCTACGGTTGAAAAGAAGTGTGTGGATAGTCTGACTCCATTAATTTCCACTGGAGTGACTCCGGACCATCTGTCGCAGGCTCTGTTTTGGGGGGAAGGGCAGGCCTGGGACACTGGGCAGTTGGCTTGGCAAGTCTGTGTAGCGTTGGCTTCGCGGAGCTGTGGGTGGGTACCCATGTCAGCTGGGTACCTGACAGATGGGGGAGTGCCTTTTTGGCTTGCTTTGATCACTCTATAGGTCTCTGAGGCCCCTGGATACTCCAGAGTTCTCTGGTCCTGGTGGAAAGAGCTCAACACCCCAGGTGTCTTAGTCTTCATGACCTGTCCCAGGCATTTAGACTGAGATAGCTATGATGCAATGCCAGGGTCCCTTTGATGTCTGTGTGGTTCAAGACCATGAATACCTCTTGAGCCCTTTGAGGACTTCTATGCTGTTTGTAGGGAATGGGTTTGAAGTTTGCAGGGAGTGAGATTTCCATCTGGAACATCTAGGGCCTGACTATTGGGGGAAACAAGGTCCTGAGGCAACCACATAGATAAGCTCAGGCACAGAGGGCTTGAAGTGTGAGCTGGGCTTTGAAGGAACATAGACAAGTTTAAACATGACCTCTCCTTGGTGTAGGTATGTGTCCTCTGCTAAGTTACTAACTTCTCTGACTTCTGCACTGTCACCTTAACACTGGGAGCTATTTGCAGTCAATGTGACAGTGTTCTGTTTGCATATTGTCATTTGAATAGTGACTGGGGTATAGCAGATGTAAAAGGGCAGGGATGATTACCCTGACCAGATATTGTAAACATCAAATTCAAATATGGCCTCCAGATGACTGTTATTGTCAAGCTCTTTTGTAAAATCCTCTACCTTTGGGTGAAGGTGGAGCCTGAGAATAGATTGGGGTTAGATTCTGGGTCAAGCAAGAAGCAGCTTTATCTGGGTGGTACTGACAAGATCAAGTGAGCCTTTAAGTAGGACCCTTCCAGACCCCAGACGTTAGGATAGTGAGTCTGTCAGGTCAGGGGCTGTGCACAAAGATGGTGGTGTTCTTTCTTCCTTTCCACTGTGACAAAACCATCTGACTAAAAGGGTTTATTTGGTCTACAATTCCAGCTTATACACCATTGTGGGGAAGTCAAGGTAGGAACTTAAAGTGTCATGTCCACAGTCAAGAACAGGGACGGAATAAACATGGGCATCCTTGCTTGCTTGTTCTCAGCTGACTTTCTCCTTTCTTTTTCTTTTTAGTTTTACTTTTATTAGTTTTAAGTGTGTATGTGTGTGGGTGCACTCATTCACATGCACACACACACACACACACACACACACACACACACAAATGCAGGTACCTAGGAGGTCGTAGGCATCAGATTTCCCTAGAGCTGAAGAGAGTTAGAGAAAGTTTTAAGCCACCTGACATGGGTATTGGGGACCAAAAGCAGGTCCCTTGCAGGAGCAGAAAGCACTCTTAATTGCTGAGCAATTTCTTCAGCCTCCTCTCTTTTCTTATTCTGTTTAGAACCAATTACCTAGGGACTGTGCTTCCCACAGTGACCTTGATCTTCCCTTAACAACTAGCAATCAAGATAGTCACCCACAGATGTGCCCATAGGTTGTGTCATGTTGACAGTTAACACTAACCAGCACAGATGGAAATGCCTGGGGCAGAACCAGGGCTATGAGGGAATAGTCAGTGTTCAGGCTACATATGGGTACCACAAGGCATCAGCATCCTACTGTGGCCAGACACAAGCCAACCCCCAAAGAGAGGAGGGACAGGAGAGGAGCAGGGCTCAGGTAACATTGAATGGGATTTATAATCAAGAGGATGTTTCTATTGGAAAAAGAACTGACCATTAACATAGGAGGTAGTTTCACAGTTCAGAAGTCAAGGTCATTTCTATTATACTGAGATTTCAGTGCTCTTGTGTGCTATGCCCAGAGAACCTTATCTGCTTCCGATGAGGAGTTTATACCCAGAGCAAGATGGATGTAGGAGAAGATTGAGTGAGCCCCACCTGCTGAGCTTGGGTCAATCATACCTGGAAATGTCCTAGAACATGCTCCGTCTCCAGGGAGATTAGGTGAGGCAGAGGAGAAGAGATAGGGCAGGGAGTGGACTTCCAACACTACCTGGGTGGCCTGAGGTTGCTGGGCATCCCCACCCGCAGATTCTGAGGAGCCATCTCATGGCAGCTGGTACTCCTTTCCACTCCCACCAAGACATCCCTCTAGCTTCTTCTAAGCTATTTCCCTCTTTCTGTAGCTCACGCCCAGCCTTCTGCAGCTCCTCACTCAACTGCTGTACACGAAGCCTAAAAGGAGCCAAGGTCCTGTGTCCACCTTGTGGGCTCCATCTATAGACTGACTGTGGAGATGCCCTCAGGGGATGGGTGTCCCAGGGTCAGCAGGGAAGAGAGTTCTGGAGCTCCTCCAGGACTTTGGGCTAGCCTAGGGAGAAACTTGGAGACCCCTGTGATGGGGGGAAAGTGTAGGCTGTGCTGGTCTACGGAGAGGCTGGTTAGATCTAAGCTCTGCCATTTCCTAGCTTTCTGACCTGGAATGGTGTTGGTTTCTCTGAGCCTCTGTTTCTTGTTCTGGAAAACGGGGTATTATCAGCCTCATAGAAAGGCAGAGATGAGACAGAGCTGCACAGGGCAGGCAGCTCAACCTGACCCCATGGAGGATACTTAATCATGCTTTAGCATTCTCCCCCACTGCTTCCTTTCTGTCCATGGAAGCAGAAACTTCCAATGGCAAAAGCAGAAAAGACACAGCATGAGTGACAGATGAGAAAAAAAACCTGATTACAGGACCCAAGCTGATGTCCCAGGAGGTCTGGCCAGTGGACCAGGTCTGGCTCACATGTCTTTGTACCTTCTCAGGCAGGGTTCTCCTCTCTGTAGAACACGTACGTCGTCACCACCAGGACCATTTCTACATTCATCCACAGCTCCTGATTAGACTCATGAATATTCAAATGCTCATCTCCCCTTATTTGCCTGCCTATTAGCATTCCGTCTCGAGGCTTATTTTGCAGGTTTTTTTCCATTGCACATTTGTTCTGTGATTCACGCTTCATCGTCCGATGTGACCAGCTTTGAGATGGTCCCAGCCTTTCTCAGTTCTGAAAAAGGCTAGGTCGTCTCCTCTCTGCCTCAGCTGCCAGCTCCCCCTTGCTCTTTCTGCTCCTGAAGATGGGTGCTGGGGGATGGCAGAACAGCCTACAGAGTGACACTCTGGGGACTCTCTCTTACGTTTTTAAAAAATTCATATTGATAATAATAATCCAGCCCATATGTCTGTCACTTTACATTTTACAAAGAGACTTCATGGTATCCTGCTTTATAGGCTGGCATTCTTTTCTGAATGGGGCCAAGTCTCTTTCCCTTCTGAATATTTAACAACAAGATCTCAACAGAACAGAATCCATGTTAAAGCCCAGCTGTACAACCTCTCACAATGGTGCCACATAGAAAGATCTTTCTCTTTCTCTTTCTGTGTGTGAGCTGGGTCTAGTTTCAAAGTATGCTTGAGGAATACAGTGTGCATGAGTTTACCTGAGTGCTGTAAGGAGTCACCACAAACTTGGTGGCTTAAGCAGTGCACTTATTCTCTTACCATGAGCTGGGTTTTTATAATAGAAGAGGGCAGGATTGTATTTCTTCCGTAGGTACTAGGGGGAGATCTATTTCCTTATTTTTCCAAATCATTTTTATTTGTGTGTATATGTTACACATATGCATGGCATGCATTCCTGTATGTGGTTATACATGGGTGCCTTTGATTGTGTATGTGTGTTTGCATGGGTTCATGTGTGTGGGGGGGGGGCTATGGATAGGCAGGGTATGTATGTGTATATGTGTGTATGCCAGGGTGCATGTGTGAATGTGTATGTTTGTGAGTGTGGTATGCATGGGTGTGATATGTGTGCTATGTATGTGTATGTATGTGTATGCACGGGCGCACGCATGTGTAGGTGTGCATGTATGTATATGTATATGTAGGCCAGAGATTGATACTAGGTATCTTTCTAGATTGTTCTCTATACTTCTATCTCTCATTTGAGCCCAAGATTCACTAGTTTGCCTAGTTCAGCTAGCACTGACATTACAGGGGCTACCGTGCCTGCTTGGCCTTCATGTGGGTTCTGGGGTTCCTGAATCCAGTCCCCAGATTTACACGGTGAACATTTTACCCACCGAGCCACTTCTCCTAAAGGTGTCCCAGAGACCCATCGTCCATCTTTAAAGCAAGATATGTAGTAACCCCTCTCTCTTTTTTCACCCCTGTGACCACCCTCACGAATCTCCTTTTCTCTTTTAGTCTCTCTGTTTCCTTCCTAAGGATGCTGAGATCATGTTGAGGCCACACCCAGAAAATCTTAGATACCCATCGAGTTGCATGACTTTTCCCAAGGATATATAAAGAAGTGTCTATTTCTCCCACACAGTCAGGGCCTGGCAGAGCAGGGAGAGGCTCCCATCCAAGTCTAGCTTGATGAACCAGTATATTTATTGAGGTTATCTTCAAGCACATGAGTAACTCAAAGGCAGATGAGACTTCTGAAGAGTCCCACCCACAGCATGGATGGTTCCTGAACCTGTATCACTGAAGTCCTCTGGGCAGCTAAGGAGAAGCTCCACTACCAAGGACTGTCACCTTCTGATCAAATTCCTCCCTTCTCTGTAACTTTGGGCAGGGAAGGAGTCCTCTGAAGATTCTGGAAGTCTCATGAGCCCCTTACATTATTTGAGCGCTATGAATTCTTGCCATACTCTGAAAGGGAATTTTTACTGACGGGATCTCCTGAGGATTCCTGTGGCTCAACACCACAGTTGTCTTAATTCAAGATCGCAGCGGTTATGCCCACCACAGGGAAAACACATACACAGCACTGCCCAGGTCACGAGCCTTTGAGCCCCTCATATGCTGACGTCCTATGACGGAATCCCTAGAATGCCAGCCAGGCATCTGTGGGTACAATATTATACCTACATCTGGATCATCAGGAGAACTCATTGCTTGGTAGTAAGGCCTGCTAGCTGGCCCAAGATGGACTCTTCTGTCTTCCCCTCTGTAGGAAGAACTCCTTCCCACGGGCACTGTGAGCCTCTCAGCTGCTGCAGGGTGGCAGTGTCCCTGCAGGTACGTGGAGGGCTTGTAGAGGAAGGCTTACAGCATACGCTCAGATTCCTAGCCAGATCCTTGTAAGCCCAAAGCATCCTCTACCGAAACAACGCCCATTGTGCTTCTCACCATCACTTCTGAATTAAAAATCGTTACCAGACTAAGACAAGGCACCAAGAAGTTAAATAAGAACCCACACAGTGGTATAGCATGGTTCAGAAACTCCAGAGTTGGCTCTCTCCTTCCGCTGTGTGGATCCCAGAAATCCAACATGGGCTGTCCTGTTTGGCAGAAGGTGCCTGTGCCTGCTGGGTCATCTCAGGTCTAGTTCATGAACTCTGATACCAGGCAAGACTGGATTCATACTATACTCTCAAGCCTTGTGGCTTGGCACATGCTCCTTGACCTCTCTGAGCCTCAACTGTCCCATCTGTGAAATGGAGATGCAGTGTCCTGTCATGGCTCCATAATTTCCTGGGAAGTGTTACATGAAAGGAGACCTACAGAGGGCTTAGTGCAGGGCTCAGAACCATCCATTTTACCCCTTCGCCTTTGTTAGTTATTGTTATCGTTACTGCTTAGACATTCATTTTCCGTGATTGTAAGAAATTGCTATAATTATAGAAAATGCTGTCCAAGGACACCAACAGAGTCAGTTCCATAAGACTCCTCAGGCTTAGGAACATCTGCATCCACTGAGCATGTCCCATACTACATGCAAAATGCCTTACCCATGTGCACATTTGGTTCTCAAACTAAGTGAAGAGGTAGGTGTGACTGTCATCCCCATTTACATGTAAAGAAACCGGGGCTTAGGGAAGAGATTTTCCTAAGTCATTACTGGTGTAAGGGATGGAATTTAGAAATTGCAGTTCCTGAAGCTGCCATAGCCTGCACTCTGAATGTCATTCCCTTGTGCTATGTGAGTTTGCCTTGGAAGACAGATACAATAGGCTGGACTGTGGGCACACAATTCTGATAGCCCATGTTCCTTGTGACTGGAGACCTGAGGATAGGGGGAATGCTTGAAAATCATGTGCCAGTCAAAGCTTGTTAAACTGTCACTGCCACAGGATGGACTATGGTCCCCAAAGGATAAGAGCAGGGGCTCCTAGGGTCACTTCCCAGCAGCTTCCTAGAGCATTTCTCTCACATACCACACACTTCCTGTACAAGTAGGCATTTACACTGAAGCTGATATTTTGGCTGAAGCATGGGGAACAAGCATAAGGAGTTTTCTTAAGAACAGAAAATGTGCAATTTCCAAAGATCTGGCTGGAGCACAAATAGGTGTTGACTTCAGTTCTCCTGGGAACTGCTGCCATGCATACCAACAGGGCCCTGTGGCTTCTCAGAGACTGCCCAAGCTTCTCACAAGGTGTTTGTCAATAGAAGGATCTATGTGGGGGCTCACGGAAGTCTTGAATAATGTATACAATCCACATGTTAAGGTTGATTAAAATCCAAAGTGGGGCGAACGGCTCTTAAGTTCCATGCTATTGAAAGTCAATGATCTTCAAGGACTTTTGGCCTCACGATGTTAAGATGGTGAATGCCAGAGCCTTCGGATCTGTGGGGAGACCAGCATTCATGTAACAACTCCTAGGGACAGTGCCAACTGAACCTAAATTATACAATGGGAATATTGCATCAGACAGTGAATCCTCATGTAGCCAGAGACACAAAAACATCAATAATTGAGATGATTTCCTTTTTACCAGCTAAGACGGGAAGGGGAAGGAAGAGAAGCTAGCTACTATAGTTTTGAGGACTGTGTTCTGTGCTTTGTGATTGGCACATGGACTATGAAGATATCTGTTGTCATCAGGGAAGTATTAAACCCTGTCTTAGTCAGGGTTTCTATTCCTGCACAAACATCATGACCAAGAAGCAAGTTGGGGAGGAAAGGGTTTATTGAGCTTACACTTCCATGCTGCTGTTCATCACCAGAGGAAGTCAGGACTGGAACTCAAGCAAGTCAGGAAACAGGAGCTGATGCAGAGGCCATGGAGGGATGTTTCTTACAGGCTTGCTTGCTTCTCCTGGCTTGCTCAGCTTGCTTTCTTATAGAGCCCAAGACTACCAGCCCACAGATGGCACCACCTACAAGGGGCTCTTCCCCCCTTGATCACTAATTGAGAAAATGCCTTACAGCTGGATCTCATGGAGGCATTTTCTCAACTGAAACTCTTTTCTCTGTGATAACTCCAGCTCATGTCAAGTTGACACAAAACCAGCCAGTACAACTCCTATCTAGTCATCAAGAAACTGACTCATGAACTTGGGTTTCTTTTTCTTTCCTTTCCTTTCCTTTCCTTTTCTTTCTTTCTTTCTTTTTCTTTTTTTTTTTTTTTTTTTGAGACAGGGTTTCTCTGTATAGCCCTGGCTGTCCTGGAACTCACTCTGTAGACCAGGCCGGTCTCGAACTCAGAAATCCACCTGCCTCTGCCTCCTAAGTGCTGGGATTAAAGGCGTGCATCACCACTGCCCGGCCAGAACTTGGTTTCTTAAAGGGTCCTTTTGAGGGTACATCAAGCAGGGTTGAAATTCCTCATTAGGGACTCAGCCACAGGGAGACCTGGTGAAGACACATGTCAAAGTTTCTATAGGAAACTGTAGAAAAGACTATAGGAAAGAAAGCTGACCCTTGTCAAGTACAGAGTGTCTCTCTTACACCTGCCTGGCATTGTATTTTAGAAGCAGATAACTGCTCTAGTTTGTTCAAAGGTTCACAGATGAAGAGGCATGTTGTCTCCAATTGAACTTCACTTGCATTTGATTTATTTGATTTTAGGTGACATTGTAGACTTGGGTTAATGTTCTTTAGGTTAATATCTTAGATGGATGTAAGGAAGACAGGAAGGGATGAGAGCTGTAGAACCCAGTGTTAAAGACTAGCTTGCTGCTTCCTACTCAATTTGCCTGCTGCTCTTAGTCCTACGATAGAATGTGATGATATCACAGACACAGTCTTAAAAGATGGAAGTTAGGATGAAGCCGTAATGACCATCATCGATGGAGCTGTCTTCCTTATAGGAAGGCAAAGTTGGATTTTGATCTGTGAACAAGGAGAGATAGTAAACAAAGGGGGGGGGTTATGCGCTCATCAGACACAGACAGCCAGCAATCCAAGAGGATAGAAGAGGGCCCTGGTATGGATCAACCTTTATAACCCAGAAGGAGCTAGGCCTATGTAACTGTCATCATGGATGCATTCAGTCTTGCTTGATTGTGGATGCCAAGCAGGGTCATGTGTGAATGGAAGAAGGAGCCAGCCCTGCAGACACTTGACCCCACCCTTCCAGGTTCTAGAATTGATGGGCTACCTTCCTGATGTTTAAGCCACTCAGCCTGTCTACTTTATGAAAGCCTTCTTCACCCCCTCACAGAGACTGTGTCCTGTTAGCCAAGGGATGTCTCTGCCCCAGTAGAATGGGATGGGAAGCCTGTCATGGGAAGCAGATAAAAACTTTCGGGTAAGTGGGGTTTCAGAGGCTGAGGACTTCCCTGCCTATTCTTTTCTCTTCTGAGTGGCCCCGAGAAGGCTCTCTGGAAGACTTCAGAACACAGCTACTAAAAGGCTGGTGTTATGGATAATTCTGCCATATGATGACAGAAGTCAGCTAGTGGGGCCACATCAGCCTCCAGAAATATATGAAGGAGTTTTTAAAGCTTTGCCAAAAGGAAGTGTGCAGTGATTGATTAGTAATGTCTATCACAGGCCAGGTAATGGGGAGAGGGGTGGGGACCAGTCCCCTTTCACGTTTTCCAGAGCCAAGACCTGTAGCTAAGGAATTCAGGCTGCTCGGATTCTTCTGTTAATTTGGGTCCCCAAAATTGTTTGTACAAGAGAGTCTACATATCCCCATGTAAGACACCAATGGGTTCTGATTGGTAAATAAAGTTGTCTACAGCCAGTGGCTGGGCAGAGCGGACAGAGGCAGGCCTTTTAGGATTCCTGGGCTTGAAAGAGGAGGAAGAAGAGGAGATCCACCATGCTGGGAGAAGGAGAGGAGAGATGCTATGCCTGAGAAGAGTGAAGGACAGGGAGGCATAGCCAGCATGTGAAGGAGCCAGGAGAGTACAGCCCAGTTGGGCAGCCCTGTGGGTCCAGGGCAGCCAAGGTAGAATATAGAATTTAGTGAGTAATAACTCAGGATTATCGGTGGGAAGTGGATTAACCATGTGGAGGTTAGGAAGTGGCCCAGCTGTTATGCTGTTTAAGGCATATCAGAATATAAAGGCTGTGTGGGTGTTTCATTCAGGAATGTAAAGCATGGGGGTGGGTAATGAGTAAAGCCACCATCAGGACAATTAATAATCCACATGCGGTGAGGTAACCCTTTGTCTTTGGAGTCCCACTGAGTCGCTGGTAAGACTATGGCTGCTCAGTAGAGCCTGCCTCCTGTCATTTGACCAAAGCTTGTTCTCATTCTTCTGTTGTACGTTATAATTCTCTGGATTTGCCCCAAGTCTCCCAGCATTGGGTTTTCTCTCCAGGAAGTGCTGGCTTTAGACCAGTCTTCCTCATGGATAGTTTTAGCACACTGAGTGATAAAGATAGGTGTTGAGCTATCATAATGGGGAAGGGGGTGTGTGACAATAGCATTTTTTTTTTTTTTTTCGAGACAGGGTTTCTCTGTGTAGCCCTGGCTATCCTGGAATTTACTCTGTAGACCAGGCTGGCCTCGAACTCAGAAGTCCGCCTGCCTCTGCCTCCCAAGTGCTGGGATTAAAGGCATGACAATAGCATCTTATGGGTAGGGATACAGAATGCTTCTCAACATTTATAGCAGGCTGCTCCCTATGACAAAGAACAATGTGGCTGTGATGTTGATGTGATCAGTATGTTGAGGAAGCTTGTGTCAGAATCACCACTCAGCCTCCTCACCCCCAGAAGGTTCCTAAGGTTGTCTGCCTTTCCTAGAGCCTGGACCCAGAATGCCTGACTCAGATACCGTCCCCCAAACTCTACAGCCCACAGGACCAGGAAGTGCTAAAAGGAATAGGGTCTGGCCATCCCTGTCCAGAGGATATTTCTTTTCCAGAGGCCAGGGAGACCTCGAGGGCATGGCACAGCTGTGATGAAGAATCTTGACAGGCTGCCAGAACAACTGGTTCTCTGGAAAGCTGTTCTCAGCCTCCAATGTGACATCCAGTACCAGAGGTCAACCTTGGGCTTCAGCTTAGAGGCTCTCCAATGGGGCAAAGGAGCAAGAAGGATGCTAAGTGGTTAGGGTTAGCGATGAGAAGTGTCCGCTCTGATGGAGAGAGTGAGTTTCTTTACCTGTTCTGTGCATGCATAACCTGGACAAGGCTATTCAGAACCTGGGCAGAGAAGGACTGACTTGTGACTTGGCTTTTTAGGCAGAGACTTTTTCTAGAAAGTACCTCTGCACCTCTCTCTGTACATTCTCTTGACCTTCTTGGGTGTCTCCAGGTTATAGGTACCGATTGAGGAGTCGGCAAAGACCTCAGAGGATCTTCTGCTGCCATTAGCACAGCCTAACCTGGAGTCCACATGCGTGGGAGGTAGCAGCTCCTTTACAGTTTTATTGCTTGTGTTGTTCACAGTTACCTGAAATATGGCGCGGCTACAGATGGATAGAAATATGCTCCCATGTCACACGTTTATGGTGGGGGGAGAAACACCCCCCAAAATGCAAATGCTCAATGCCGAGAGCAGCAGTCCTGTTTCCTGGTCTGCACTCCTCTCCGAATACAAAGAGACCAGTGATTAGAGCAATAACGGGCAATTGAGCTGCGGTCAGACACTGAAGAGGTATTTTAAACAGTTGGTCATAAATATAAAATCAGAACATTAAGAGTCATGGGAAAGGAAGACAAAAGCTGTCTGGTTATGTAGTCATCCCGGCAGAGGGAAGGAAGGAGGGTCTGAGCCAGGGCAGACAAGAGCTTCTAAGGGATGTATGATAGTTTGTCTTCAGGGTCTGTGTCCTTGGCCGTGAGACTAAAAGGCATCCTTAAAATGTTTGCCTGCCACCTTCAGAGACCACCTCAGAGAAGAACCACATGAGTGACTGAGGGGCCGTGTAGCAGGCTGAGTGAGGGAGTCCACAATGTCTGCAGTCCAATCTCTGGAACCTGTAACTGTGTTACTTTGTGCAGCACAGTTCTCTCTGGAGATGCAACTAGGTTACGACTTTGAGATTAGGGTGGCCATGGAGTATCCAGGTGGCTCAATGTTACTTTGAGGATCCTGATAAAAGGACACAGGAAGGCCAGGGAGATGGCTTAGTCAATAACGTGTTTGCTCTACAAGCCTGAGGACTGGAGTTCAGATCCCCAGTGCCCATATCAAAGCCTGGACTGATAAAGGCTGTTGGCTAAGTAATCTAGTGGAATCACTTGGAGAAACACATCTCTCTTTGTCTCTCTCTGTCTCTATCTGTCTCTCTGTCTCTCTGTCTCTCTGTCTCTCTGTCTCTCTCTGTCTCTCTCTCTCTCTCTCTCTCACACACACACACACACACACACACACAGCTTATATAGCAGCCAACATGTGAGTTGATTTGTAGCGTCCTTCTGAGTGTGATGTCTACCCTCTTGCTTTCCAGTGACAAGCCTCTGGGACTCTGTTTCCTGGGTAGAGACAGCTCATGGTATTACAGGGTAGCACATACCGCCTGCATCTGAAGCTGGGTCACAGTGGTCATGTGAGGACCATGCTTAGAAGATATGGCAATTTGTAAATGGTTATGTCAGCTCGGAAGACATATATTCTAACTTGATAAGACATGTGAACATTATTCCTGGGTCTTGACCATAAATCTCTCACCCCACAACCCCACACCCACCCCAAGAATCCAAGGAGTGTCTCGCCTGCTTTTCGTAGTGCACACTGTCAGGACAGTGGCATTTGTAGGAGAGCCACTGAGAATGCTCAGTACAAGAACCACCACAAAAAATGTCAGAAGTCCCAAACTTGGATCTAATTCACAGTTTGCAAGTCTCCAACATGGAATGGTGGCTGAACAATTCCAACTCCATTAAACTCTCAGCGCTGTTCTGGGACTGGGCCTGTGGGTGCCGAGCCCCAGCTGTCATTCCAGCTTCCTGAACGAAGACGAATCGCCGAGGAAAATGGGCTGTAATGAAAACACTGACAGACCCTTCAAAGCAATGGAGCTCCAGGGCCTCTCTTTGTTACATTTCATAGGCGATGCAATTCCTGCCATGGAAACAGCCTTTCTCTCCACTCCAGAGAGGGGTTTCACGTCCTGGCCACAGGAGCCACGATTGTTGTAAGATGCCTTCATTTTGAGGTAGGATTGTATATTCAATTCTGCTGACCTACACCTGTCTCTGACAATAGTTGCAATTTTTGTTTCTTCTGAGGAGGCTAGATCAGCCATGTGCTTCTGGAATAGACTACCTGAGGTTGGGCAGAGCAAGCATCTCTGTTAATACCTCAAGAAATGATTTCATGGCACTTTCCTACTCTGGAAGAGAATCTGTGAGAGGGAAAACATCCCAAATAAGCAGGCTGGGGCCAGGCTGTAGGAGGAGCATTCAGAATCCTTAGTAACCCAGGTACAATTGGGTCCACTGTGGGTACTGATAATCTTCAGAGAATCCCGACTATTCCTCACCTTCTGTCTTAGTCAGGGGTTCTATTCCTGCACAAACGTCATGACCAAGATGCAAGTTGGGGAGGGAAGGGTTGATTGAGCTTACACTTCCATGCTGCTGTTCGTCACGAAAAGAAATCAGGACTGGAACCCAAGCAGGTCAGAAAGCAGGAACTAATGCAGAGGCCATGGAAGAATGTTTCTTATTGATTTTCTTGCTTCTCCTGGCTTGCTCAGCTGGCTTTCTTAAAGAACCCAAGACTACCAGCCCACAGATGGTACCACCCACAAGGGGCTCTCCTCCCTTGATCACTAACTGAGAAAATGCCTTACAGCTGGATCTCATGGAGGCATTTCCTCAAGGGAGGCTCCTTTCTCTGTGATAACTCCAGCTTGTGTCAAGTTGACACAAAACCAGCCAGTACACCTTCTTTTGTGCTTTTGATTTCCTTGACTACTCATGCTTCTAGAAGCATCCAAGACACCAGGAGGGTGGGTAGCAGAGTGGGGACAGGGCCACTGTGGAGATTGCCTTGCAAACAGGAGCCCCTGTGTTTGATACCTAGTACCCTTGTAGAAAAGCCCAGCATGATGTCACCTGCTTGTTATCTCAGTGCTGAGGATATAGACAGGAGGAACTCTGGGGCTTGCTGACAAGCCAGCTTAGCCTACTTGGAAAGTTCCAGACCACTGAGAGGTCTTAACAAAAAGTAAAAAAGAAATCGAAAAGTGGTGGAGTCAATGCCTGAGGAGAGACACTTGATGTTATCTTTGGGTTTTTATGTGCACATTCTCAGGCATTTAAACATATGCGGGGGGGGGGGGGTTGCTTACAGTTTCAGAGAGTTAGCCTGGTGGGAAGTTCAGTGCCAGGCAGCCATGGTAGTGGGGCGATAGCTGAAAGCCAACATCTTAACCAAAAGTTGGAAGCAGAGAGGGAGACTAAGCCTGGTCTGGGCTTTTGAAACTTCACACCCCATGACACACCTCCTCCAGCAAGGCCACACCCCCTAACCCATCATAAACTGGCTAGATGCAGTTATGTTATATGTTCTAAACCAAATAATCTTGACCAAGAGATATAGTGTAATGACTGGCTAGGCTTAGGGCAGTGTCTGATCCTGGATGAACTGGGTAGATAGGGAATTCTGCTCTTGGAAGAGCCACTCCCAGGCCATGATTTCTTCTAAAAGATATGTAAGGAAGAGCCAGCCCACTCAAGGGCCCAGCTGGATTTGGAAGGGGAGTTGGTTTCTTCAGAGAATAGGATGACATCACACAATTGAGGAGAGAAATCCATTTCTTAGCCTTGTATAAGTAGTGTTCAACCTTCCTGATGCTGTGACCCTTTAATACAGTTCCTCATGTTGTAGTGATCCCCCCAACTGTAAAATTATTTTGTAGCTACTGCATAACTGTAATTTTCTACTGTTATGAAATGTAATATAAATATCTGATATGCAGGGTGCCTGATATGAAACCCCCAAATGTGTTTGCAACCCACAGGTTGAGAACCACTGTTTTAGATATTCCTTGGCTTATGGGGCCTGGTCTCTCTCTCTCTCTCTCTCTCTCTCTCTCTCTCTCTCTCTCTCCCCACACACACACCCCCTATAGGCTCTCTGTGATGCTACCAGTCACTGGAGGTGGATGTCTCTACCTCCAGGTGTTTTGTCACACCGGTCATGTGACTGCTACAGACCAGTGGTGGCATCTGCAAGACTGTGCTGTACAGTAAGCCTTTCCTACCGACTTCTTTTTGTCCCTCACCACAGACTCTCTTCTCCTTGATTTTTGCCCTAAGCTTCACCCCAAACCCCTCAAAAACCACAACAAAAACAATAAAACAGGGTGAAGAGAATCTCTTGAGTTCACAAACATCTCGGATGTTCTCTCTGTGACCTCTTGTCCATGTGCTTATGTCTGGCCCATGATTCAAATACAAAATGGAATATTCCTTGTCTACAGCTTCCGCTCAGGGACGGGATGTGTGCGTGTTGGTTTTGAAGGTGACTGAGTCTTTTCTAGGGCTACCTCTGAATTCTGGAACCAGAGTTTAATTGCTTTGGAAATGAGTCCCTAGGATAGACCATTTCACAGTGTGGGATGTTGTTGGTATTGGTAGTGGTGGGGGTGGTTATGGTGATGATGGTGGTGGTGGTGGTTATGGTGATGATGGTGGTGGTGGTGGTTATGGTGATGATGGTGGTGGTGGTGGTTATGGTGATGGTGGTGGTGGTGGTGGTGGTGGATTGTGTGTGTGTTTACAACCCTGGAACCACAGGGTATCCTCAGGTGTCTTCCCTCAGATACCTATATTCTTCTCTTCTCCCGAGCCCAAGGTCTTATAAGCTTGCATCAACCACCCCCAGCTTCACTTCACCTTCGTGATGCCTCCTCCTTTGCTACCAGTGTGCAGTGTGTGTACACGTGACTCAGTGAGTTTTACTGCACGCGTTCAGGCTCAGTGGCAGAGTCAAGAGGCTTGGACCTTGGGCCAGTCATTTCCTCTCTCTGCTGGTTTCTGAGTCCATAATTAACTTTATCTCATAATGCAGAAACTTCTCGATGATTAAGATGGTGAGTGTGCCAGGTGCTTGCAGGTTTCCCAACTTGGGATTCTAGAAAGTGCTTAGACTAGTAGTGTGCAGTCAGCGTGGAAGTCGTCTGAAAGCCTGATGCCTCCTTGGGGATGTATTCCAGGTAAACTGTTTGCCAGGCTCCTCTCCTTTATATCACCTCCCCGCTGGAGGAAACCACGGCAAGGATTCTAGCTAGTTGGGTGTGAGTGAGATTTTTCTATCCTTTAATGGGAGAGTCAGATCTAGTCAGAGGGGACATGCTTTCATTGTGAGGTCTGGAACTCTTGCATCCATGTGTCACAGGAGGCCATGAGCATAAATAAAAGGAATGGGAACATATCTGAGAATCCTGTTCTCGATCGACAGTGGCCCGTGGGTGGCTGTTGGCAACTATCCAGCTGCAGACTTCTTACATGGGCCTTTTCAAAGCGAATACCAGAAATGTGCAGAAGGGGCAGACATGCAGAAACATTGAAAAGGAGGAGGACTAAAAGGGTACTGGCTGGTTTTATGTGGAGTTATCAAAGAGAAAGGAGCTTCAGTTGAGAAAATGCCTCCATAAGATCCAGCGGTAAGGCATTTTCTCAATTAGTGATCAAGGGGGGAGGGCCCCTTGTGAGTGGTACCATCTGTGGGCTGGTAGTCCTAGGTTCTATAAGAAAGCCGGCTGAACAAGCCAGGAGAAGCAAGCCAGTAAGCAGCATTCCTCCATGGCCTCTGCATCAGCTCCTGCTTCCTGACCTGCTTGAGTTCCAGTCCTGACTTCCTTTGGTGATGAACAGCAGCATGGAAGTGTAAGCTAAATAAACCCTTTCTTCCCCATCTTGCTTCTTGGTCATGATGTTTGTGCAGGAATAGAAACCCTGACTAAGACAAAAAGACATAGTTGAAGAATTCTGCTTCTCTGTTTGGGTCGTAAGGAATTACGGGCAATAAGAGAGACTCAAAACCAAAACACACCTCTACCTCTTTCCCACAGTGGACAGTGAACAACTTGAAAGCAAGGACTGCATCTGCCGGCTGCTTGGTGTCATCTCTGCCTGGCACTGTGCCTGCCACAGTGGGTGTTTGTTGAGCAAACAAAGGAATCTTTCTTTTTACCTCCTTTAACTTCAGCCAAGTCTGTCTGGCCCATCAGCACTGTGATGATGACAGGTGTTTGGTAAGCTTCCAAACGGACTACTCAGGCTCAGGAACCAGCGGGCGATTGGACAGCTGAGCTCGGCTGGATAGACCTAGTTAGCAAAACACACACATCTCATTTGAGTCTTCAGGAGGAGAGGCTTTCCAAAGTTGCCTCAAATGTGTGATGCTTCTTGGGAGATTTTTAATGAGGATCCAAATTTAAGAAGGATCAGAGAAGTGCACTCATCTAAGGCAAAGGTATCTGACACACAGCATTTATTTTGTTGTGATACTATGACATGATGCTGTCACTCATACTGGTCAAGCTTCAGAACCATGCAGTTCAGTTATGTGCAAAGACAAAAAAAGAAAAAGAAGAAGAAAGGAAAAGAAAGAGAAAAAAAAACCACTCAATGTCTTAAATGTCTTAGCTTAGATTTCCATTGATATGAACAGACACCATGACCATGACAACTCTTATAACGGGCAACTTTTAATTGGGGCTGGCTTACAGTTTCAGAGGTTTGGTCCATTATCATCATAGAGGGAGCATGGCAGCATCCAGGCAGGCATGGTTCTGGAGGAGCTGAGAGTTCTACATCTTCATCTGAAGGAAGCCAGGAGAAGACTGTTCTCAGGCAGCTAGAAGGAGGGTCTCAAAGCTCACCCACAGTGACACACTTCCTCCAACAAGGCCACACCTTCTAATAGTGCCACTCCTTGGGTCAAGTATATTCAACCCACCACAGTACGTGCATGATTTTTGTGTTGGGCTGTGTTCATAGCTATCCTGGGCTATATGTGACCCACTGGCCACAAGTTGGACACCCAGTCTCTGTTCTCAGGATTATATTTTACATGTCATTGGTTTTCAGCTTCTGTCATGGTTTGGATGAAATGTCACAGGCACAGAAGGGTTGGCTCTCACCTGCTCATGCTATTTTGGGAGCTTTGGGAACTTTAGAGGAGAAACATACCTAGAGAGGGAAGGTTCCCACGGCATAGCCCAGGCTTGGTTTCCTGCCCTGGACTTCTCTGTTTTCCTCCTTTCTTTTTTTTTTCTAACTTGATATGAATTGCTTTGTTTCACCGCATTCTCCCTACCTTTATGGGTGGGTGGATGGGAATATAAGTTAGTAGGTGAGGGGACAAGTGGATGGGTGGATGGATGGATGGATGGATGGGTGGATGGATGGATACATGGTGAGGCAAGTAGATAGGGATATGGGCAGATGGACAGGTGGGAGGGTAGAAACCTCTGAGCCAAGATAAGTCTTTCCTCCACCAAACTGTTAGAGGCAGGTATTTTGAAATCATGGCTAATACATCATTATATCTTAGCTTCTAGATGCCAGGGTATAAGCCAGCACTGCAGTTCAGAGTCCCTCTGAACTGTTACCGCCCAAAACAGGGAAGGATCCTGCTGGCCTTAAGGTATTTCCTGATATGACACCCACATGGTACCTGTTCACAGCTGATCTGTACAGCCAGGCTTCGAGAAGATCAATCCTTGGACATTTATCTTCATAATCTCTTACGTGAGGAGGAGGGGAAAGCTAAGACAAGAGAACATGTTCCTGAGTAATTTATTCTGTTCCCTGGCATTGATGAAAGGGGTAAAAATAAATCAGTGTTTCTACTCAACTCATTTGAAGGACAAGCCAAAATCACACCATTAAAAATTAACATCTAAAACAGATTGTACATTACGAGGGATGAGTTCAGACCCAAAGTGGAATAATTGACTAAATGAATCTACAGAATGTGAGATAGGACGAATTTACTCTCATTTCCAGTGGTTAAGAAATAAAAGAAGACAGATTGTCTTCATTTCAGGCTGCAGAAAGAGCCTGGTGCATCTTATCAGAGTTAAAAGAACCAAGAGTCTAAGAAAGTGTTGGGTCTTACAGAACATGAAATTTATCACTAAGTATAGTCCTGTGCTTGCCAACATTGCCCAGCATTTCTTTTCCTTGGAGCCCCATAAAGTATAGTGGATATTATAACCACAAGTTTCTGATGTCCTGAGGAACTTATATTTACCGTGTGTATTGATTGGAATCATCGACTAGTGTGGGAGCCCTTCATCCACTCACCCACTCTTTCCCATTCATCAATCCATCCACCTGTCATTCTCCCATCCCCCTATCCACTTAGACATCCATCACTCACTCATATACCTTCCTACGCACTGAGTTATTGGTCCTCCAAGCCGTCCACCCACAGACCCTTCTGTCTATCCACTGCGCACCTACTTACCCATCCATTCATTCCCATGGCTCTGCACTCACCCATACATTCATCTACTCACATTTCCCAGTCCATCAAAGTGCCCACTACCACCCACCTGCCTGCCCACGCATTTAGCTATCCACCCACCCACTCACCCACCTCTTTATCCATCCATTCGTAAATTTATAGATGCACCCACCCAGCCATCCACCCACCCATACACTTACCCTCGCTTATTTACCTAACACACATACACCCACCTTTCTACCCACCCATTTTACCCATCCATCTATCCATCCATCCATCCATCATCTATAGGGAACCTTCCTGACTGTGCTCATCCCTGTACTGAAGCAGAGATCAGGAGTGATTAGGACAGAACCAATGGGTAAGCCTTTGCTCTTAAAGAAATGAGTTCAACATTCAGGATTTCAGCCTTTTCACAACTCATGGCTAAAACCAGATAGTCCTCTGCTGTGGCTGCTGCCAAGTTTTTATAGATTCTTTAACAGTATACCTCACCTACGATCACCAGATTCTGGTAGTACCTAACCTAACAGATATCAAAAGTATCTAGATATAGTGACAAATGTCCCCAATGGGGACAGGAGGGTGTTCTAATTGTCCCTGGCATTCTCTCCAGTCTCACCAACTTCCTAGTTGTGGGATGCCTTGTTTCCACACTCTTTTTCTCTGTCTGCAACACCTCACAGAGAAGATGTTTGATAAGCACATTGGGCCAAGTAAATATATGAGTATGTGACGCATGGTCAGTCTATCTTATCAGCATTAACCCTTGCCCAAGAAACTGACAAGAAGTAAGGGAGACCTTGGATCCTGGCCATGCACTGTAGCCAGCTAGCAATATCTTCAAAATCCACCTCTGCTAAGTAGAAAAACAAAAACAAAAACAAAACCTGTTTGGTTTATTTAGCTATGTAAGCCTGACTGATAATTGAGTGGCTAGATTTCTTCAGTTCTGACAGATTGGTTTGCCATTCGTAGCCACAATAACAGAGCAAAGTAACAATCACGGCTATGTTTAATTTTCTGAAGAGCGCTGCATCTCTTGAGACTAGCAATCTGGCCAATTAAATGTGGCCGATTGGCACTCCCACACAAGTTTGGGGGGGTATTTAAAATAGCTCTCTGCAAAAGGAAAGAAAGAAACATCAAAGCTACAGAGAAAGTTGTAATTCTCCCAAGATTTCATATTTCAAAAGCAAGCTTGTGATGGTAAAATTGTTCTGGGTGACAGAGAGGAGACAAGCAATCCATTTGGAGTGAATTGGTGTCAAGTTGAGCGTTGTCTCCGTGGCTAGTAATTGTGTCTGTTTGTGGAATTGGATAATTTTTTATGTTCAAGAAAATCATCAAGCTCTGATTCCTCTTGGATTTCGGTCATAGTGTAATTGACCTCCAGGTCAGCCATTTGGATGAGGCCATGAGTGTCCCTTAGCACTTCCTTTACTACCAAGGCTTAATCAAAGAGTGGCTGGTAGGCACAGGCGAAGGCTCCTCAGCTGCTTCTTTCCTGTCTTCTGGACTCAGTCCTTGCCGGTATGTGGACTGTGCGATGCCATTGTGAAGCATCACTAGCATATGGCCATAACATTTGGTTAGCCCAGGAGTTTGGGAGCTTTAAGCTCATATTGGTTAAAAATCAAAGGCTCAGAGAATCCTGCATGTCTACGGTCAACTGCTGTTTCACTAATTGGCTCTGCTTATCTGCTCCACATTTGTTCACCTATCAGTATGGCTTTTAGGCGATCAAAAATGGTCTCATCCAGTGACCTTGATACCTTTTGTCCTCCTCCAGAGGCCCAGTGAAGATATGCGCATGAACAGTGCAGAGGGACCAGAGTTTACACTGCATCTGCTCGCATCTACGAGTGAAAACACACTCAGAGCTGAGCTCAGTGTTAGGAGGTCATAAAGAACTCTGTGACCTGGCCAGAGAGAGAGGGCCCTGCAAAATTCCATGGCCAGGGGCATGAGGACTGAAGGGAGGTTCCCTGAAAAGTATGTCATCAGGCTGCTACAAAAGCTATGCAGCGGAGGCTCTCAGGACTGGACACTGATGCTAAGTATGAGCAAGAATGCCTTCACGGCAATGCTCAGATAAGATGAAGGGTTTGTACAGTGATCAGGTCATGGCTACTATTAGGATCCATTTTCTCTGGGAAGACAGAGAGTCTTTACAGGTTTAAGGAAAGATTTGCACACGTGTAAGTAGTAACTTAAGGTCAAAGGAGGGAAAGTAGTTATACATCTCCTTGGGGTCTACATTTGAGGTCACAAAGGAATTCCTTCCCTAGCCATGGAAGAACTTGACTATTGAATGGTGGACAGTGAGACTGTAGCCTTCAGGAAAATAATGGAAGTTCCCAAATATGATGCGTTGGATTTAAATGATACACCCTTGAAATCTAACAAAAGATTTTTCTCCCCAAGTCACCTGCAAATTACTCAATCCACAGTTGCACGGGGGCATGCAAGACCTACCACCCAAAATGCAGTTAAGATAACTAAAACTTGTGATTGGCTGTGGTTTTGTGCACAGAGCTCTGAAATTGCTCCTAAGGCAATTGTGGTGGCTCGTCTGGGCTATGTCAGCTTGGCACATCTGGGAAGAGGGAACCTAGTTGATGAATTGCTTCTATCAGATCAGTCTGTAGGCATTTTAGTGACTGCTAATCAATGAAAGAGGGTTCAGCCCCCTGTGGGCGGTGTCACCCCTAGGCTGGTAGTGACAACCCTATGGGATAGCTGAATGTGAGCTGGAGAGCTTGTGGTAGCAGTATTTCTCCATGCTCTCTGCTTCAGTTCCCATGTCCTGCTTCCTGTCTTGAATTCTCTCTCTACCTTCTGGAAGTGTGAGGTAAAATAAACCCTTTCTTCCCTGAGATGATGTTGGCTAAAGGGTTTTATTAAAGAAGCAGAAGGGGAATCATGACAGTGGTTGACATGGGTTCTCCAATCACACTTACATCCTGTGTTACAGAGTGACTATGTCTTCTTAGGACACTATTTATCTTCTTAACTTTGGTACTAACAGGAATGAGTATTTGATTTAGTTTTACTTTGAGTCAGAGGCAAGCCCAGGGGGGATTTGCATGCATGGTCTTGCTTTATTCGTGACATGGACAATGTTATTATCATTAGCACAGAGTCAAAGCTTGCAAGTAGGCCTACTTGATTTGGGCCAGTGCCTGAACCTCCTTGCCTTGGCTATTCTGGTAAAGCTGAGCTGCAGCAGGAAGAAATAAAATCCCCGAATCCCAATCCAAACCAGAGAGGTGCAGACACAGGTTTAGAAATCCCGGCTTGCCAGTGATTAATATGGACAAATATCTTGAAGCTTGTGCTGACCATAGGATGCTGTCATGGATACACAGTTTATGGCACTTCTCGTGGAGGGAGGTCTGTGTTTCCCCCATAGCCAGGCAGGCTCAGACCCCTGACTTCCTGAGCCATCATTGGTTTCAGGCATTTTTAACTTTTGTTTTCCATGAGATACTTTAAGGCCGTGAACAATTTGAGAGAATTCTCTCAGAAGAGGAAGTAGTTGAGAGTGTTAAAAATCATAATCTAAGTGAGAGAGATGGCATGGTTAACTTCGCTTAGCCACTGGTGTAGTCGACATGGAGAAGACGCCCTCTTGTTCAGTAAGGATCCAGAAGCAATGGCTGACATGTCTGTGGTTAGGAGCTGGCTGAAGTGTGGTCAACCTGTGACTCTGTAGGAGCTTCGACAGGTGTGTCAGAGAGGGCTGTCACTTGAGGGCCTGCTACTACTGTCAGTGCTCCAGTGCTCTGATCAACTGTAGATGACTTTCATTCAGCTTTTCTGTGTGCTCAGATAGTAGGTTGAAGACACAGCTCGCAAAGGCGAGCTCTCACTCAGAGGCTCACGGAAGCCTGGAGTGGAATTCACTTTGGATACAAAGTTTCCCCTCCACTTTCAGTGTTTCTCTTCGCAGTGGGAGCTCTGTTAATAGGTTCCTCTGCCTGTCTGCCCTCTGCTGGATTCACACCGCTGCAGGATGAGAAAGAATTAGGCTCCATACAAACTAAGGAGTGAAGCTTGACATAAGCTGTTCAGAACTTCCCGCCCCTTTATTTTTTCCCCAGGGAGCAAGCTGCCACAAAACAAATGCTCTTCTATCCTTTTCTGGGCACAGAAAGTACTTCCTGTGCCTGCACACTGGGACCCTGCCCCAGTTCACAGTTGCCTTTAGCACAACGATAGATCTGTCAAATTTGGAAGCCTAGTACCATGAATCAGGCTAATTTTCCCCTCAGGTGGCATTGTTTTAGGCTGGCTTGGGAACAAAGGTGATTGGCAACTGTGTCTGGCATACCCTCATTCCATACCTTGTTCTGAGCAGAGTTCAGGAAAAGGAGTGGACATTATTGAGATGCCTCCCGCCCCTCCCAGGTTCTGTGCACAGGAGACAGGACATAGGCATGGAAAAACGATGTGTTGAGTCAGTGTACAATGAACTTTTCTACCTTGACTATACTTCCTCCTGCAAATGAGCACATGGTGCCACTCATCAGTAGCCCTTGTTTATAGACAGAGAACCGAGGCTGGTCCAGGTTAGGAAGCAATAAAGCAAACATTGGCTCACATGTCTGAACCTAAGGCTCTCGGCTGGTGCGCAGTGAAGAGACCTGGTTAGTGTTTTTTTTTTGTTTTGTTTTGTTTTTTCTGGGGGAGGGCAGTGGTTGCCAGAGGAGGGAGCAACTGTTTGGGTGTCAAGGTGATGACAACCATGCTGGCCTTAGATGATCAAAGTGGTAGTGGGGGAAAGGTATGTGGATATTCCAGGAACATAATCAAGGGGAAGTCCTCCCAAGCAGTGACAGTAGGTGAAGGGGGGGGTGCTGTCACAGGCCCCATCACCATCACTATCCTCAGCATCCTCACCATCAGCATCCTCACCATCTTCACCATCACCCTCCACTGTAATGGCCACTGTCTGATAGTGTTGGACCTGAAAGTCACAACTGCCAGATGTTCCCTCTCGCAAAGACACGGAGACTGAAACCCCTGCAACTAGCAAGAGGTTTATTAATTCCTACGCATTGGGGTCATCTGGCAAATGGGACAGAGGCGACCCCCTATAGCTAAAGCACACACTTTTTATACATTTGGAGGTCAGACTTTGGTAACAGCATAAGTTGGTCAATTCCAATTGGCAGTATACGTTGATCTTTTCATGCATCGGTGGCTCCTGGTGAGGTGACACCTTTTGCAAATAGGGAGGAGGGAGGTGGACTGGGAGGGACCCAACCCCCTTTTGGACACCCCTTTCTTTGAATAGGATGTTATCTCAAGGCCCTTGGAAAACTCCCTGGTATCTGGTAACGGAAGTCCCAGACATCTGGGGTCCTTCTGAGGTGTCCTTGTAGCTATTTCAGGGTTAGTTTCTACAATAGCATCTTACTGCAGATCAGAGGACAGTCCAAGCTTTGCCTCTACCATTCTGTATGGTTCATGACATGGTTCAATGTCATGAGGCACCACTGGCATTGATTAAACTCTGCATTTTATTGGTGTACAGTTTGATAACAATAGACCTACAGATGCCGCCATGAAACTCTTATGGCCATTGCAGTGATAAACACATGCAGTAATCCCTGTCACCTCCTTGTGCATGCTTCTAGTTGATGCCCCATTCTTTCTCTTTGTATTTGCCATCTGTATTTCTCTTTCCCAGAATGTCATGTATTTAAAAATCACACCGTGCAATATTATAAATTATTAATTTATTTTTAACCCATTGAGTCCCACTAGTCCTGTCTATGTGTGTATGAATGTAGGGCCATCCACTTGGACATCGGCCAGCCACCAGTGGCCACATTCCTAAAGAAGAGTGACTCTCCCTTTTCCCTCAGAAGCCATCACATGCTAATGAATCCTCAGCTATAGGCTCTGGGATCCCCTCCTCACTTCATGCAGGAATTCTTAGCTCCTTTGTGTATAGGTAGCCACAGCTGCCGAGAGAGTAGCTGTACTCTGCACAGGACATTGCAACATTTATTTTTAAGTTTAGATTTTATTTTTCTCACTAAATTATATTAAGAAAAGACCATGTTGTGGTGTGTGCCAGCAGTTTATTCTCTCTTTGTTGCTGTGTACTATTCCTTTTATGAGTATTACAGAGTTATACATATATGCTCTCACCTACTGAGCTGCCTCCCTCCAGCCCCGCTTCCCAAATTTGACCATTACACATAACGCTGCTTTGTCCTGTGCAGATAATTTTCTTCCACGACCCACTGGCTTTTCGGTGTTATTAGAAATAGAAGCCAAGTACCCCTTCCACATAATACCTGAAAACTATATCTCAGCCTTCTTTTTCACGTTTTAATTTGAAATATGGTCTTACTAAGTTCCCCAGCTTAGCTTTGAACTTGCAATCCTTATGCCCCAACGTCCCACATGGTTGGGTTTGCAGGTCTCTACTGCCAAACTAGCCTGTCTACACAGTCTTCAAATCCTGCCCGTAACTCTCATTTTATAGATAAGTCAGCTGAGGTCCACCAAGGTTGATTTCCCTCCCCAAAGCCAGTGGTACATGGTAGCAAAGCTCATATCCAAGGGTTGTGCTCACAGACCCTGTGTAACCCTGCAGCCCTAGGGAGGAATGCTCTCAGTGGGAAAAATGAGTATGCTTATGCTTCCTTTTTTGCTATAAGAACGGATTCTCAGCCTATCTGAACTCCCTGTCACAGCTCTCCTGATTGGCTGTTGCACCAGGCTCAGAGGGCAGCATGAATATTATACTTGTGTTAACATTTTTAGTTTACCCATCAATGAGAGATAAGAAGATCTTACCGGGGGCGAGGACCTACTCCTGTCAAGATTCTGATACTCTCTTTATTTGTGCTATAACATTTGTTTGTTTGTTTGTTTGTTTAGAGTTTGTGAGACAAGTCTTGCTGCATTAGCCCTGGCCAGCAACTCGTTTTGTAGACCAGGCTGGCATCAAACTGATAGAAGTCTCTCTACCTCTCCTCCCACGTGCTGTACTGGGATTACAGGTGTGAATATTCCCAAACTTTGAGACTGTAAAAGTAAGAGTTTAAAAAGCAAGCAGATTGAAAGTTGCTACAGACATGTTCTACTTTATCTATAGCCTAGGACCCAGAATTCTGTTGAAATGAGTCCATCCCAAAAGTTTAGCTGCAGAATAACAGTGAAGGGTTCAATTCCTGCTGGTGCCTGCAGTTCCGGGCAAGCTTTTAAAGGATGCTCTGCCCAGTATTTCTCTGTGTAAATATGGTCTCTGGGCCTTTGTGCCAGGCCCTTCCCAGTTCATTGGGTCATTCACATGCTAAGCAGCCACTCTGGGTGAGGTGGCAGTCTGAGAGGAAAGACTGGATAGGACCAGAGAGCTGATCTGATCTGAAGGATGCTGGGAGAAAACTGAGCAATGGCAGGCACCTAAGAGGACCTACTGGATGAGTGGCCAGTGAGTTAGTTAACCTTTTCCTTTGGTTTATGTTTCTGATAATTCACAAGTATGGTCACTAAATAAGCTAGTGCCATACCAGTAATCTTTGACAAACCGGGGAAATATGCATGTGCCTTACGTATGCTTACAAGAGTCAACAACCATCTAAACAAAGCAAATAATTTGCAAATATTTGCAAATAGTGATAAAATATAAATGTTCTGCCCTGTGAAGTTCTGGACACAGCTGGTTCATTTGCTAACTTCTCCACCTTCTATGCTGAACCAACCTATGGTTGCAATTCACAAGCATATGTCACAAACAAGTGCTCATTAATAATTAATGTACTAATTATTAATAATTAATGTAATTGTATTAATGGAGACATAAGGTAATGTTATCACGTTCAGAAAGACAAGACTGGAAATGAAAACAAGATAGAATGTCACCGTGCGACAACTGCATCCTAAGGCACAGTTCTGTGGAACTAGCTAACAC